>CM076572.1:1092161888-1092563018 GCA_034641835.2 Pinus albicaulis | reverse complement strand
AATTGTGGCAAAAGTTTGACAAGCTGCACACAATTGTTTTATTACAAAAATGAAATAGTAGTGGCATTTGGATTTGCACACTTTCCTTGGTCTATTTTTTGTTTGGGGTTCACTTCTTTCACTTTTTTGACCATTTTATTTTTCTTACCCTTTGATTTTTCTTTTAGGGTATACCCTCTTTACATTTTTAAAATTTTTTGATTTTTTGGTTTTTCAAGAATATGGAACACCTTTGCTCAAGAAAAAGGTTTGAACATATTCCATAGTTCAATCAAGACAATCATGAAATATGACACTATTGGTATAGGAGTCTAACAGCAGGGTCCATCGATAGTGTGGAACATGGGTACTCATTGGATGAGAAATCAAATTATGCATCCAACGAGTGTTTCCACTCAAAATTTTAGTAAACCCATAGGGAGATAAGTTGAAAATATGAGTTGAAAACATAGTTTTTTTTTTTTTTTTTGTTGGCCCTCAAAAATTTGATGATGTAATCTAATCTCATTTTATTATTTCTGCTATCATTTTATAATTTCCTTAGGAGGCCTATTTTAGACTTCAAAATTCCCCTAATGGGCTATTCAAGTTTGTATCTTTTCTATTGCTTTTTATCGTAGATGTGAAATTATACCAATTTTTTTCTCTTTTCTATTTCTCCCTATAACAGTGCGTAGATAATTGTTGCATGCCATATAGATTCATAAGTAGTTGTACCTTTATGTCTTCCTAGAGGACAAGGTCATTTACTAGATAGCCAAAGTTTATAAATTTGTGAAAATGGTGGCCTGCCCCACCATAAGTTTGGTGGCTTTCGTGTTTTGCACGAAGAAATTTTGTTGGAAATTTTCTTTCAATTTTCGTTAGTTGTCTCCAAATTTTGATGATGTTACTTACATTTTCTTAGCTATTGTTTGTTTTCGATCAATCTAATTAAATAAGGAGAGTTTATAGAAGTCAAAATTGTAGGCACAGAGGAGAGGGTGGAAGAGATGCGTTTCTTGGAAATAGACAATCTATTTCGATTGAACAACTTACTATCTGATTTGTTTTCCGATAGTGATATGCTTGGTAGGATGTTTGACAATCTAGGGTGTGTTTCTGGAAATGTTGGAACCAGCCTTTGTCGACGTATTCATGGGGAGAATGTTGTACATTTTGGAGGAGTGAGGACGATCTTGTTGTTGGCGTAGAACATATGGTTAATTCAGATTTGCTTTGAAATTTCTTCACTTCTGCATGGTACTTTGATATTGTTTGTCACATTTTTTATCTCGTATTTTTTGGTTCTTCACTAGTCAGATAAATGGTGGTCAAGAAACATATTTTCAACGAACACAACAATTATTAGTTCACTGAGTTGCACATGGATGACTGAGAAATCAAGAAAATGTACAAACATTATGTTTTCATTTTGTTGGTTTGGAAAAAGGTTAATTTGTATTGTATTTCGATTCACACAAGGGTTTTTTTTGTTGGAAACAACATTTTCTCACGTATGACCAATCTAGACAAATGACTTCCCATTATTTTATGGAAATAAATGATGCAACCAATGCTCCAATTGGGCGAGTTGTATCAAATCATTGCCATCCTAGACTTATTTTTGGTAGAGGCAATGAAAGGGCTCCCAATCATTTTAGTAGATACATGTTTGAGTTCTATAAACACTTTCGTTCCCTGATTGATAGTTTGTCTGTTGTACATATGTGCCAAGTTTGAAATGAAAGTTATCCTAGTATACAAGTTGTGAGATGGCATGAAGGGCCCATTTGTAAAATATGTAGGGGTGAGAAAGGTGCACATCTATTTTCTCGCTTTAACAACATGGATCTAGGTGAGTATCCTGAAGTTCTTAAAGTTTTGACACAAGTAGAAGAGATGCTAGTAGTGCAAGTAAATCCAATATGACACGTGTCTCATGACCATGGTGGGAAATATAAATACAGTGGGCACATAATAAGTATTTCGCTGGATGTTTCTTCCATTGCAAAGAAGCTATCGCAACGTGTTGGGAAGCTAGATCTTTTAATTGTTAGAATATGAGGTGTTCAATATATATACTATGAATGCTATGTGAAGAGACAACGTGTGATGGATGCATTGCTTTACAAAATTGAAAAGGAAAAGTACTATAGGGATGTTGAAATCGACATGGATTCATTTACTTCTCTCCTGAAAGGACCTACTGATGTCTCTAGCAGCTTACAATATGTTGATAATGATGTTAATGAAATAACAAGGGTCGATAACACTGTTACCGATGAAATAGGTAACTTGACCTCAAACGGGAACTCTAGCCCAAAAAAGACTCAAAAAACATGAAAAAACACCCCAAAAACAAAAAAAGTGTATTCCAGAATGCACTTGGTTTTTTTTAAGGTCAAATTTCAACTTTTATAAAATTATGTTAAAAAAAAAAAAAAAAATCTTGAAAAAAGGATTGAAAAAACACCCTCAAAACAAAACCAGTTGATGCTGGAATAACAAAAAAAAAAATTTGTGTCATATTTTTGACATTTTTAAAAATAGAAATAACATTTTTTAATTTTTAAAATTCAAACATTAAAAAAAACCTAAAATTTAAGAAAAAAATAAATTTAAAAAATAAAAACATTTTAAAGCTTAAAATTTAAAAATATATAGGAATAAAAAAACAAAAATAAAAAACAAAATAAAAAATTTAATTCAAACATTAAAAAAAAAAAAAAATTAAAAAAAAAAAAAAATTTAAATTAAAAAAAAACAAAAGTTAAAAAAGAAACAAATTATAAAAAATTAAATATAGAAATTAAATTTAAAAAAAGAAAAAGAAAATGTTTATTAAATTTAAAATAAATAAATAAATCAATCAATAAATATATTCAATTTTAATAAAGTTAAAACCCGAAAAAAAAAATAAAAAAAAAAATAAAAAAAATAAAAAAAATAAAAAAAAATTATTGAAATTAAAAGTAAAAAATTTAAAAATTAATTAAAAATAAAAAATGAAAAATAAAATATAATAAAAATATATATATTAAAAAAACAAATAAATTTTAAAAAATAAATTAAATTTAAATTATAAAAAATCATATATATATATATAAACTTAAATTAAAAATATATATATTACATTTTATTAAATTAAAAAAAAAAATGTCAATATTAAAATAACAAATTAAATTTAAAAAAAAAAAAAAATTTTAATAAATAAATGAATAAACAAATAAATTTTGAAATAAAAAATAAATTTTAAATTATTAAAAAAAAAAAAAAAAAAAAAAAACTTTAAAAATCAATTAAAATTGAAAAATTGAAAAAAATATATTAAATAAAAAATAAAATAAAAAACAAATTAATTTGAAAATATTAAGTTTAACTAAAAAAAATCTAATTTTAAATACACAATTTTAATTGAAATATAAAAATATAAAAATTTTATGTAATTAAAAAATAATAATAAAAAATTAAAAAAATTATTAAATTCAAATAAATTAAAAAAAAAAAACAAAATTTACTAAATTTTAAAAAATTAAATGAAAAAACTAAACATAAAATTTAATAATAAAAAAAAAAAATTAAAAAAAAAAAATCAATTAAATAAAAAAAAAAATACAAAATTTAATAAAAATTATTAACAAAATTTAGAAAAAAAAAATTTTAAAACAAAAAAAATGCATAAAAAAACAAAAAAATTAAAACAAATTGAATTTCAAATATAAAAATTAAATTAAAAAAAACAATTTTAAATTTTTTGAATTAAAAAAAAAAAAAAAAAAATCAAATTAAAAATAAAATATTAAAAATTATAAAAATTATAAAAAAAAAAGAATTTTTTGATCGTGGTGGCGCCGCCAATCGACCTCCCGCTCAGGTGGCTGCGGAGGCCGGCCGCTGGGCGGGAAGCTGATTCCTGGAATCGCCCTCCCGCGGCGGGAGGGCGATTCCCGGAATCGCCCTCCCGCGGCAGGACGCTGATACCTGCAACGGGAGGGCGATTCCCGGAATCGGCCTCCCGCGGCTATAGCCTGATTCCTGGAATCGCCCTACCATGGCGGGAGGGCGATTCCAGGAATCGCCCTGCCGCGGCGGGAGGCTGATTCCGGGAATCGCCTTGCCACGGTGGGAGGCTGATTGACGGCGCCACCACGATCAAAAAATTCTTTTTTCTTTTTTTTTTAAATATTTTTTTCTTTTTAATTTGATTTTTTATTTATTTATTTATTTTTTAAATTCAAATAATTTAAAATAATTTTTTTTAATTCAGATTTTTTATTTTAAATTTAATTTGTTTTAATTCTTTTCGTTTTTTTTTTTTAAATTTAATATTTTAGATTAATTATTTTTTTAAATTTAAAATATATTTATTAAATTTATTAAATTTTAATTTAATTTATTTATTTTTTAAAATCTTTTAGTTGATGTAGTTTTTCATTTTTAAAATTTATAAACTGTTTCATTTTAAAAAAAAAATATTAAATTTATGGATATTTGTTTTTTAATTATTTGCACGTGGTTTTTTTCATTTTTTTTGTTTTTTAATGATAGTTTTTTTTATTTTAATTTTCTTTTTCAATTTTAAATTTTGTTTTTTTTTTTTTTAATTTGTTTTTTTTTGGTTAATTTTAAAATTTGTAATTTTTTTCTTATTATTATTGTTTTTTTAATATAATTTTTTTAAATTTTATGTTATTTTATTTTATTTTATTTTATCTAAATTTTAATTTTGTAATTTAAATTATTTTTAAATTTTCTATTTTAAATTTTTTTTTTTTTTAATTATATGGCTTTTTTTAATAACTTAGAAAAAAATGTTTTTCATGTTTTTTTTTTATTTTTTTGGTTAATTTTTGTTTTTTTTCTTTAAACTATGTGTTTTTTTTTCAAATTTTGTCATTTCTTTTGATATAATTTTCGAATTTTTTTGTTTTTTTGTTTTTTTTTTTTTTAATTTATTTTTATTTAAAATTTTTATTTTTACGAGTTAATTTTGTTTTTCTTATTTTTAGTGGTTTTTTTTTTTTTATTGTTTATATATATATCTAAGTTTTGTGTTTTATTACCAACACTTAAAAATCACCACTCTAAAAAAAGGTTGTTCTTGCATCCAATCTTACGTAATACGTTTTGAAAATTAGCATGAAAATCAAAAAACTCTAAAAAAAAAGTTGGAAAGTGCATCAATACGTTTTCAAAATTAGCATAGAAATCACACTAACATTTTAAAACAAATATTCATACTTCATAAATAAAAATATTAGAGTGTCAAAAATGTGCTAAAAAAAAAGGTGATTCTGCATCACCACTTTTCAAAATCGGGTGCTTTTTATGCTACCAAAAAAAAGTAGGTAACAGTGTGGTTACCTATTTCATCAGTAACATTGTTCGATGTGGAAATTTAAACAGAGGGGACAATTATTTGCAATGTCACCCTTCATCCTTTCTTGCTCACTTGCCTAATGAATCCAGGGAACTTGATCAAATAAGAAGATTTATTGAGAATGCTGAGAGCATAATCATTGATCCAATACATTGGATAGATATTGGAACCTTTTCGTTTACTTAATATAATATTGAAGAATTTCTAGACATTGATTTACCCTCTTTATTCCCTAGAAGTGATGTTGATTGGTTGCATCCACGAATTTGCGATGTTGAGATGCATGGATATGGTTTTCATCTTTTTAGATATTATGATCAAAGGTTTAGAAGCCATCCCTGGTTTTGATATTTCTTGTTGAATATGATTATGTGCCATTGTAGTCGGGTCACAACTTAATTTTTTTGGAAGAAGAATATCCATGAAAATGCACCAACAAATTTTCAAGAATTGCATGAACAACTATGTGACTTTCCAAATGATCAATTAGCTGAGAAATTGATACATTTTATCTTGTCTTAGGGGTTCATGTGATGATTGAACAAAGTGGCATTCTGAACTGACATACATGATAGCCCAATTGGGTTTTCCTACTTTATTTTTTACATTGAGTGCAACTGACACAAAATGGTGTGCCTTGCATGCTCTAATTCATTTAAATATACATTCTCTTTGACAAAGTGACCATGCTAAAAAAATTGAAAATGTTATTAAGTACCCCCATCTAGTTGCTATGTACATGCACCAAAGGTTCAATAACTTTCGTGAGATTGTATTGCAAGGATATCTTGGTGCTAAAGACATTTGGTACATGTTTTTTGTGGTTTTGTTTCGACTATTTAATTAAAATATTTGAAGAAAAGAGTATGTTGTTTTTGTTCGCTTATATATTTTTGCTGCATGTTTCAAAAATTTTCAGGTACGAGTGGCAACATAGAGGTTCATCTCACATCCATATATTCATGTGGTTGCCTGGAGCACCTGATATGGAAACATTAGATTGGTCAAAAGTCTCTGATGTCAACAAAGAAAAGAACTTCTTGGAAAAATATGTTACAACCTAGAATCCCCGTGACATACATCATCGAAATGTCATGGTCCCCTGAATTTTAAATGACATCCATGCATTTTAAATACTCAACAAATTTTTCTTCCAATCATGAAGAATATTATGAGAATTTGGTGAACCATATCAAGAGGTATACAAAATTCAGTGTTGATTCGTGTTTACGTAAGAAAGGTTCAGTCCTTTTATGTCACTATGATGCTCTATGGCAAGTCCCCGTCGATTCAACATTGTACATAGATGCAAAGGGGAAAAAATATGAGCTGAAACAAAAGGATGACCGTTTAAATGTTCATAATATGGATCTTTTACCAATGTGGTGAGAAAAAGTTGATTTCTAGCCAATTGTGTCTCGACATGTGGTTTTGAAGTATATTGTGAAATAATTCTTAGAAGGTAGAGAGACGATCAAAGAGTTATCACGAAATGTTGACAAAAGTTGCTGGTGGGGGTGGGCCTGAGGCTCTTGTGCTTTCTACGTATAGAAATTTTCTTGTTGAAATGCTTGTTGAACGTGACATCAGAGCTTAGGAAACTTACCATTTGTTTCTAAATCTCCCTCTTGTTGTATGTAGTCTTAAATTTTTCTCGTTGAATGTTGGGAAGAAGTTATATGAAAGGATTTCATTACATTATGATGAAGTTTTGTGTGCAAACACTTTTATTCAAGTTTATCAATTCCGACCTGTTTTCTTGGAACATTTGTGCTTTATTGAAATAGCAAGATCCTAGAGTTATGATGTCAGGAATAAGAAACAACCATGGAGGCCAAGAGATAGACATGCTATTGTCTATATTTCACCATGGTTTTATGTTGTTCTCGATGAAGATTCTGAAGAGTTTGAAACCTTTTGTTGCAGTGAGTTGATTTTGTACAAGAAATTTTGTGGCATTCCTTCACATATCTGTTTCCAACTGAAACTATTATTGATAATTGGAGAAATTTGAGATATTGTGCTTGGCATTTCGATCATGGACCTTTTCCAAATGAAGGAAATGAAGATTATGTTGAACCGCTTATACATGAATAATCTGTAGATCGATATTTGGAAGATTCGTAGGTTTTTTAGCATTTGGTTCCTCCAAACAGTGTAAACATTTCAAATATTGATAGTCTGGGTAGAACGAACTTTGATATGGATCATAATTAGTAGGAAAGAATGGTTTCAAATGAATTTTTAGAGCACACAATCCATTTTGTAAAGGATACACAGTCTATGGGTGTTTTTAATGGAAACTACTGTGGATACATGTGTTTTTCACCTTCGAGCCTATCAGAAAATCAACTTGCTGCTTTTGAAACATTTTTTCGAAAGTTTTTTAATGGTGGGAATGATGGTGCTTTGAAAATAATTATTCAAGGAATTGTTGGGATCGAAAAGCCTTTTCTCAATTAGTGTTTTTGTCATGTTGTTTCTACTTTGACAAAAAGTGGTAAAAGTTCTTTGTTATCACTCGCACTAACTAGTATAGCTGCTTTTAACATACAGGGAAAAAAACTACATTCTCCTTTGAAAATTCCTGTAAAAGTTATGAAACCGTTGTCCGAATAGGCTCTAGCGGTGTTTCAAGGAGAAATGCGGCACATTCAGTATATATTGATTTCTGAGATGAGATTTATAGGTCCAAAGCTATTCATTCAAATAGATTCTCGCTTGTGCAAAGCCTTTTCTGTAAACAAAGATTGTCCTTTTTGTGGATGGTATATCATTCTTGTGGGTGACCTTGGACAACTGCCTCATGTTAGGGATAAACCCTTGTATGCAAGTAGAACAGTCGAGAGATTTTTGTGGGAAACCTTCAACATTTTTGTGACTTTGGACAAAATTTATAGGCAACAGGAAGATGATCCAAGACAAGTGTCTTTTTGCAACATTTTAACGAATATTAGAAATGTGGAGCCTTTTATTATTGATTGGGATTTTCTTATGATGCGTGTCGACAATTGCTTGGATCAAAAGGAAAAGAGTATGTTTGATTATTCTATTCACTTGTTTGAAAGAATAGTCTCGTCAATTTGCACAATATAAAAATTCTTAAATCACTAAATTGACCTATTGCAAGATGTATTGTTGAATGCAATAGAAGAAGTGAAAGAAATAACGAGGATGATGATGTGCTAGAGCATGAAGTTCTTCTATGTCGTGGAGAGTTTTTGATGTTAACGTGTAATTTGTGGGTTGAGGCAGGATTGGTTAATGGTGCGCTTGGATTAGTTAAAGATATTTTCTTTGCGTCTGGTTCAAAGCTGCCACAACTTCCACTATTCGGTACTGTTATTTTTGAAAAAGTATTGTGGTGTTCCATTTTATGCGAATTTTCCAAACGTTGTCCCATTGTGCTTTTCGTTATGTGGAGTCTTAGATAGATTTGTTTGAAAATGGAATGGGCTTTCACAATACACAAATTGCAAGGGATGACTTTGCAATGAGCCACTGTAGATATTGGAGAAAGAGAGAGGGAGGGCTTGACATGTACAACTATATCGAGAGTGAAATGAATAGATGGTTTGCGGATTTTTCTGCCTTTTTCTTTTCAACGATATGCAAAAATTCAAAATAGTGCATATGTTACACTTAGAAATAAAGAGGAGGAGAGATTTAAGTCAATATTGTATAAGAGGTATTCATGTCCACTATAATTTAGAATTTTGGAATGTCTTTGGAAAAAAGATGATTACTTTTCTAGCATTGTCATTGTTACTTACAATTAGTTGTTTGCAGTTCAGTGGGTTTTTTGTTATTCTTCTTGATGGTTGTAATATATTTGCTGGTTTGCATACTTAGTAACTAAAAAATTTGGAGGAAATTTCATGGGTTAATTTTTTATTAATGTTTATTTTCTTCTTTGATTGGTTTAACTATGGATATTTCTAATTTATTTTATCCTTTTTGAAAACCTCTATCATTTGTGTGATGTTAATTTTATTTGTGCCATCTATATGTATATGTGTGTGTATACTAAATTTTATTATTTATTTCTGTCAGTTAAATGCCAATATGGACAACAATGCTAGGATATATTACTTCTCAACAATAAGAGCTATTATAGGAGCAATAAGTTTTTGTTTTCTATAGTTAGAAAAGGATGGCTAAAAAACATGGCTTCCATTCATTTTTTGTTGATGATCATATTTGTGTCTTGAATGAAATAAAATGAGATGTTGAATACTTGTATCATTTGCATAAGAGATAGTATGGAAGGAGAACAAGAAGGGAGTTGTTGGAGAGTGTGAAGTATCATGATCATTATCCTGTTAATTTTAATTGGTGCAACTTATGTCGTCGATTAGGATGTGTCTTGGAAGAGGTTGGTAGTAAATAACAGTGTTCTAGGGCGTCTTTAAAGTGGAACTTCATTTGAGAATTTATTAATGTTAATAGAACAAACATATATCTTAAACAAATTTTTCTTTGTTCCATTTCAATGTTAGTAAATTCATGTCATGTAGTTTTTATTACATTACGATGTTTTCAATTTATATGTCTCCTTTTCCTTTATATGTTTATGCTCTAGATCTTTTTTACATTATCCATGGGGTTTGCACTATTAATATATGGATATGTTTATGTTTATTTATTGATGGTTCACAATGTTTCACTGATTTTAAATGTTTTAATATCAATATGGCACTACCAAAACCACATATTTCATTTCATTGGTATATGGAAATAGGCATATATCAACCACTTTGTTGATGTTTTGATTTGTTAGTAATAGTTATAAATTGATATTCTTAAAAAATTATGTAAGCAATAACACTCATCTTTTTAGGTAAAGATTTATTTTTTTCATTTGAACTGTTCAATTTTGAGCAATTGAACGATACAATACAATAAATTGTATTTTATAAATACATTTTATAAAATAAACTATTCACTATATTTGAAAATCATGTAACCGTTTTCAAACCCTTAATTGTTTTCCCTTTTTACAATTATCACTCCATTAGCATATCAAAGAAACATCCTTCCCATTGATTTAAATTAAAAATATGTCCATTGGGTTTATATTCCGTAGGGTTATTACTATTGCTCGCTTGGGTTTAATATTTTCTAGCGTTTATAATTTCAATTTGGTAGGTTGATTTTTGTCAGGGTTGATATTATTGAGATGTAATATGATTCACATTCGTGGGGTTCAATAGGGTTTCATGTTCCTTTATTTTAGAATATAAATCTCGCGGGTTTAATGTTATTCCTTTTTGTTTCTTATTTCCTTAGATTTATAGTAATATTATAGTAGGTTTATTTATGTAAGGGTTCTTATTATTAGGGTTACTTATTGTTGATTGGGTTTAAAGTATTGATCCTTTGGTTTGATATAAATCCCTTAGGTTTGTAGTCATGGTTAGTCGTGGTCGACCATGGTTGTGCCTGACATCTCCACAAATATTTTGTCTATATGAAAATCAAACATGTTAAAATGTTTGTTTATGGGAACAATTTTCTCCATGTGAATATCTATCATGCTCAACCATGCCCAACCATGGTCGACTGTCACATTTTGACAAAGATTCAAAATATTGTGCACGATTCATGGTTAAGCATCATGAACGATGTCTAATTTAGGGTTTATAATATTTATGTTGAATCCCTTGGGTTTATAGTGTTGGCCAGCCATGGTCAACCTTATTCCAATGTCACATTGTGACAAATATTTTTCAATATGAAAATTAGCCATGGTCAATCATGGTCACCCATTTTCGAACGTTACATTGTGACAATTATTGTCTCGGGATGAAAATAAAACATAGTCATCCATGGTCCATCGTCACATTGTGACAAATATTGCCTCAATATCTAAATCAACCATAGCCAATCATGTTCAACCATGGTCACCCATGGTCAATCATGGTCAACCATTGTCAATCATGGCCCAATGTCACATTGTGAGAAATATTATGTCAATGTGAAAATTAGTCATGGTTAATCATGGGAAACCATCGTTCAATGTCATATTGTGATAATTATTTCCTCAATATAAAAATCAACCACACCCTACCATGGTCAACCATGCTCAACCATGGTCCTACTTTGCATTGTCACAAAGATTGTGTCAATATGAAAATCAACCATGCTCAACAATGCTCAATCATGGTCATCCATGGTTAATAAAGATCGCCTCAGTGTGACAAATATTATCGCATGGTCCAACGTTGCATTCTCACAACCATGTCGAATGTTTCTTTGTCGCAAAGATTGTTTTAATATGAAAATTGACCATAGTCAACCATGGTCCAACATCGCATTGTGTGAAAGATTCTCTTAGTGTGAAAATCAATCATGGTCGACCATGGTCCAACGTCACATTGTCACAAAGCTTGTCACAATATGAAAATCAATCATTATCAACGATGTGGTCCACCATGTTTGTTTTACGGTTTATAATATTTTTCCTACGGTATATATTCCTTGGTTTCAAAATATCAATCTGTTGGGTTTAATATTATTCCCATGGGGTTTTAGTATTGAAACTTTTGGTTTATTACTTTGGTTTATAGTATCAATCCCTTGGGTTTATTAATCTAACGGTTCATATTCCTAGGGTAAAATATTATTGACAACGTTTATAATATGAATCCTACGGTTTAATATATATCCCTTCGTTTTACAATCCATTGGGTTTATAATATTAATGTCTTGGGTTCTTAATATTAATGGCTTGAGTTTTTAATATAAATCCCTTTGGTTTATGAATCCTTACACTTTATGACAATAGTCCCTTGGATTTTTTATTTATTATTATTATTATTATTATTTTTGTGACTAGAAGAATCGGCAATGGCATCGGTATCATACTCGCGTGACACGGGGTCGAATTCCGCTGGCTACCCCTATACTCCTAGGAGGAAACTGCTGAGCTCACAACAACAACCCCTCGGTTAAGACGGGACTTGAATTCATGACCTGCACCATGGCACGAACGTCTTAGCAGCACGTTCGCTTGCCACTAGACCAAAGCCCGACGGACCCTTGGAATTTTAATGTTAATCATTTGTGTTTAATATATTTTTCTTGGGTTTATAATATTAATAATATTTTTGGTTAGTAATATAATAATAATTAATAAAAGTGTGATTAAAATTTTTATAATTATTATCATTTAATATCAATAGTATTATTAAAATCAATATTAATATTAATATTAATATTAAATCCTTATCCATTGGGGCCTATCGGAGTATATAAACCACATTTAATTATGTGGTTGTGCATGTGATTTATATATTCCTATTGACTTACATCAGCCACATTTATTAATGTGATTGTGTTAGTATATTATATATTAAAACAAAATTATATTCTTATATAATATTATAGTAAGAATTATAATTCAAACTATATTATAATTGATATAGAATAATAATATTTTTAGTTATTATTAATACTCTTTATTTAAAATGTGAATTAATAATTTAACCTACAATTATTTACTTCAAGGCTAGAGCATAGTAATTCATCACATCGATTCTGTTAGCACCTAAATTGGACCCCAGGCTGCAAAGGCAAAACAGGGTAACAACTAAACCACGCTCAGCCTTGTAGCTAGCCCTACAAGGACAGGAGAGGGCTCTCTCCGTAGAATAGATATTCAATATCACAATAAATAGACTAATATTAGGCTAGGTATATAAATGGGAAAGGGTTTTTAATAAATGACTGAATTTTTAGGGATGTATGGGACAAAGGACAGCATGAGCTGAGGAAATTAAATCAAGGACACATAATATTTCATGGGGCAAGATAGGCAGGAGGTTTAGCAATCAAATTTGAAATAAGATGGAGTGGAAAGACTGTTGAGAAGCTGAAAAGGGCATAATAAATGAATCCTTTTCAAACAGAAGAAAACACACGGAAGTATGAATGATTTCCCAAGGCAGAGCATATAAAATTGGTTCTACCTTTCTATCTTGAAAGCATTCAAAAGGAAATGTTTATGGATGAATGGAACACATAACAATTTACATATGAAACAAAGGAGAAAAACAAATGATAACTCTCATACCACATGAATCCCACAAATCAGAGCTGCATCACTTTATTTATTCCCTGCCAAACTGTACAATGTAGCACAGAGATGTTCTTCCACACTATTCCCAGAACTCAGACTCCCTACAAAATGATTTACTATTACAATAAATAGGCTCCAATGTGGGAAAACAGATCGACAAAAATAGGGAATTTTTTACCAGCATTAACAACCGAAATCTGAAGAGCCAACCATATGTCCTAAAGACAGAATAGCGTTACATTATTCCACTTGAAATTTTCTGAAGACCAATGAAAAGGCAGAAACTGTAGTGTGGATCCCATTGAATAGTAACTGAGGACAAAATAGGAAATCTGATCCTATTTCCTTGTTGTTGTAGATATCTTCATTTTAATTTAAGCTCTCGGCCTTTGACTGTTCGCTTTCCATTATCTTTTTTGGAGAAAACTGATTTTTTAATAAACATTCCTTTGAAATGAAATTTTGCTTTTAGTGAAGGGAAAAATGTATTTAAGTGGGAAAAGGGAAGGAAAACAGGGCGGAAATCATATTAATCGCAATCGGAATCGGGCGGGAGCGGAGAGATATAATATAGCAAATAATAGTGAAATCGCAATCGGAATCGAGGAGGGGGGGGGGGGGCGGCAGGCGGAGATATATATATAAAACAAACATTTCTGATGTGATTGGGGGGATACTTTGTATATAATCAAATTAACCAAAATTTGGGTTAACAAAGGAAAAGGCCCTTTATTTATGAACGGGTGGAAGTATTATGGTGGGCCCAAGGGGTTAATCGCAATCGCAATCGGGATCCGGAGCGGGGGCAATCGCAATCGCAATCGTGAAAATGTGCGATGCGATCAATCAGAGGGGCAGTGCGATCGGAGGATCGAAGGAAATGGTGCAATTGGCCAATCGGAAGGGGCATTATGGGAGCACCGATTGCGAGGGCCCGATTTGCTGTGGACCGTCTAATCGGTGGGGAAGATCGACGGTCGCGATGTCAATCAGGGGTTTTGAATCGGGGGGGGGAACTTGTGATGGTGCGATTGGAAATTTCCGATTAGCGGAGGACCGTTGGATTGAACGAAGAGATCAACGGTGGAGGGATGATCAGGAGTTTGCGATCGGGAGATCGAAGATATGTTTGCGATTGGGGTGATCAGAACATATTGCGATTGGCTGATCGAAGGATGTTGCGATCAGCGGATCGGAAGTTGTTGCGATTAATGGATTTTTGCGATTGCGATGAAAGGTGGGATATGTATATAATATAAAGTTTTGGACTTTCGATATAAGTTTTAAAGGCATGAAGGGGAAGTGTTTGGGAATGGCGGGGGGGGGTATATATATATATATGTATGGGGACTTTTTAAAATGTTTACCATAAGGTTTTTTCAACGGGAATGGAGGGAAAGTGGTTTGGTATCGGCTTTAATATAATAATGCGATTTTTTCCATCGGGAAGGGGAAAAAGGGATTTTTTAAAGGAATATTAAAACTTTAAACATAAATTTAAAGGGGAACAAATGGGAAATAGGGGGTATATGAGGATATAGGGACTTTTACTTCACTTAAGCAAAAATTTCAATCCAGAAGTCAGTTTTGAGAGTGTAGTATACCGTTGGAAAGCTCTTTCTAGGCTCTTTCTACTGGATCTTCTTGGAAGATGATTTGGTGCTGAACATGCTACAAAAATCTTCTCTGAAAGGCAGGGTGAAGATTTTGTTGGGTATGACAGCTTGTGAATTGTGACTGAAAGGCAAAGTATTATGTTTTCACCTCAAAACATGGTTTTGAGGTGAAAATTACATCAAGCTGAATAAAATGTCTTCTTTGATCATCCTGGTGCTGTGACTTTGATTTTATTGACTTCCTCATGACCTTGCTGATATTTATTGACACTTGACTCATTAATTTACCCATGGTGAGAGCCTAGAAACTAATGAGACCCATCCTATGACCTACTGATATGATTTTAAGGATGAAAGTGAATAATGACTGAAGATCGTAGAGAGGAAAATCAGCAAGTTTCACATGAGGGAAAACTGATGAAGAATTACTACCATCAATGAATCCATTACCTAGCGGAATGGTGAAATTTATTCGGTATGAGACACCTAATATGCAAATGCAAAAGAGCAGTTTTGATCGCTGATGGCAGTATGACTAGATTGACACTAACATTGGCTCCAATGGGGATGGTAGCTCCTTTGGAGGTGCCAAGAACACTGTAGACCAAGTAGCCTTATCCATTGGGCATGGAGTCAATAGCTAAAACCAAATTGAATACTGAATGAAACTTGACCCAACAAACTGACTCAAAAGTGATTCAAAGCTAACCTAGACACAACTTAACATTTTAAGCTTGATGGCAGTATATAACCAAGACTTGAAGTTTCAAATCTTGATGATAACCACCTGTGTTTCTTGAAGGCCAATGTGCCATCAGGCTATATCAAAATACCAATGTAACCAATCAAGCAGATGCCTCCTTGATTGATTCTCCTGATCAGATGCTTTGGACAACAATAAATACTCGCAAATGGGCATCCAAAGGCATGGTTGACCATGATCTCCCTCATCACTAAATACTGCAATAATCACCTTCACTGCTGACTGCAACAGATTTGCCGTTGGATCCTGAAAAACATAAAGATTTACCTCCTACTGAAGAAACGAGGTGTCTTTTTCTCTTGATTCTGATCTTTCTTTATAATGTACTTCAGTAACAGTATGTTCTTGGTCTTCAAAAAATTTTGAACAAGTCGACAAGCAAGTTTCCTCTTGAAAAAACATTTCAAAACATAAGACATAGTAAGAAGAATCTGAATGGTAGTCCTGAATGTTTTGATCTTCTGTAGTCTGAATATATTGTTGGTCATCTTCATATGATATAACAGCCAGATTATCATGTTTCTTATCACATTCATCAATTATTAGAGAAGAAACTTTAGATGATTCTTGAAATCCAAAAATGACATTTCTATCATCTACCAACGATTCATCCAAAGAAACACTTTCACTTACTTGAACAAAGATCTCGTCTTGTTTTTCATAGAGGGAATGGATTACCTCCTCGTGAAGATCTAGTTCTGGTGGGATGAGAACGTTTAGGCCTGTAACTTTGTTTTCTTCATTTGAGGCGTCCTTAACAATATAAATCTCCTTTATGAGATCAGGAATGACATATTCTTCCTCATCATATTTTAACTCTAGATTTGGCCTATATTCATCAATATGTGAGATTAGAACATCCTTTAGCGGCATCTCGTCCTTTATTTCAACCAGATCTGAAATAAAATCTTGTCTTCCATCATTTTCAACTGTACAAAGATCTTCAACTTGCTGATCTTGATAAGTATCCTCTAAGATTTCTGTGTGCTGTTGAAACGAACTTTCATAGAGCGATTCCATGATTTCTTGGTCCATGAATTCATCATCTCCATAAAAATTCTCAAGATTTTCAATGAAACTATTAACATGTTTGCAACAGTTCTGAACTAACATTAAATATGGACAAGATTCTTTGTACCATTCAAAGAATATTGTATGAAAATATTTTAAACAATAAATAGAAGCAGGTGGAAAAATTTCATACCAAGATCGAGCTTGATCTTCCAGACTAGCCATAAACATCTTCATCAAACAATCTTAAGGAAAATCAATTTTTAACTTATGCACATGGATGTGGAATTTCACTAGATGAAGAGCAGCATCATTACCTTCCACATTTCTGAACATAGGCAAATTATGAAGCCAATCCACCTTGGGCATTTTGTTTGGGAAACCTGGAATGTGATCTTGGCTCATGGGAGCATATCTTCTTGCAATACGTTCCATCTTAAAACAAAGATCTCAAAGATACTGATCTTCCTATAGTGGAGTCACCATGAAGGATTTGATTTTGTGGATCTTTCAGTGAATGGAGTCGCCAGGTGAATGTTTCCAGCCTTTATATGTATCCAACTGTTTTTCACCATCAACAATCAGATCTAAACTTTTTCATTCTTTATCGGGGAGGATATGATCTACTGTTTTAAATGAAAATGTTCCCCAGTACGGTCGCCAGAGATGTTAGCACCGGACTTGGACCACAGGCTGCAAAGGCAAAACAGGGTAACAACTAAACCACGCTCAGCGTTGTAGCTAGCCCTACAAGGATAGGAGAGGGCTCTCTATGTAGAATAGATATTCAATATCACAATAAATGCACTGATATTAGGCTAGGTATATAAATGGGAAAGGGTTTTTAATAAATGACTGAATTTTTAGGGATGTATGGGACAAAGGACAGCATGAGCTGAGGAAATTAAATCAAGGACACATAATATTTCATGGGGCAAGATAGGCAGGAGGTTTAGCAATCAAATTTGAAATAAGATGGAGTGGAAAGACTGTTGAGAAGCTGAAAAGGGCATAATAAATGAATCCTTTTCAAACAGAAGAAAACTCACGGAAATATGAATGATTTCCCAAGGCAGAGCATATAAAATTGATTATACCTTTCTATCTTGAAAGCATTCAAAAGGAAATGTTTATGGATGAATGGAACACATAACAATTTACATATGAAACAAAGGAGAAAAACAAATGCTAACTCTCATACCACATGAATCCCACAAATCAGAGCTGCATCACTTTATTTATTCCCTGCCAAACTGTACAATGTAGCGTAGATATGTTCTTCCACACTATTCCCAGAACTCAGACACCCTACAAAATGATTTACTATTACAATGAATAGGCTCCAATGTGGGAAAACAGATCAAAAAAAATAGGGAATTGTTTACCAGCATTAACAACCGAAATCTGAAGAGCCAACCATCTGTCCTAAAGACAGAATAGCGTTACATTATTCCACTTGAAATTTTTTGAAGACCAATGAAAAGGCGAAAACTGTAGTGTGGATTCCATTGAATAGTAACTGGGGACAAAATAGGCAATCTGATCCTATTTCCTTGATGTTGTAGATATCTTCATTTTAATCTAAACTCTCAGCCTTTGACTGTTCGCTTTCCATTATCTTTTTTGGAGAAAACTGATTTTTTAATAAACATTCCTTTGAAATGAAATTTTGCTTTTAGTAAAAGGAAAAATGTATTTAAATGGGAAAGGGAAGGAAAATAGGGCGGAAATCATATTAATCGCAATCGAAATCGGGTGGGAGCGGAGAGATATAATATAGCAAATAATAGTGAAATCGCAATCGGAATCGGGGAGGGGGGGGCAGGCGGAGATATATATATATATATAAACATTTCCGATGCGATTGGGGGGATCCTTTGTATATAATCAAATTAACCAAAATTTGGGTTAACAAAGGAAAAGGCCCTTTATTTATGAACGGGCGGAAGTATTATGGTGGGCCCAAGGGGTTAATCACAATCGCAATCGGGATCGGGAGCGGGGGCAATCACAATCGCAATTGGGAAAATGTGCAATGCGATCAATCGGAGGGGCAGTGCGATAGGAGGAAATGGTGCGATTGGCCAATTGGAAGGGGCATTATGGGAGCGCAGATTACGATGGCCCGATTTGTTGTGGACCGTCCGATCAGTGGGGAAGATCGACAGTCACGATGTCAATCAGAGGTTTTTAATCGCGGGGACTATGGCGGCACGAGATTGGAAAGTTCCGATTAGCGAAGGACCGTTGGATTGAACGAGGAGATCAACGATGGAGAGATGATCGAGAGTTAGCGATCAGGAGATCAGAGATATGTTTGCGATTGGGGTGATCAGAACATATTGCGATTGGCTGATTGGAGGATGTTGCGATCAGTGGATCGGAAGTTGTTGCGATTAATGGATTTTTGCGATTGCGATGAAAGGTGGGATATGTATATAATATCAAGTTTTGGACTTTCGATATAAGTTTTAAAGGCATGAAGGGGAAGTGTTTGGGAACGGTGGGAGGGGTATATATATATATATATATATATATATATATATATATATATATATATATATATATATATATATATATGACTTTTTAAAATGTTAACCATAAGGTTTTTTCAACGGGAATGGAGGGAAAGTGGTTTGGGATCGGATTTAATATAATAATGTGATTTTTGCCATCGGGAAGGCGAAAAAGGGATTTTTTAAAGGAATATTAAAACTTTAAACATAAAGTTAAAGGGGAAAAAATGGGAAATAGGGGGTATATGAGGATATAGGGACTTTTACTTCGCTTAAACAAAAATTTCAATCCAGAAGTCATTTTTGAGAGAGTAGTATACCATTGGAAAGCTCTTTCCTGGCTCTTTCTGCTGGATCTACTTGGAAAATGATTTGGCGCTGAACATGCTGCAAAAAAATTCTCTGAAAGGCGGGGTGAAGATTTTGTCGGAGATGACAGCTTCTGAATTGTGACTGAAAGGCAAAGTATTATGTTTTCACCTCAAAACATGGTTTTGAGGTGAAAATTACATCAAGATGAATAAAACGTCTTCTTTGATCGTCCTGGTGCTGTGACTTTGAGTTTATTGACTTCCTCATGACCTTGATGATATTTATTGACACTTGACTCATTAATTTACCCATGGTGAGACCCTAGAAACTAATGAGACCCATCCTATGACCTACTAATATGATTTTAAGGATGAAAGTGAATAATGACTGAAGATCATAGAGAGGAAAATCAGCAAGTTTCACATGAGGGAAAACTGATGAAGAATTACTACCATCAATGAATCCATGACCTAGTGGAATGGTGAAATTTATTCGGTATGAGACACCTAATATGCAAATGCAAAAGAGCATTTTTGATCACTGATGGCAGTATGACTAGACTGACACTAAGAGATTCCTATACATAAAAACCACCATTTCTTTTAAGACAGTTATTTTTTTAATATAAACTAGCACAAATTCACCCTCGATTCCTATACATGGAAACCACCATTTGTTTTAAGACAGTTATTTCTTTAATATAAACTAGCACAAATTCACCCTACATATTATTACGCCGTAAGGCGTTTCTCTTTGAAAATAACTCCCCTAGGAGCCACTATGTCCATGTCTGAGCCATTGAATCAAATGTTAGACAATTGAAATGTTTTAGGGCATTATATCCACAAGTAAATAGTTTTATATATGTTTTTTATAATTTTTTTTTTCTTTTTAATAAGTTATATTGAATTTACACAAAAATAAACATAAAAGTAAATTAAATAAAAAGATTGACATAATGTAATGAAAATTTTAACTAGGTCAAAATACAATAAAAATAAAATAATAATAAACTATAAAAATAGCCCATGGTATTGACCCATGGTATTCATGTGGAATATAGTTTATTTAAAGGGGGAAATTAAGATGGCCTAGATCAATCTTAACTCTGGATCTACCAAGAGCCAAAAGGGATTAAATGTCTTGATATGCAAACCACTTTTAGAGTGAAAAGAGAATTGATCCCTCTGATAAATAATATAGATCTAAACAAACTATTTAATAAAATTATTTTTAATTTCTTATAACCATTATTATTTTAAAATTTTACTCAATAAAATGTATCTAAATTTTCATACATCCAAACATATATAGTTTTTCTTGTTCTATATTATTTTTGTGACAACTATTTTATTATTCCAAAAATACATGGTTTTTTTGTTATATATTATTTATGTTACAAGTGTTTTATTATTGATGAGTAGTACTTCTTAATATATACAAAATTAAAGTAATAATGAAATTTTTTAACATGTGTTATATTTTTTTAAATTTCTAAATTATTTCTTAAATAACACTAAATTTACCTTTAATTACTTAATTGTAATAGTTTGTAACTACATACATACTCTTTCAGACTTTTTTGTTAATATATATCAAATTTCTTCTATTAAAAAAAACTATATACATATATTTAATTATCTAATTCTAGCTAAAAAAATCTTACATGTTTTTTACTTTATAATCATAAACAAATTTCATATTATATGATGTCAAACTTACTCAACTTTTTATTCTGAGATTTAAAACAAAGTTTTTCACTACACAATTTTAGATTTTATAATTTTTTTTTATTTTTCAATTCCAAACAAAACTTACAAAAGAAAAAACCCACTAAGTCCTTACTGTAGATTATAGTTTTACAAAATTGACACTATGTGATTAACAATACAGTAAGTTGAGACAACCCTAAGGGGTTTTTTGTACAAGTTTTATCATAACCTTTCCCTCCATCCAATATATATTGTAGAGTCCTCTGAAGAGAGAGTGTATTCCAGTTTATAACCTAATTCACAATCAAAGAAAATGGCTACGGATTTTACAAGTTATTAGTTTGTAACCCGATCCACAATTCAAAAAAATGGCTAGGCATGTCACAAGTTATCATTCACACAGTGATTTATTGACGTTCTGAGTTGAAATGGATCCTATTAGATGCACGGTGGCTAGATACACTAAAAATTTCAAAATAGATATCTGTTATGACATCCATATTGTATACAAACCATTCATATATCAAATAATATTAACATTCAATGTTATACAAGTTGTGCCAAGAAGTTTTTAAATTCTTTCTCTTCAGCTATATCTTATCATTTTAGTATGTTTTCAATCAAGAAGAGGCTTTAGAGTTTAAGAACTATATCTTTGATCTGAGCACATGAATCTATTAAAATTTATGAAACAAATTCAATTTTTACAACTTGTATGTTTAAATATGTGATTTTAGAGGTGATGAAGGCTTCTTTAGACACTTGATTAGTATTGTAGAAGAACTTTGAGTATATCATTAAGGACTCTGAATAGTTCCAGTAGCAGTTGCATTACTTATATAAATTTTAATATCCTTTCTTGCTAATACATATACCTAATTCATGAAAAGCTAGTTATCCATGAAAAACTATAACCATGTCTGCAATGATATATGCTAATAATTTCAGTTTTATGTTGATGAGAGGTTATTTTATCATTTTTTAAGTAAGCCTTTCAGTTTTCATGTTTATAATAGTTTAGAAGAATTCATATCAATATAATAAATTGATATTGAAAATG
This sequence comes from Pinus albicaulis, assembly GCA_034641835.2. NCBI lineage: Eukaryota > Viridiplantae > Streptophyta > Pinopsida > Pinales > Pinaceae > Pinus > Pinus albicaulis. Next base: position 1,092,540,586 of record CM076572.1, on the reverse strand, counting down.
AACTTATGTTTGTGACACATCTGTAGGTGTTTCCATTCATAAATTTCTTACTCATTTTGTCTCGAGATTGCTAGATAATGGTGAAAGAAATACAATGTTGATCCAGATAATCCAAAGAGGTATTCACAGTCAGCTTGGAAAACCAGGCATGAAGATGCTTCTAATTTTCAATGAAGTAGTCTTCAAAAGTTCCTAGCTCTATTTTAATTACATAAATGCATTGAAAACCAACTGATAGTATTTACTTCAGTTGTTTTATTTGGACGTGTTGCAAGCTGACATTTATTGCTATACAAGTTGTGCATCAAATTATTATGTAACAATTGTGCCAAGAAGTTTTTAAATGATTTCTCTTAAGCTATATCTTATCAGTTTAGTATGTTTTCAATCAAGAAGATGCTTCATATTTTAAGAACTATATCTTAGATCTGAGCACATGATTCTAATAAAAATTATGAAATAAATTCATTTTTTACAACTTGTATGTTTAAATATCTGATTTTGGAAGTGATGATGGCTTCTTTAGACACTTGATTATTATTGTGGAAGAATTTTGAGTATATCATTAAGGACTGTGAGTATTCCTGTAGAAGTTGCATTGCTTATAACAAATTTTCATATCCTTTGTATAAGCTATTGTATATATAGTTCTAACACATTTCCCCCAGACATTACCTATATGGTGAGTAGTTCATGTAGAAATTGCATTACTTATAACATACTTTTATATCCTTTGTATAAGCTATTGTATATACAATTCTAACACATTTCCCCCGAGTCTTACTTATATGTTGACTGAGTGATGATGGCTTCTTTAGACACTTGATTAGTATTGTGGAAGAAATTTTAGTATATCATTAAGGATTGTGAGTAATTCATGTAGCAATTTCATTACTTGAGAAATAATTTTTAGATCATTTATACAAGCTATTGTATATATAATTATACTATGATATGCGTACACATTCCGCCCAAGCGTTACCATATGGTGATTGTTGTCCAATTTCTGATATTTAGAGAAATATAATTAAGCGATTGATGGTTTTTGAACATCAAAGTTACTATGATTACATTTTATCTTAGGATGACTCCTTAGTGTTGACATTCGATCTGCATGACAAAGATGCATAGATCGCTTAACAGGAAAACCCTTTTGCCTATTGATAGTATGTGGTAGTTGTATGAATGGACTACTTATATTGTCCTCACTAGCATAAGATTCCAACACGGTTAATTTTTTTGATAAGTCTATATACAGTTTATACATATTATGTTTTAAGAAATTTTCTTTAATAATAACAGTCACTGAAAGGGGAAATTATCTAAATACACCCCTCTAGATATACAATGTCTCATGATATTCTTCTCATTTGGTGACACATGAAAATTCCAATACCAAAACTATTTCACATTGTCGCTCACATTATACGAAATTCTATCTTGATAAGGTTTCCTACATATATTATCCCAACATGCAATTTCATCATTCTCATGTTATTGAATCCTAATTTTTTAATGCCTCTGTAAACTTTTACTTAATTCTTTATACATTCTTGTTTACATTGACATCAACCAATTTGATGTAGTTCCTTTTCCAACAACACCTGTCAATAATGCCCTACTAGCACTTATACCATATTGAGATTGATATTTGCAATTTTTCCACCGGTTGATGTCATATTTCTTTATACCAACTCATTTACCTTCACCACTTTGGAATTTATAATGCCCAATAATTGAACTATATTTCTTAGATATTTGTGCTTTAAAAATGTATTTAATAATTAAGCTTGTGCTATGATAGATATACCTTCAAAAATATTTTTGACCACCAAATTTATTTTATCTTGAACTATTCATTCATGAATTAGTGGCCTCATTTCTTCAATTTTAGTTGATTCTATATGATCTAGAAAATTATCATCAAAAGCAATTTCTTGCAACTTTCCATTAATGTCCATATTTTTCTACGTGTGGTACGATCTCGTTGTAGGTAAGATGTTGTCCCTATATATATATATATATATATATATATATTACTTTTAATTTAAACTTGACATGTGCCTTGAAAAAATTTAAAATATTAAAATGGTGACTTCATTTGTGTGGTCAATATCGTCATTCACAAGTTCCTCTACATCTCTCATTTCCTCATCATTTCCAGGTACATCCACATCTCTTTCAAGCTCTCTATTTTGTACCTATACATCTCCTTCATGCACTCTATTTTGTACCTGCAAGTTTCTTTAGGTTCTCTATTTTCCTTTAATGCTCTTCTCTTTTATAGTAGATCATAATTTTTTTTCATTTAAAATAAATATATTTTATAATATATTTTTTCACTAGTATATGAAAATTATATATATATATATATCTTATTTTTTTCTTTTTTTGATGGCTAAAATTTTGTACTAAAAATTCTAAGTAGCTGTAGGGTTTTTTTATATTGATGCATCACACTATACTACATTCGGAGGTAAGGAACACTAGCTTCCCTTCACTTAATGTGACCTAATGTGTTAATTCTCTATGAAATTCACCAAATCCATTTAGTTCCAACTTAGTCTTATTTTTGGTCTTTTTTAATGATATAACTCATAAATCTATTATCCCTTTTTATTTTATTAATGATTCAACTAAGATTAACATTTGTATGTTGTCAGTAGGAGATTTTTTATTTTTCATGTCAATTAACTTTTATAACTCTAGGACGTTCTTGATATTTCCTTTGTTTTTAATAAATGAAACTCAATTATATATTTAAAAAGATAATTAGGTAAGAGAATTTCAGGATTATAATTTATTTTTTGATTGGTTATATATATTATAGTAGTTCTAGCCTGAGTAATGTTGAGATTTTCTGTTTTGAATAGAATAGGAAAAATCTCAGTAGGTGACAAAAATTAGGAAATTGTTGCTAGATTAACTCCAGTTTGTTGGGAGGGAGTTAGTGCTAGCTAAATTTGAGTTGAGAGCTGTTAGATTCTCCTGCTATATAACAGATAGCCATACGGATGTTTTGGAGAGAGTGTGTGAGAATTGTAATCTCCTGTTTGAATTAATAAGATTGCCAATGCCCTGTTGTGTGGACGTAGCCCAGGAGGTTTGGGTGAACCACGTTAAAAACTCTGTGTCTTTATGTGCTTGATAAATTGCTGTGATTAAATTTGCTGTGCATGATCTCCAACAATTGGTATCAGAGCTTTGTTGGAGGCGTCATGTGAGCCTGAAGAAGCTGCGTGGAGTACTTCTGTCCGCCTGCGTGGATTATTACCTGCGTACTGTGTGAAAGCGTGTTGAAGGAGCGCAGCGGTGGAGTGGCTTGGAGGTGCGTATGCTGTCTGCGTGACTGCGCTGAATAAACCTGCGTGATTGACTGGTGCTGCGTTGAGTTCCGAAGTGTTGAACTGGCGAGTGAAGCCGCGTTGAAGTCAATTGTTACAACGCTGGTTTGGAGTGCGTTGAATTCTGTTTTGCTGCTGTTTGACAAGCTGCCCGCCATGAACCTATTTGGATAAGTTGAAGTTTTAATATATGCCATCGTTTTTTTGATATATGGTAATATGCCACTTTATGCCATCGTTTTTTTTTAAGTTTTAATATGCCACTTTAATATATGGTAATTCTTTTTTAAAAAAGTGCATATGTTAAATCGATATGATCGATTTAAGAGAGGGTTTTTTAAAAGTGTGGCATAAGGTATGGTAAAATCGATTTGTATTTAGAATCGATATACATATTTCAATATTTTTTAAATTGATTATGTAAAGGCCTTAATCGATTATGTAAAGTCCTTTTATGAAGTGGTAAAGTGTAATCGATTATGAAGTGGCCATATTTTATGTAAAGGCCTTAATCGATTATGTAAAGTCCTTTTATGAAGTGGTAAAGTGTAAACGATTACATTAAAGGAAAGGTTTTTTTTTTTTAAAGGTGAAGTTTTAAAAAAAAAAAAAAAAAAAACATCGATTTAAAAATAATCGATTTGAGGGCTTTGTATGAAGTGAAAGGCAAAGGTCAAGGATAATTTTTTTTTTAAAAAGGCAGTGAGAGGAACTTAAAGGAAGGCAAGGGCAATTTTTTTTTTAAGAGGCATTTTTAATTAAAAGGGCATTCTTTATTTGAAAAAATTGGTTCTGGAGATTACTGTGTTTTTTGCTGAAACAAGATGGCGAAAACTCAAAATGCCCGGTTTGAAATTGAGAAGTTCAATGGCAAAAACAATTTCGAGATCTGGAAGGTAAAGATGCACGATATGCTGGTTCAACAAGGCGTGGCAAAAGCACTGTTGGGGAGGAGCAAAAGGCCTTCTTCCATGACGGAGGATGAATGGGTTGAGTTGGATGACAGAGCTCTGAGCGCAATTCGGTTATGCCTGGAAGATGACGTTCTGTTCAACATTGTGTCAGAGAAGACCGCCGCAGGCTTGTGGATAAAGCTCGAGAAGCTCTACATGACAAAGTCCTTGACAAATCGGATTCTCCTGAAGCGGCAGCTATACAGTTTGCGGATGAAGGAAGGTACCTCGGTTACTGACCATCTGAATGTTTTCAATACTCTATTGGTACAATTACAAAGTCTAGATGTAAAATTTGATTGAGAGGATAAGGCAATAACTCTATTGTGTACATTGCCTGAATCGTGGGATCACTTTGTTACTTCCATAAGCTTCAGTAATGCAGCTGTTCTTGAGTTTGACGATGTGGTTGGAGCCATGTTGTCTGAGGAGACGAGGAAGAAGTCGAATGCTGACACCTCTACATCAGAGGAAATGATGGCTAGAGGTCGTTCTAGAGAAAGACGCTCTGGTAAGCGCAGCGATTCGCGTTCAAAGTCGAAAGGGAAGAAGAGCAAAGTGAAGTGCTGGTTTTGTGGCAAATCGGGGTACTTGAAGAAAGACTGCTGGAAGAGACAGCAAACAGAGAAGAAATGAGACTCTTCGACAGAAAAGAAGGAGGCAAATGCGACAGATACAGGTTCGGCATCTGGTTCAGGTATGAGCGACGAAGTGTTGTTTGTTAATATGTCAAATCATGATCAACATTGGTTGTTAGATTCCGGTGCATCAAACCACATGTGTATTCATAGAGAATGGTTTAAGACGTATAGATCAGTTAATGATGGAGTCGTGTACATGGGTAATGATGTTACATCTAATATTGTTGGGATAGGAAGCATACAACTGCAAATGTTTGATGGCACAACTAAATTGTTAACAGATGTGAGACATGTTCCAGACTTAAGAAAAAATCTAATTTCACTAGGAGCACTTGACACGAATGGATATAAAACTGTAATTCAAGGTGGAGTTATGAAAATATATAAAGGTATTTTACTAGTAATGAAAGCTAAGAAAGTAGGAAATCTATTTCGGTTAGAAGGAAGAACAGGGTCAGTTCATGTGTCTACGGTGTCTGAACATGACAGTAGTTCCATTCGCCTATGGCATCAAAGGTTGGGCCATATGAGCGAAAGAGGGTTAAAAATTTTGGCTGATCGCAAGTTACTTCCTAATCTAAGGTCTGGAAAGTTAGATTTCTGTAAGCATTGCTTGTTTGGAAAACAAAGTAAACAAAAATTTAAAACAGGCAAACATACTAGTAAAGGGATACTTGATTATATTCATTCAGATGTTTGGGGTCCAGCCCCTACAGCGTCATATGGTGGCTCGTCATATTTTGTGTCGTTCATTGATGACTTTTCTAGGAGGGTGTGGGTCTACATGTTGAAAAGGAAGTCTGATGTTTTTTCAGTTTTCAAGCAGTTTAGAGCATTGGTAGAAAACAGCACTGGTAGAACAATAAAGTGTTTAAGAACTGACAATGGTGGTGATTTTACTTCCAAGGAGTTTGACAGCTATTGCAAGGATGCAGGGATCGAGAGACATAAGACCACGGTTTATACTCCTCAACAAAATGGAGTTGCTGAACGCATGAACAGGACTCTTCTAGAGAGAGCAAGGAGTATGCTGAGTAACGTCGGGTTGCAAAAGGAGTTGTGGACGGAAGCGGTGGCAACAACTTGTTATGTGATAAACCGATCTCCATCGACGGCGATAGGCTGCAAGATTCCGCAAGAGGTATGGAAAGGACACCCTTGTGACTATTCTAAACTCAGAGTGTTTGGTTGTGATGCATATGCTCTAGTGCCTAAACATCAGCGAACTAAGTTAGATCCAAAGTCTAAAAGGTATATCTTTGATGGGTATGGTGTTGGAACAAAAGGATATAGATTGTGGGATCCTACTACCCGCAAAATCATCATCAACAGAGATGTAAAGTTTGATGAATCCTCTCTTGTACAGTTAGATGTAGATAGAAAATTGAAACAGGATGATGTATTTGACTTTCAGCACATTCAGTTTGATAGCACTTCTAATGATAGTCATGATGACCATAGTTCAGATTCTAGTCATGAACAGGTTTCAGAATCAGATCATGAACAGGGTTCAGATGTAGGTCATGAACAGGTCTCAGATGGTGATCGGCAAGAAGTTCCTACAGGTGGTGGACAACCAATCGAGGAAGCACCAGAAACAGCCTTAAGAAGGTCAACAAGAATCAAACGGCCACCGAGAAGGTATGATGATTATGTTACTTCAGTTGCTTTGATCGCTAATGACAATGAACCTCTGTGCTATCAGGAAGCAATAGAAGGTTCGAATAGTGACAAGTGGAAAGCAGCCATGAAGGACGAAATGATGGCCTTGAGTAAGAACGGCACATGGGATCTGGTTGAGCTTCCGAAAGACAGGAAAACTGTGGGGTGTAAATGGGTTTACAAGCTGAAACGGGGTATGAATGATACGGAGGACAGGTACAAAGCGCGACTGGTCGCAAAAGGGTTTTCTCAGAAAGCAGGCATAGATTTTCATGAGATTTTTTCACCAGTTGTTAAAATAGTTTCAATTAGAATTGTGTTAGCTTTAGTTGCTTTGTTTGATTTAGAGTTACAACAACTAGATGTTAAGACTGCTTTTCTACATGGAGATCTAGATGAGGAAATTTATATGGAACAACCGGAAGGGTTTGTTCAGCATCGCAATAAGAAATTTGTCTGCAGGCTCAAGAAGTCATTGTATGGTCTGAAGCAGTCGCCTCGACAGTGGTACAAGAAATTTGATTCTTTCATGTTGAGTCGAAAATATATAAGAAGTGAATATGATCATTGTGTTTACTTTAAGCAGTTAAGTAATGGCATGTTCATTATCTTAGTGTTGTATGTTGACGATATGCTTTTAGCAAGCAAAAGCATTGACGAAATCAACAGGTTGAAGACTCAGATGGCAAGGACATTCGATATGAAAGATCTAGGAGCAGCAAGACAGATTTTGGGCATGGAGATTTTCAGAGACAGGAGCAATGGTAAGCTGTGGCTATCACAACAGAAGTATATTGAGAAGATACTTTTGAGATTTGGTGTGAATAATGTGAAGCCTGTGTCAGTCCCTTTAGCTTCCCATTTCAAGCTTTCTTCGGGTTTATGTCCTAATACAGATGAAGAAAAGGATTATATGTCTCGAATTCCATATGCCAATGTAGTAGGATGTTTGATGTATGCGATGGTTTGTACTCGACCGGATATTTCACATGCAGTTGGGGTTGTCAGCAGGTACATGGCAAATCCGGGTAAAGAACACTGGTCAGCAGTGAAATGGGTGCTTCGGTACTTGAGAGGCACAAGTAGTTATTGTATCACTTACAATAAGAGTAGTGAATTTGTTTGCGGATATGTTGATTCCGATTTTGTAGGTGATTTGGATAAGAGAAGGTCGACTTCAGGGTACGTCTTTACTCTTGCAGGTGGAGCTATCAGCTGGATGTCAAAGCTACAGAACATTGTTGCTTTATCCACTACTGAAGCAGAATACATTGCTGCTTCTCATGCTTGCAAAGAGGCAGTTTGGTTGAAAGGTTTGCTTGGTGAATTTGGTAGGTTACAGGACAACATCAGGTTACTTTGTGATAGTCAAAGTGCGATACATTTGGCTAAGAATCCGGCCTATCATAGTAAATCAAAGCATATTCCAATTAAGTACCATTTTGTAAGACATGTTATTACTGAAAGGGGAGTCTCTCTTGAAAAGGTGCATACAAAGGAAAACTGTGCAGACATGTTCACGAAACCAGTTTTGTTAGAGAAGTTGCGTTGGTGTTTGGCTTCTCTTGGCTTGCAGAAGAGATAAAATAATAATAACAGGGCATCAGGCTAATTGTTGTCAAGGTGGAGATTGTTGAGATTTTCTGTTTTGAATAGAATAGGAAAAATCTCAGTAGGTGACAAAAATTAGGAAATTGTTGCTAGATTAACTCCAGTTTGTTGGGAGGGAGTTAGTGCTAGCTAAATTTGAGTTGAGAGCTGTTAGATTCTCCTGCTATATAACAGATAGCCATACGGATGTTTTGGAGAGAGTGTGTGAGAATTGTAATCTCCTGTTTGAATTAATAAGATTTCCAATGCCCTGTTGTGTGGACGTAGCCCAGGAGGTTTGGGTGAACCACGTTAAAAACTCTGTGTCTTTATGTGCTTGATAAATTGTTGTGATTAAATTTGCTGTGCATGATCTCCAACAAGTAATCTTTCAATTTGGCATTCAATTCCTTATTAATAAAATTGTTTAACTTAGTAGGGAGTAAAATAACTTTGTAATCAAATAATAGGAGAAAACATATTCACAATATAATTTATTGGAATAAATAGATGTGTGTAAAATATTTTAATAAGAAACTAGATTTGTAATTATAAAATATAAAACTATAACTTAAATTTGTGAAATTACTTTGTATTTTTTTTTCTTATGTATATAGAGAAAGTCTAAACCAAGTTTGGAGTTGAGAAAATAAACCATAACATAAAGAACAATATCTCCTTCCAAAAATGTCTCCATATTAAAATGACATTCACTTTCCTGTATACCAACACTATTGTTCTTCATATACAATTTCTAAGAAGCATGCTATTGGCACTTGGATATGTAGATGAGAGTAAACTCTATTTATGTTAATAAAAATTCTCTTTATTTACATCTATGCTAGATAGATTGTACTTGAATGCATTTAAAATATCGTATTTGAGTTACATGCTCATTTCATGCTTGTTTCGGAGGATTATTAATCACCAAAGGATTTTCACCCCCAATTTCCTATTTCAATATCTATAACAATTTTTTTTATATATGTGAACAGATTATGTTGATTTACATATATGTTTTCACCCACAATTTCCTATTTCAATATCTATAACAAAATTTTCTGGTTGATAACTCTTATAATCAATATCTTTGAAATCTCCACGACATCCTTCCATGGAAACAAAATTTGTCTTTCATTCCTTCACGATGGCTTCTTCTCTTCTCTGCAACAATCTATTTCTTCTAGCGTACTCTTTCCTATGTTATTGCCTTAGCTAGTTTACTTCATGGAGAAAAAATAGTAATTCATGACATGGATTTCTATATATGAAAATCACCATTTTTTTTAAAGAAAGTTATTTCTTTAATATAATTAGCACAACCACATTTACCAATATAATTGATATATCTTAATAAGAATATATAAAACACATGTACAATCACATTAGTAAATATAGTTAATATAAGCCAATAAATTCATATCAACCACAATAATAATTATTAAGTATATATTATTAAAAACTAACTATTTTTAATTATTAATAACTTTATAAATAATAAAAACAATCTTGTTGTACCTTATATATTTAAATTATTATATTAATATTATATTATATATTAAAATAAAATCATTCATATATATATATAATTCAATATCTATCCACTTGGAAAACGTGAATTGATAATTTACCATACAAATTATAAATAATTTCAAAGGCCAGAGCGTAGTAACTCATCACATCAATTCGTATATATGGAAACCACCATTTCTTTTACGGGAGTTATTTCTTTAATACAAATTAATTTGTCGCCTGGGAATCCTTTTAATGGAAAGCACGACACAATTGCGATCTATTTTAAATTAATTTGTCGCCTGGGAATCCTTTTGATTGTAAATTCTTCCTTTAATAAAATAGAATAGAGAATTCTTGACTTGACCCTTTTTAACGTAAGTACGATCTAGCTGGTTGTAAATTCGTCTCTTTAATAAAATAAATAGAATATTTTTTTTAATTATGTTGATTGTAAATTCTACCTTTTAATAAAATAAAATAGATAATTCTCGACTTAACCGTTTTTTTTTTAAATGTAGTTACGATCTATCTGGTTGTAAATTCGTCCCTTTAATAAATAAATAGACAATTATTTTTTTCTAATTATGATTTGATGGAGTTTAATTTATTTTGGTTATATCTTTTACGGGAGTTATTTCTTTAATATAAATTAATTTGTCGGCTGGGATTCCTTTTAATGGAAAGCACGACACAATTACGATCTATTTGATTGTAAATTCTTCCTTTAATAAAATAGAATAGATAATTCTTGACTTGACCCTTTTTGACGTAAGTACAATCAAGCTGGTTGTAAATTCGTCCCTTTAATAAAATAAATAGAATGTTTTTTTTAATTATGTTGATTGTAAATTCTACCTTTTAATGAAATAAAATAGATAATTCTCGACTTAACCGTTTTTTTTTTTTAATGTAGTTACGATCTATCTGGTTGTAAATTCGTCCCTTTAATAAACAAGGCTATAAGTAGCGACTACCTGCCGCTTAGTTTAAATATAGTAATGTTGCAATGTGATGTTGGAAATGTCTATGGATAGCTATTACGGCTATTACATGCCACTTAATGTAATTATAGAGATGTTGCAATTGGAGTTTGAGGATGTTTATGAAGATTTGTTTTGTAATAAAGTATAGTTAAATTAAATTAGAAATAAATGTTGCAATTTGAGTTTGAGCATGTTTATGAAGATTTGCTTTGTAATAAAATATAGTTAATTAAATTAGAAATAATTGTTGCAGTTTAACTTTAATATAAATATGTGAATGTTCTTCTTCACTTAACTAGAATCTCCCATGCTTAATAAAGACACTTTTAAGGCCAAAGTACTCACCATTGATAAGATAAGAGCTTCAATTCAATTGTCAATATGTCTGAGTGAGTAGGAACAGGGGTTTTTGCTTGTAGCCTTCGGGCAGATTGTAAGAGGGCCATTGATTGAAAACTAGGCCTGAACGGAAAGAATTCCGATGTAATTATTGTGGTTGTTAATATAGATAATCCGATTCTGAGTTTATGTTCCATTGTGAGTATATGGAGTGTAGGGTACTTTGGAAGAAATCTGAGATGGAAATTGTATATTTTAGAAATCGAATTCTGTAAGAATTTGATGGATTCTCTTAGAAAATCCAATGACAATGTTTGATGACAATGGTTCATATAACCAAGAAGTTCCAGCATAGAATTGACGCTGGAGAGGGTTGTTAATTAAAAACTTTGTTATGTAGTTACAGTACACTGAGATCGATTTAAGTAAAAGAGACCGAAGTTGGAAAATCTGAATCAATGAAGTTGAGATTGAAGGCGTTCTTTGCAATAAGGGACCACGACTGGATTGATTTCTGTGCGCAAACCAAGACAACAATAGAAGGTGGATTCATTTGTAAACCACCGAGCTATGCATTAAAAGACACACAGGTTTGACTCACTGTATGTTTGATGTAGTTTGGGAAATGCGTAGGTTTGATGTGTTATAAGTGTTGTATCATGTGTGTAATCCATGAAGGGGCTGAGAGCAATATTGGTTATAGCGATATAGCCATATTCATGTTAAAAACCAGTGTAATGGAAATCGTGTTGAAGGCACGGAATTAAGTAGAAATGAAAGACAGAGTTTCTTCTAACCATTCGAATGGTTGAATTGTAGCGTTAAAAGAAACTATCAGATCGTAAATAGAGCGATGGCCTGACGTAGGTTGAATGAGAGTTGGACATGGAACCATGAGCAACCAGAATGGTGGAATTATGAAGAATGAACAGTGTAAGCTGTTTTGGAAACAAATGAATGGTTTTCGCGTAGAATTTAACGTGGTAAGTGGTATTAAGAAAATTTGTGCGATAAAGGTCTGAGGAGGACACGTGGAATTGATGGTTTTTGGAATACCAGCGATTTCGCATGCAATTTAGGTGTTAAAGACTGTAAGCCATCGTTGTGCGATGATCATTGGATATGCGCACAAGTTGGTTTTGGAATGCAATGAAAGGTAGATCGTCTGATCTATTCGAGAGTTAATGGAGACGCAAGGAAAGGTAAGTAGTATGTCAATATTGTGGGACCCAAACACTTGGCTCATGTTTCAACCAAAGTTGAACTTTAATATAAAGGAAATGTTATGTATGGGCGAACATAATGCATATTGATACTATGATAAACTTTATCATAGTCAAAGGTAATTAAAATGCATTCATAGATGGTGGTTTGACAAGCATGTGAGTGTTAGCGAAGCTTTATACCTTGGATTTATTAAAAGTTCAAATGTTGTTTCAAACGCCCATGAGGTGAGAGAGAGATTAAATTAAGTTTTATTGTAGATTCGAATATAAAATGAATATATTAATTATTAATTCAAATATCTTTTAATATATTAAAAATATATATATATATATATATATATATTTATTTTAATATTTAATATATAAAATTATTAAACTTAAACTATAATAGTACATTTTAAACTATTATTATAAATCTAAATTTAAAATAATGTTTAAAATGAATATTTAAAAAAATTATATATATGGAATTTTGAATTGATAATTAATTAATAAATTATTAATTTTGTTTTATATAATAACTCAATTATTCAAGTTTTAACAAATTAATTAAAGAAAAATTTATATTTTTAAAATTATCAATAAAAATATTTAATTAAAATAGAATGCTTTTTAAATAAATTTATTTCATAACATCAAAAATATAAAAATGATCATATCAACCTTATTTTATAATTATAATTAATAAATATCAGCTATCTATATGATGCTATGGCTCACTTTTTACTTCATGTCTATTTAACTAACATAAATGCATTCATATTCTTAAACGTTTAATTAAATGCTAACAAAAATTATGATTAGTATGTATTAATAAAAAGTGTTATAGGTAGCCTAATCCTTGTCACTAAATTTAAAAATTATGTTTTGGGAAAAATGCTTAAACAATTATAACTTACATTAGTTAATGCTAAATTAATAGATATCAACAAAAAAATCTAATCCTATAGTCTTATTTTGGAAAGAACAAAAAAATTAAAATGTGAAGTGAATAAATTAATTTATTAAAAATTTGGTTTATTGAAATTCTTTCATTACTCTAATAGTGAATTAGAACACTCTCTCTATATAAAGTTATGTTCATATCAATACAATATATTTTTATTAATAAACAATATCCATCTTTATTAGAAAATTGAATATTATTTTAAAAATAAAAATAATATATAATTTATGCAATATATTTTGAGAAAATATTAATGAATTAAATAAAACCTTATCTTTTTTTGTTTTTTGTTTTTGTAGAGTAACGATGGATTTTTGAATTTTTATATATACATCATAAAGACTTTTGTGTATCAGAATGTTGTGTTGAAACTGTGAGGTCTTGATATAAATTTGAATTTTCGATTTGTGGTTATTATTAAGAATATTTTAGAATGGTGTAGTCTAACTAATAGATGAAAATTTTCTTTCGGAGATGCTATTTCAATAAAAATTGTTGATTTTTTGTTATATAAAATATATTTTTTATTGCATTAATGGATTTAGTGTGTTGAAAATCTGTTGTTGTTGCAATTGAATCTTGTAGATTAAACAACTTAAGAAGTCTTTTAAAATTTGTGTTGTGTTTGATTAAAAGTGACTAGAAAAAAAGGCCTCTCCCAAACAAGTCATTTATTTTATTAACTAGGTTATGTTTTTTAAAATATTTCATGGAAATTACAACCTACCACTCATCTAATTAGTATAGATAATAAAATTAAAATTCTGAAAACTATGTTCTCAAAGAAATGTAAATATGAACATAGTAACTTTTATTTTAAAAATATACATCAATTGACTTTCCTATATTTATTATTTCAAATCAAATAAAATTATTAGGTTAATGATAATAAAGTTTTTATTTAAATACACAAATAATAAATAATACATTAACAACTATATATATTTACCAAAAATAAACAAAATTTATATTTATTATTTTTAATTAAATAAAATTATTTTATTATACACAAATAAAAAATATTACTTTTAAAAATACAATAATCCATATATAGAAAACCTCAACCATAATAAAAAAAAATATTGTTTTAAAAAATACATTAAACCATATAAAGAAAACTCTACCAATTCATGTGAAAGAGGATAATAAGAATACAAAGGAAATAATTTGTATATTCACTTAACATTATTTTGATGAGGTATTCAAGGTACACTATAAAATCTGAGAGACGGTCAAACTTGTTCTCACCATTATTGGAAGTAACACACTTTATTTGAAATCACTCCTTATGCCTTTTTTTGTCTTTAGCTTTATAATTTGTTGACGTGACTCAAGGACGGAGAGAGTAAGTGTTTAGGTTGCTTTTTCTTGCTAGAGAAATTGTAAGATAAAATATTGGTTTAAGAAGATATGAGTTTGGGTTTTGAAGGAATAATGATGGAGTTTTGGATATTTACTTATATATAGTAAGGAGTTTTGGGTATCATGTAAGTGAAGATAGAGAATGTTCATTACTATTCAACTATATCCATAACTTTTAATTTAGAAAATTTAAAATTTTGTGTTGAAAGTGTGAAGTTATGGATTGTATATCTTGTTTTTTGGATGAATAAAATGTGATCTAAAACTAAATGCAAAATCAGCATAAATGCATCTCATATTTTCTATGTAATTCTAACTTTTAAAAAAACTTAAATTTTTTTACAAATCTCTAAGTTTCATAAATGATAATCTTAGCCTAGATCATAAAAATATTATCTACTAATTTCTCTAACTAACCTAAAATATTATCTTCCAATATTTTATGTTATGAAAGCATCAAGTTATCTTGAATATTTGTTTTTTATTTAGACATCTTATATCCATATATTTAATATTGGACTTTATTTCTAATGAGATCTTTCCAAATCTCTCCTCTAGTGTACCAACCATTTATTATTATGAATGGTACATGAAACTCCTAACCTCAATAAATGAAACTTACTTTCAATATCAAAGTTTTAGTTTAAATTGTCTGTGGGGTCTTGGTTAAACGGTGATGAGGCGGGTTGTTATGGCACTCATCACAGGTTCAATTCCCTTCCTCGATCGGGGTGATGTATCTAGACATGTTGATGAAGATGTAAAAAGATGTAGTCCTACCAAACTTACAAAAAAAAAGTTTTAGTTTAAATTTTCGATGTACTTTTGCACTTTTAGAGATAACTGCTAATTATTATGAACGGTACATGAAAGCTCCTAACTTCACTAAGCGGAAGCTGTGAAACGTAATTTTGATATGAGGGTTTTAGTTTAAATATGAGAGGGAGGGGTGTTATGCTTTGCAGTTGTGGTGCTATCTTTGTTGGGCTGGACGATGCACTCGCCGTCCATCTTCAATTGCTACCGCTTCTTCAAATCGTTGGCATCATTTGGTTTAGACAACATATTATATATATAACATAAAATAAATCAAATCAAATTACAAAAAAATAATAAAAAACAATATAAATTGCAAATGGCAATATCTCCCCTCTAAAGTCTTATTAACACAAACACACTATAATGACATCACCAATGGTTATAACATATATAAAGATATGTATATAATATTTAAAATATGAAATAAATAAATTTAAATAATATCTAAAACATGAATTAAATAAATTTAAATTCAAATAAAATATCAATTTTTTTGGAAAGGCTTGGATTTAAAAAGACAAAAAGTATTTTTAAAGTTCATTATATTAAAAATAATAACAGATTATTTTTCTATCTGACTTTATATTTGGCCATTTGTTTGTAAAGTTTTATAATAAATCCTCCAACTTTTAGACAAACTCTTCCCAATAGATTATCCCAAGAAACTCACTGTGTTTGGAGATTTAATGCTCTTAATTAAACAGATTACAGGGTCTTAAAAAATATATAGAGACCGGATCTCCCACCAATTCTTCAAAAAATCTAGCTCCTCTCGCTTTAATTTGAAAAATCAAAAATTTTCACATCTTTAGACAATTAAACTCTATAGCAGACGAACAAGGAAAAAAGAAGAAGGAGCCACTCTGGTCCAAGAAGAATTCAAATTCAACTCCAGGAGGTTGAATGTCGTTCCCATTCCTTAATCATGGAAACTTTTTAGCTTTCCAGTTACACATGGAGTCCAGAATGGCCCTCCTCGACAGTAGTTTCGAGCAGTTTCAAATAGAAGTATGTGAGATGCTATCATGGATGGATCAAAGAATTTCAGTGCTGGAATGGAGAAATGACATCAGCTCAGTGCTTGGTGGCCACCCCAGAGCCCAGCTCGGAGCAAGGATGGCAGTTTATTAAACAATCACAAGTATTGAATCGGGGGAGTTTTTGTTTATGGCGCGATTGAACTGTTATATGAAGACCAGACCCAATCTTTTATTGCAACGGAGTTTATTGTATTCATCGCGTCCATTCTTAATCGGAAAACAGAACTTTTACGATTGGCCCGTTTGTTTCTTATGTCATGGACCCGATCTGTGTTATCTAGCGGAGTTAAACTTTAGTTTTCGGGTCCGATCCTCAAATCGGAATCAGAGATTTTATACGGCTCATTTGTTTTGTGTTGCAAGTCCAAAGGCAATGTTTTTATAGGCCGGAGTTAAGAATTGGTCATCGCGTCCGATCCTCAATCGGAATGGAACTGTAAATTTGTCTACCGCTGGTTGTCATATGCACAGGATTGTAGTGAACTGGTCAAGGAGAAAAATGCAGAATTCGACATATTAAAGTCGCAGGGGACTCGCCTTAAGCTGCCTGCCGGCGTTCTCTGTGCTTTTACTGACGGGGTCTCTTCGAAGTATTTGTACGTACTGATATATACACTGTAATATCGTTTACGTCATGAAATTCACACTCATATTGGCTGCCAGTGCTGTGTATTGACCTACATTTGTCTCTTGCAGTCCTCTAATTTATAGTACAACTAATGGTTTCGATCACTAGATCGGTGGTAGCTTCCATATTGTATTCCCAACGCACTTAGCATTCACACTTGCTTCCTGATAAGACGATCCTGCGAATTTTGGCCCTCCTCCACAGTAGTTTCGAGCAGTTTCAAATAGAAGTACATGAGATGCTATCGTGGATTTATCAAAGAATTTCAGTGTTGGAAGGGAGAAATGACATCAGCTCAGCGCTTGGTGGCCACCCCAGAGCCCAGCTCGAAGCAAGGATGGCAGTTTATTAAACTATCGCAAGTATTGAATCAGGGGAGTTTTTGTTTTTGGCGCGATTGAACTGTTATATGAAGACTGGACCCGATTCTTTTATTGCAGCGGATTTTATTTTATTCATCGCGTCCATTCCTAATCGACAATCGGAACTTTTACGATTGGCCCGTTTGTTTGTTATGTCATGAACCCAATCTGTGTGATCTAGAAAAATTAAACTTTAGTTTTCAGGTCCAATCCTCAAATCAGAATTGGAGATTTTATATGGCTCGTTTGTTTTTTGTTGCTAGTCCGGACGTATGTTTTTATAGGCCGGAGTTAAGAATTGGTCATCGTGTTTGATCCTCAATCGGAACGGAACTGTAAATTTGTGTACCGCTGGTTGTCATCTGCGCAGGATTGCAATGAACTGGTCAAGGAGAAAAATGCAGAATTCGACATATTAAAGTCGCAGGGGACCCACCTTAAGCCGCCCTTCGGTGTTCTCTGTGCTTTTACTGATGGGGTCTCTTCGAAGTATCTGGACGTACTGACTGGAAGTGTTGTGTATTGACCTACATTTGTCTCTTTTGGTCCTCTGATTTATAGTACAACTAATGGTTTCGATCACTAGGTCGGTGGTAGCTGCCATGTTGTATTCCCAGCGCACTTAGCGTTCACACTCGCTTCCCGATAAGATGATCCTGCAAATTTCTGATACACGTTAGGAGTCCGCATGGCAAAGGAGTTGGAGTTTCTCACGGCAATATACCTGAAATAATGGCTGTTTGCTCGCCCACAGTCGCCGGAATATGGTGAAACAGTTCTTACTTTTTTGTATTTATCCTCTCCCATTACTCTTCGATGGGTACCGGGTACCGGGCTTTTCTTATGTATCACTATATAATTGCAATTTTTCCTTGTTTATATCTTGATAATGAACCATAATAATAAATGGTTGAAAGAGTGTAGACATATTCATTAATGCTATGCCTACATTATTCGTTATGAGATAATCTAGTAATTTTTTAATAATTTCATAATCTACTTCAAATTAAAATAAAATATATTGAATGATATGGTTCATCGTAACTTGTGGAGTCGGTGAGACTCCCACGTGTTTACTAGTTGTCATTGTCCAATAAAGGCATCCTTGGCGTTGGAATCTGCAAAGTGGCCATCATGAATCGTGAATGCTGGCGTGGAGGGTGGTATGCGAAGGTTGAAAATGGAAAAAACTACTTAAAATGAATGTCATGGCCTGACAGTCAATGCGTAATGCGTAATAGTTAATTTTGGACAGTCCAGCATAGAGAAATATTTAAAACGAAAGTCATGGCCTGACGGTCCTGTTTACTTTGTGCATGGTATTTTTGTACTTTTTAGCACATTTTACAAAGCATTTTCCAATAACATGTTGAAACTATGAACCAATAAGAACTCAGAAAATAAATTTAAATAATTTAAATAAATAAAAAATAATAGATCTTATAGTTGAACCATGGAAAAATATTTTTTTTTTGAAAACATATGTCTAATCAAAGTGAATTAATGTCACAATCAGGAAAAACCTGATGCGTAGTATCCTGCCAGTGACAGGTACAATAAATAGACAATTATTTTTTTCTAATTATGATTTGATGGAGTTTAATTTTTTTTGGATTTGCAAGTTCCAAATTGAAGGTTTAAAGGTTTCCAAATTGAAAAATCCTCGATAGGCAAGTTCGTGCCTGGGGAATGCTGAATCCTCATATGTTTTTTATTATTTTTATTATTATTATTTTTAATATATAAAAATTTAGTGTTTCATTTTATTATTTATTTATTTATTCTAATATAATCGTTAATTTATTATCTGTAAATATAGATTAATTTATAATTGTTATTCAAGAAAAATTATAACACCTTGAAGTTAGTTAGTGATTTAAAAGATTGGTTTTTTATTCTTTATCATACCTATGGGTCTTGTACCTCTCCATCTTAACTTGTTAATCCATTTCTTTAAGTAAAAAGAACACTAACCATTAACAATTTTAAAACAATTATAAGAATAAACATTATAATAATGTGGTTACAAGTATAAACGTTATAATAATCTGGCCACGACTTAAGTCAAATATCATTTTCCAATGTGTATAAGTTTGTATAAGAAGTGGATAAAATATTTACTTTTACACATAATTTATGAGCTATAGAAGTTATGGGAAAGGTCTAAAACATAAAATGTTCAGTTTTAGTTAGATAGTTATGTCATTCTTACCAAATAAAACTATCAGGGGTTCTAATTTTTGGCCAAGAAAAGGGAGAGGATTGAAGAAGGAAAAGAACTTGATGCTATTCAAGAACTAGGGCATTCTCGAGCTGGTTTTGTACTAGTCGAATCCCTTGTTATATTTTATATTTTGGACTGGACTAAAAGCCTTGAGGTCTAAGAGCATGTCTTGAAATGCTCTGGAATTCCAAAAGCTTGATGCTAAATTTTCTTTTTCTATAGAGGAATTGAAAGACAAAGAGGGGAAACGAGTTGTACGAAGCAATGAATTTCATATAGGAAGTTAATAGATAATACTTTGATTTTAATTGACTTGCAAAGAATCTCTAGTATTTTATTATATGAAGAAACAAGAAGAACCATAATTGTATCCTACTCGTTCAAGTAAACAAGAAGAACCATAAATGTATTGTGAAAATTAAATAATCTACATATGTTAAATTCTTTTTTTCTGCAAAATAAATATTAATTTTGTGATCAGTAAATTAGCGTATGCATATTTACTGATTGTCTACAAGAATTCAATGCATACATTCTTTCTTTCCAATTTATGTGAGTTAAAGGGTAACCATGTACATTGTAAGTTGCATCAGAATAGTAATAAAAGATAAGCACAATAAGATTGACTTTACTTATGCATGCAAACATAACCAAGTACAAAAAAAACTCTCATTAATTCCATGAGGGCTGACTGGAAACGCCCCGGGGCTTCCGAAATTTGTTTTCCATCCCGATGCTTGGTATGTTTACAGTACTAGTGCGTACAAGTTAAAATGTACCAGTGCGTTCACACATGATGCACACAGTGATGACGAAAACATCTGTAAAAACCTCTGACCGCCCAGTTTTTTTTAGTTGTGTTGAAGTTCCATTAGAAGCTCTGTCAAAACATCCGTTACAAAAAATGGATGTTGTAGAAAATGTTTTTTTGAATTTTTTTTCCAAATTTATAACACTAAATCCTCCTTTAGAACCTCTGCCAGAGGGTTTTTTCCTTCTAGTGGTGAAGTTATTCTATGTCATGGAAAGTGTTTGATGTTAACGTGTAATTTGTGGGTTGAGATAGGGTTGGTAAATGGTGTACTTGGATTTTTTGAAGATATTTTCTTTGCATCTAGTTCAAAGCTGCCACAACTTCCACTATTTTCTACTGTTATTTTTTAAAAGTATTGTGGTGTTCCATTTGGTGCGAATTGTCCACACGTTGTCCCTAGTGTGCCTGTCGCTAGGGAGAGTCTTAGACAAATGCCTTTGAAAATGGAATGGGCTTTCACAATACAAAAATCACAAGGGATGACTTTGCAATGAGCCACTACAGATGATCAGGTGCTTAGTGTTAAGCTCAAAAATGGAAGTGCTAAAAATCGATCAGAACCTAAATGATTGCGAAGAGCTCATCGCCAAGAATCCGGCACAATTTGTTTCATAGAAAACTGACTTCGTATGAGGAAGATAGAGCCTATTGTTCATTTTTCTAAACAACTAATTTTTTTGTAGAAATGACATATTGGTGACATGGTAGCCTAGTTAGCAATATATATATATATATATTATGGGAATATTCCTTCAATTTTCCCAATCACACTATGACAAGTGTCATTGCAAGATTCACTGGAAATTTGGGAAGGTGGATTTTTCTTAATCCTAAGGTGGAAATTATTGTATATGGAGGTGAATTTTTTTTTTTATTATATGGTCAGAATAGTCCAACTAGAAGCGGACACATGGTGCAGCCAGGGGCCGCCACGTGCCCCCTCTGGTGGACCAAGGTATGGGCGAATTCAAACTATGGTTAAGTTTCATGGTCAAATTACATATCTATTATGGTGCAAAATTATTACAGGCGAAAGGGCGGACGTCAGGGGTCGACCCCACGACCTCCCCCAAGAGAGTGTGCCAATGTTACCACTATACCATAAGCGATGGTTATTAAATATTACGGTGATGGTATATATTTGAATTCATACATATAAACTTGCGGGGGAACTACAAGGAAAAGACCCTCTAGCGGAGGTTATAAAGGAGGTTTTTAGTGTTATAAAATTAGCCAAAATTGTCAAAAAAAAATTTCTACAACATCTGTTTATGGTTACGGAGGTTTTGGCAAAGATTTTAACTGAAATTTAACACGGCTAAAAAAACTCGGCGGTCGGAGGTTATTATGGATGTTTTTTTCATCGGTTCCCTACTAAGGTTTCAACGCACTGGTGCATCATCTAGACAGTGGCCCTGGGGTGGTCGAAGGTTCTTGCACCATGCCCTCAAGGTATAAAACCGCACCTGGCATCGTGTTGGTGATACAACGCACTGAGCCGTACTAATTGGTCTTGGGATTTGTCCGGTGCCCATAGGTCGTCGTAATGGACCGGTACGTAGACTTATAGAAACGCACTGATGCGCCGTATCGAAAAAACGCACTGATATTTATAATTGGTATTGGTATTTGGGCGGTGCCCATATGTCGTAAAAATTCACCAGTGCATAGTCTCACGTAAAAGCACAGGTGCGCAGTCTCGCACAAACAAACCGAGATTTTTAATTGGTTAAATGGTATTTGTCCGATGCCCATAGGTCGTAGAAATGCACCGGTGCGTTGTAGCATACAAAATCACCGGTGTACAATTACTGACATGCACCAATGTTTATTTTGTATTTTTTAGAAACATCGACCTGTGACTGTGCAATTATTGTGATTTTTCTAAATTCATTATTCATCAAAAGTCGACACATCTTATAACAATATTCATATTAATTGAATTTTTATTAATGCATTTGAATTTGATGTTTGGATTAATTTGTTATATCATATCATAATTATTGTGGTTTTTAAAATTCATTATTCATCAAAAGTTGACACATATATATCTTATAACAATATTCATATGAATTAAATTTTTATTAGTGCCTTTGAGAACCACAATGGAGAACGCATAGCGACATTAATGGAGAATGCAATAGAATAAATTATTGTAATAGAGAGTCTTTGTCATACAAAATGGGACAGTTATTGTAATCCCTTTGTCTTTCAATTGGGACACTATGTCCATTACATTAAACA
The DNA here is from genome assembly GCA_034641835.2 of Pinus albicaulis. Classification (NCBI taxonomy): domain Eukaryota; kingdom Viridiplantae; phylum Streptophyta; class Pinopsida; order Pinales; family Pinaceae; genus Pinus; species Pinus albicaulis. The sequence goes on along the minus strand of CM076572.1, from coordinate 1,092,517,894 downwards.
AAATGTCTGATTTCACAGTCACATATTTCAAAAAATACAACGCCTTGCTTTGATATCCAAACATAGTGATCATCATTCTTCGCTTGAACTGTTGTCACTGCTAGAGCTACTTCCATGACTTGGGTTATTTTCAGGTATGTTTTGTTCACAGTATTGATTGTTTTCTTCTTCTTCACCTTCCATCTACAAACATAAAAATAAACTGAAATGAGCGTATCTACATTGGTGAGAATAATGAAAATTGAAATATTAAATAATATCCATTAATGTAAATCGAAAAGAAAAATTACGTACCATAGCAACAATTGACTCATAAACTATACACATTCTTTCAAAACCATGTAACATTCCATCTTTCAAAATTTCATCTGTTGGCGCAGTTCCATACTTTGTTTCCTACAAGTTTTATACCTCGTAACAAATCATATATTTAATATAAAAGATTTTTTCGTTCTATTAATTATAGATGGAGCTAAGTAAAACAAGATCGATAGATTCTTACAAATTCCACAATTAATTTCTGATATGCCAACATATACTCACAACCCATATTTAACCCAATTTCAATCAATTCGTCTGATGGTTCTTCTTTGTATGTTAGCACCTGTTTGAAGACATGTATGGATGATTTTTGTAAAAAAACTTAAAAAATACAAAAATGAAATCTAGTTAAGTTGTTATAAGGAAGTAACAATTACTGAAAAACTTAGATATCAACCCTTTTCTTCCTTGTCATCATGTTTTATGTGCTGAATGGGTTCCATTTTATTTTACTTTCTGCAAGAAAATTCTTGAAAATTAATATTTAATGCTAGATTGTTTATTTATTGTACCTAATGATCGAAAAATTTAATGATTACATATTACATTTGAAGCACGTTGTTATTGAGATGGCTCTTCATGCGATGCAATTTTGTCCATTTCTTTGACCATCTCCTTGTACACCTTTTTGGACATTCCTATTGGCATATTTTTGATATCAGCTCGTTCATATTTTGAGATTTTCGTAATCTTCCTGAAAATGTAACATGACAATAAACTATTTAATTTTTATATTGATATATGAAAAGCGAATATAACAAAAGTGATATTTATAAATAATTCTAGACAAACATTTAAAGGAATATTACTTTTTCATTCGTTCTTGTTTGTTGTTATATGTTTTTGCTAATAAAAGTCTAACATGTCTCATTGACCAATTCTTTGAAAACTCTTCCTGTAGTTTAGATAAAATTTGGTTCTTGGAATCATTGGATTGGTTTTTGTAATGTAAGTGGAAAGAACGTCTATACATTTGTTCCACTAGATCCCTCAATTTTTTGTAAAATTTTTTACCCCCTTTTGTTAACCTCCAGCACCACTCCACATGAGCTAAGGAGCAATTATATTTTCATTTGCATGTTCTATTTTTTTTTTCTTAGAACAACATTCCTTTGCTAAGTTGTTGGTCCCTCTAGAACATTAAACAGATGTGAACTAATAGATTGTTTGACAGATGTTATCTAATAATTTTAAGTATATTATTAATGAAAATTAAAAAAAGAAACACATATTGGATCGATAGTATTTTTTCATTCACCTTATTCATCCTTTCGCAATTTTTCCATCAAGATTTTACGCTCTTATGGTCCTAGATCAGAAATAATCTTATCGAGCTTCATCATTTTGTGGCTCTGCATGATATAAAATAAACAATACATATTATTTAAACCTACATATAGTTCAAAAATAATATTTTTTGTAAAGAATCTACAAAGAACTTGCATTTTTTTCTTTTCTTGATGTGTTATCAGTGTTTTTGTTAGTTGATATCTTTTCGGTAATTTCTTTATCAATCTGAAACTTGTACCATATCATTCATTAATAAATTTATAAATAAATTGTCAACTTTTCAGGTAAAAATCTCAAGAAACCGATGCGTCGTTCATGATGTGTACATTGACGAGGGTGTGTGGGTGTATTATAAATGCACTGCAAAAATAGTATAATAGGACGTATGGTGCCATCCTCGTAACATAGTGCATTGGTGCCCTATTTTAGATATGGTGCACTGATTAAAAAAAAAAAATTTAAATTTTTTATTACACAGTACTTGTGCAGTGTGCTAGGTTACATAGGGTGCACCGATAAAAAAAATCCATTTTTTCCAAAAATTCACGCAAGGGCTGAATGGATTGGGACCTGACTATGCAAGTCATCTCGTGGGTTATGATGTCAATTTAAAATGAAAATCCCTAATTCTGAAATCACAGAAACAGGGAGAAGAAAGGGCAGAAACAAAAAAGTGAAGGGTTTATGGTAAAAATGGATAAAACCCCCAAAAAAGTAAACAAACCACAGAAAAATTTAAAAAATAATCAAATTTAATCACGATTTGAAATTCTATGATACAAGATTTGAATCACCAGAGGTTTGGTTTTTTATTGAATACTTCTATTCGAACATATTTCGTTGCTCCACAGTGCTCTCGTGCTCTCTTGCTCCAGGTATGTCTCCTGCAAATCTTTGGCTGAAAATTTTAGCAAAAATAGTGAAATAATGAAAAGTGTTTAGTATTTAAAGAATTATTTTATTATTAAAAATTTACAATAAGAAAAACATCACCGTAGACATAGACCAGGATCCCATAAATCATCTTGTATTGATGCTTCAAACCAGTTACAGCTTTAAGTCCAGTGTTTCAGGTTAGCAATCATCTTCACTTCTCAAACTAACTTGTCTAATCACAAGCAGAGCTTCAAGAGCCCGTGAACACTATTTACAAGTAGAAGTCTCAAAGCTCAAGTATATTTCAAAGTTCTGCAACCAACATTTTCTAATCTTCTACAAAAGTATTTATAGAAGAAAAGAGGAGGTGGGAGGGATAAAAGATCTCCCAAGTTCAATAAATACAGATTAATGCTTCTTGGCCTTTGAGGAACTCAAGGGAGAAGGTTTCAGATATTTCTCTGTATTAATTGTTTTATATTAAGTTTTTTTTGAGCTACTTAGGATAATTTGTTGACTTTCTGGCTCTGTGTTAGCTTTGTAATAACTCTTTCTGGTTTGGAATAACTATTCGGCTGCGTTGAGGCAAATATCTTCTTTCCTGATCATAACTCGGCCTCTGTTAAATGCTTTGAGGCTACAGGTTGCATTGGGTAGCTGAGAGGAATCAATTAGACTCTGATATGGAGGTGGAGGCCTTTCTGTCTGATAAACATTTATGATTTGTCTTCAACTGTATTTAATTTAATGGATTAGGCTTTTGATAATCGATCTTAGTCGTAATCCATTAAACTATAGAACTAATCTTTAATCTTCAACACTGATACTCTTTGTTTATTTCAATTCTCTGTGTCTTGTTGATGTGCAGGTATGATAGGGTTCATATGGCATCGGTGTCCATGACACACTGATGAAATGTGGTATGGAACCCTGTGAATGGATACTCCTTAATAACCAAAACCAGGAGGATTGTCACCCTTGGCTTTAGTTTTTCTTTCAACATTTTCGAAACCCATTTGATCCTGTAAAATACACACAAAAATTAGAAAATATTGCGTTATTGGGTAAAAAATGCTTCAGAGGTTGTGGGGAGGAGCGTGGTCGTTGGATGGCAGCATCCAATGGTGGAGATTTGCTTGCTAGGGGTCAAAGGAGGCGGTTGGAGTCAAACGGTGGAGATTTTAAGTTAGGGCCATTGATCTTGCAAAGATCAACGGTCGGGAGAAAATGAGGAAATATAATATAGTGGGGCTGTTTTATAATGAAATTTGGTCAAAAATGCGAAGAAATGAGGTCAAAATCCTTTGGCGGAGGAAAATTGAGTTAAAAATTCATTAAGGGTTTCGGGATGATCATGGGTCGTCACATCAGATAAGACCCCAGAGATCAACGGTTATGATTGATCCGAGAAATCCCTTGGTGAAGGCGGAGGGCAATAGTGGAAAGCAATATCGAATTGGGACCATTGATCTACAGAGATCGACAGCTGAGGCTGCACACGATAAAACATAATGAAAATGGGGAAAGTGGTTTCAGAGGAGAAAACCACTATTTTCGTGCGGCCAAAAGGGGAATAGGTGGTTTTAACTTTTTGAACGCAATACAGTACGCTGCCCGACACGTGTCATTTGAAAACCACTTATATCGCGCAGCCTTTGGGAAATTAACTCTCGCGCTTGACGTTACACGAAAACGCGCGTCAACCGTTGGATCTGAGGTCTTATATCTAATGGCGCGGAATGAGCGCGATATTGATAAGATGCACGGGCGGATGAGTGGCAGGGCAGATTCGATATGAGCCGTTGGATGAAGGAAATGGACGGCTCAGATTAAAACTGGGTTTTAAACGAAATAATACACAAGGCGGAGAAATGTTAAATATGAACCGTTGATCTACAGAGATCAACGACTGGCGTTGGTCTTTGAAACTTTATATAGCGGGTTATGAAATTTAACCAAAGTTGGGAGATGTAATCTGGACCGTCCGATCTGGACACGTGGATGATCCAGATGTAATTAGAGGCATGCCATCGATGGGAGAAGAAATTTGAATGGCGCTGATGCGATTGGTTGTAGACCGTCGATCTGCAGATCAGATCGACGACAGGGAATGAATCGGGAGGTCGGAAGGCGGAAGAAAGGGCTAGAGGAAGAAGTGATGTGGACCGTTGGATTTGGGTCGAGTGGAGGGAGATCAATGGCTGATAGTTGATTGGGAGATTGCCGATCGGTAGCGGTAAAAAAAATAATTAAATGCGCCCATTGAAAATAGCCGATTCGAGATTCTGCGGATCGTTGATCAGGAAAAGATCAACGGTCCTTATCATTTAATACATGAACTGGCGGGTTTAGACCAAAACTTAGGAAAAGTGGGTTTTTGACTTAACAAAGGAAAAATGCATCAGAGATGGGTTATTTATAAAGTTAAGAGCCTGATTGCAGGCCCAAGGTTATGCAAGCGAAACAATAGGATCGGGGCTGATGCGGAAGGGTGCCAATCTACATCGAAACTTTTGTCAACATAAACAAACAGACTTGCGCTCCACTGATTTGTTCCGATGCGATAAGCGCCGACAGGGTTTAGCACTTGGTTCTAGTGCTAGGGCACATGTGGGGAAGTGGTTTAGGACTTAGCCCAAAGGGGCTTAGGACCATAGTCAAGAAATGTGTATTTTTATGAAATTTTTCAAAGTTTTTGGTGGATTTGGGGGTTTTGACAAAGTTTAAAAATGAGTTTTAAACTTTGTAAAAGGATTTTTATGAAGGGGAAAGGGGAATAAATGGAAAATAGATGAATTCCATAGTGGATGAAAGGGTAAAAATAAAGGTTAGCTTGTAGGTGGAGGGAGGGGAAAAATGGATTTTGCAGCAGTCTCTTATTCACGGAAAATAGTAGAATTTAGATTTTTGAAAGGGAAACAGTAGTGAAGATTAAAGCAGAGGATAGGATGTCTTCACAAGACTTAAAGAGATAACAATTTTTCAATGAAACTTGTTTCTTGAAGGCTTCAAAAATGATTTAGCCACCTTTTAATATAACAAATTTTATAGGTGGCTAACAGTACCATTCGATTTCATACACACAAAAAGAAAGCAGAAGTTAGTTTTCCTACCAGAATCGCACAATTTGTGGATGGTTGGTCTTTTCCATTTTTCATTATCTTTTCTTCTAGATTTATTCCAAAAATGGAGATAAGTACATAAAAGTCAATGATAAATCAAACTAATAGGAAGATAAAACATACATTTTTCATGGCCAACAATCAAGACCTTGGATCTAGTTTCATCCATCCAAGCTGCGTGGAGTTATTAAATATTCACAATAGTAAATATAGATCCATTTATGGCTGTGTCGATACTATGTTAACTATTGACATGGATCTTTGTGTATTTCCCTAATGGGTCATCAAGTTATGTTTACTCTAATTATGGGAATGTCTACCTCAGTGACATTTATCTGAAAGCATGATATGGTAATCCTTGATTTCTTGTTTGAGGTCCTCAACCAATTGGTCTCTAATCCGAACCTTAGACATGATAAAGTGCTTTAGTAATCAAAAATATTTTATGGCTTTGCACTTTACGGGGAAATCTGTTACACTACAATTTGTCACCATGATTATCAATTCAGATATCTTTCCATCCGATGGAATGTCTCAAGTGAATCCCCTATGAATATTGAAGTAAAATAATATCAAGGACAAAATAAATTTTTGGTTTTCACTTATTTAAAACCCTTTTTGAGTATCTGTGTGGTTTTCTTGAACTAAACCTTCGCATGCGCAATTTCTTCCACTGTAAACTGCACAGTTTCTCCCACTATAAACTGCACAGATCTGGTCACGTAGGTAAAAATAAAAAATTAAGTTCTAGAAGCTTTGGTTGAGGAATCTTATCTAAATTAGAAACCTCGAACCACTACATACTTGCGCCTCATCCCTTGGCATATGGAACTAATATCATTTTTCTTAAGGACTATATCCCTTGAGAAGAGGAACTAGAAACATCCTCATCCTTCCAATCAATTCAACATAGGAATAAAGGAATGGGGTTGGGGTTTTGTAAACTCATGCTATTGGTTTTGGGTTTGAAGAGCTTGTGAGCAAGGGAAGAAAAGGAGAACATTTGAAGAGGCGTGTGACATCAAGGCAACTAGGTTGTAAGCTTGTTTCCCCTTTTGATTTTAATACAAATGAATTGTTCTTTCCTAATTGCATTTTTTTTTTATGTTATTTGTAGGATTCCTTGATCACTCATGTGGTTTATAATTGGTTATTGATTTATTTATATGTTGTATGCTATACTAAGGATTTCTTTTACATTTTCTTTCATATGTGAGATTCTTTGATCCCTTTGAATGTTTTTTTCTATTCAGATCTCTTTTGGAGTGTCATGGCGAAGCTGTGAAAAGAATTCGGAAAGCCTCTAAGGCATTGAGGGAAATTTGGTTGTGGAAAGCACTGAAAGGAATTCTACAAGCACATCGTTGATAGGTAAGTGATCCTTCGCATAATACATGTCTCTTTGTTTCTAGTTATCCGTTAGGATTATAGGGAGATCGGTCTTGTACAAAAGAGGTATTTATCCAGGTAACATTGCTTCATTATGAAGCACAAACCTAGTTTGTGTGTGGCCTGGGTTTGGATCATACCAAACCTGGATGATCAATGTCCATTTTTGAACCATCTACAAAAGAAGAAAATAATTAAATGAAAAAATAAATTTAATGAAATATTGTTAGATTGTTAAAAAAAGTTACAAAACCTCAATGTTGCAGTAGCGACAACTCACTGTTACAGTGGCGGGTGGCGACAACTCATTATTACAATGGTGAAAATTTGCTGTAACAATGAGTTGTCGCCACCGTAAAAGTGAATTGCAGCCACTGCAACACTGAATTTCCGCTAATAAGATAATAGGACAAACTAACTAAACTAATATTTAGAAACAAACACGACATATATATTTAGAATAATGAGTATATTTTAAAAATATGAAAAAATATAACAGTGAGTTCCAGTAACAATAAGTAATAGAACAACACCACTATCACTTTATCAATAAAGAAAAGCTAAAAAAATAACCACCTCGTTTTTGTCATTCTAAGCTTGATGATAATTATATTGGTAAAGTAGAATATAGTGAAAATGACCTTCCTTGTTTAGAAGGACGACTTTAAGAAAATTTATGTTTTACAACAATGACTTTAAGGGAGATTATATTTAAGGAAGTTTATTTTTTAAAACAATGATATTTTTAGTATATGTGAAAAAGAAATGTTAATTAATGAATTTTAATGAATCTAATAGTTAAAAGAATATGCATTTCAAGTCATAGGTTCAAATCTAGAATATAGTAAAGTATATACACTCCATATATTTCAATAATCAAATTAAGTGAGTCTCTTATCTGACGTACAATAGATTCTTATACACCAATTCGATACGTCGTTTAGCCATAACCTTAAAACTTATTATTGAAGATAACTAAGATTTCTAGTTAGGATATGAAAGTTGGATTGATGAAGTCAATAAATTTACAACATTAATTTTTTCTTACATAAAGCTACAACTATCTAATTTTTCATGCACATACTATTTGAAAACAAATTCTTTCGAACCTACAACTAGCTAATTTTACATACACATACTATTTGAAAACAAACTATCCAGTTTTACATGCATGTACAATATATTAACATAAAACTAAAAATTTTGAGTTTTACTATAATTTTATTTCCTAAAAATTTAAAATTCAATGAAATTATATATTGAAATAAAATGATCACTATAAATAAAAGTAATGGGACATGTTATTTGGATCTATTTCGAGTGGTTATGAGAAATAACTGGGATGTTTTCCAATGAATTTTAATGAGGTCGAGTAACATGTTAAGATTTGATGTAATGAGTTTAACCCTCGTCATTGCAAATGAATAATTATTCTAAAACTTAAATATAAAGTATAACAAATAATTTCTCAAAAAAATTAAAAATACTCACACATAATATTGGAAAAAAGTCTAAATTTTAAATACATATCAAATGAGAACATATCAAAATATATAGATAGAAAATTTTACTAAATATAAAAATATCTTTTGCACAAAAATTAAAAATACTCATACATAATATTGGAAAAAATTCTAAACTCTAAACACATATCAAATGAGAAATGCAGAGGAAAATTTCAAAGGTTTTTTACATCAGAAACAAATAAGAATAAACATCACATGATGTCGGGATTCTGCTAGAAAGCATATCCTAGCATATAAAAATTCACTGCTTCATTCAATATGAAAATGCTCAATTTCTCTTCAAATAAAACCATAAAAAAATTTAGCTTAAAATTCACATGAAGGAGAAAGAGCCATTCAAATCAACTACAGATATAAAATATAAAAATTCTCTGGCCAAATATTACATTGGGTGGCCTCTTGGCTCTTGGCCCTTCAAACCATCTCTCACGCTTATTGTACTCCTCACAACACTCAGTTGTTCCTCTTCCTCACAAAAAAACTCCTATTTATACATAAATAATGTATTTATTTCACCCCACAAATTTCTCCACCCAATCCTCAACTAAATCAAATTTAGATTCATTTTAGGTGTGGACTCAACAAAGTCCTGTACATAGAATGCCTACTCCCTAATTTAGCTACATAACCCATATCCTTTTAATTAATAAAATAATATATACATTAATCCTCACCTTCACATTTTTCTCTCTTAAATTATGAAAATGAATAAAATAATTAAAAAGTCCCACCCCCTATTTCACACAATTAATTAATAAAAATTGAGCTTGATGCTTCTGCATCAGACTCCCAAGGTTGAAATTAATCATGATCACCTGATCACGTGTTCAGATCTTTGTCTGCCCAGATCCCATATCTTGTGCTGCAACTTTCCATTTGTCGATGCTTCTGAGTGTTGTTCTTCTCCAAGTCTCTACACTTTATGTTGCATCGCCCCACTGGCTGTGCTTTCACAATATTTTGTTGTTTTCCTCTTGCTGCTTCGTCTTTGTTTTACTGCTGCTGGCTTCTTCCGGGATACTTTCATCATCATCCGCCTTATTAGTTCAATTTTTCTATCTAATAGATTTACTCCAGCATTTGCAATAAAACTTGTACTCACAAAAAAATTGTTAAAATAAAAAACATAAGGCCTCAGTGCCTCTTTCTCTTTCAGTAATATTTCAGTATGCTGCTCTGAAATTTCCTCATCCATCAACACATCAGTATGTTGATTTAAATTCTCTATGAGACAATTAGTTAGTCCCTCCTCCACATCATCTGTTTCAAGAATGTCTCCCTGTTATGGTGTTGAGATTCAACAAGATGATGAGCTTAGTGAAAAGAGTCGCCTTCACTAAGTGGGATCGTAGGCTATTTTTGGCGCAAAGTCTATTTTTAGACTATGTATATTTTTAGACATGTCGATCGTATTCTATGAGTTGCAGGATGCTATTTGTGGATGGTTGGTCAAGTTGGAAAAATAGATGGACTTCTATTTTTAGACATATTGGGTGGAATCTATTTTTAGATTGCCAGTCTAAAAATAGATATGTCGAATATTATTAGCTCTTAATAATATTTGGACTGTGAACATTATCTTATTCTCTTGGAGCACTTTAGTTAAGTGCACAGATGTGGCACAACAGCTGACAGAAGGAATTACGCTATTGCATGGAGGACTTCAATTAGAACTCATGTGACAGAGTTTGGTGGAGTTGGAGAAGTAGTTGGTGGAGTTGTATTTATTTTAACTCAGTTAGACTCAGTTGATCTAGTTGTATCTAGTCTAACTGATTGATACACTAGTGAGAGTGGTGTGAATTAATTAGTTAATTAATTCAATAAATAATAAATCATTAATAAATTGAAGAATACATCAGTTAACTACAGTGCATAGCAGTTTTAGTGGAGACCAGTGGAGAGATAGGTGAAAGAGCAAGTGTGACTATCAATTGTGATTATAGTGATGCATTGATTGCATCCAACACTCAGTGGAGATGCCAATGAGGGTTGCATGAGAAAGGCTGGAGAAATTAGAGTTCATTTAGAGCCATTCTTCAGCAGGGATTGCGCAGTAGAGGCAGGCTAGCAGGTGGCAAAGATCAGTGCATGGATTTGCAAGATCGGGCCTGATTAGTGTGTAGCGATTGTATTGTACTGAAAGCTTGATATGATCAGATTTGTATGAGGATTGTTACATGATCTCTATGACATATATTATATACAGATAGTTGGGGTTTTCAGCTTCAGGCTTTCCCGTTAAACAACTGTGTTAATTTGTGTGAATTTTTATTGTTTCATGTGTGCATTGCAATCTTGTTTTAATTTCCGCAAATGATCAATGGTGGAATAAATTCTGTATTTTGCATAAAGTTAAAATAGTGTGAGATCAGGAGAATCTTGGATATATAACCCATAAGTTATATAATTTCTACATGGTATCAGAGCAGTATTGATCGAAGGAGATTGCAATTATTGAAGCGGTTGAGTTTTGTGCTGGTGGAATTCAAATTTGTTGTAGTGTTTTCTTGGTGTCGAAGTTGAGCATTCATTGAAATGTCTTTCAACGGATTGTGATTGGAGTATGCTCTTGATGGCCGCTCGAATTATATTGCATGGAAGGATAGGATGGAGGCGGTGCTGGATGATAATGGGTTGAAGGAGTTCATAGATATTGATATTCCAAAGCTTGGTTCTAGCGATGTAGCCGCACTTGACGCATGGAAAAAGAAGGTAGCAAAGTGTCGAAGAATTTTGTTGGAAGGTGTGAAGGACCACATTTTGTCCAGCCTTCATGGTAAAGCCACTCCATTCTTAATGTGGAAGGCTTTGACAGACTTGTTCCAAAGTAGAAGCGACCAGAGGAAGTTGGTGCTTAAATACAAACTCAGAAATAAAAATGGAGAAAGGCGACAGTATACCAAAATACCTCACGAAGTTTTTCCACTGCAAGGATGAGCAGGGAAGTGTGGGGGTTACTGTTGATGAATAATACTTGATGAGCTTGGCTCTCCTTGGGCTTTCGAAGAGTTGGAATAGCTACTAGGACTCTTTCAATGGTCGAGTGAAACTGCCAGGATGGGAGCGACTTTGGTCGGATCTTGTGCAAGAGGAGATAAGGTGGGGTACCAGGGATGGATCTTCATTGAGGAATGAAGATGAAGAAAATTGTGCTTTGGTTGCCAAAGCAAGGAAAGGGAAGGGGAAGAAAAATCCTTCTCAATCCGGTGCAAAAGGCAAGAAGCAGGACTTGTCCAAGGTGAAGTGATTTCACTGTCACCAGCATGGACATTAAGCCACTAATTGTCCACAGAAGAAGAAAAATAAGAAAGCTTCTGGATATGCAGCTAGAGAGGCCTTAACCTCGCAGTTTGAGCTGGATTTTTCTCTAATCGCATGCTTGGTTTCAAGTGTGATGGGATCAATGTGGTTTCTTGACAGTGGTGCGTCTTTCTATATGACTGGAGACAAAGATTTGTTTAGTGATCTGGATGAAAAGGATCTTGGAGTGCACATCGAGATGGGCGATGATGGTAGATACAATGCAACTAGTATCGGGACCATTTCCTTTGAGAGGGAGTCTGGAAAACCTTTCATCTTGAAGGATGTAATGCATGTTCCAAGATTGAAGAAGAATCTGATCTCTGTGGCGATGTTGGAAGAAAAGGGTTATGATGTTGTTTTTAGCGAGGGAAAAGCCTTCCTGTGCAGTAAAACAACTGGTCAAACCAGGAGGATAGGGATTCGAGTTAAGAATCTTTATCAATTGCAAGCAGATGGCTATGCAACAATGGCAGGCAAAGCAGAAGGAGTGGTGAGCCGGGATGAGGGCGAATTGTGGCACAGGAGATTGGGCCATCTTCACCATGGCGCTTTGAAAATTTTTAGCATATTTCTACCAAGCTTTCCAAGGGTACACTTTCGCAGTCAGATCAGTGCAAGGGATGTACTTTGGGAAAATTTGTGAAGACCACTTTTCATGAGAAGGATAGTTGCGCCATGATGATCCTTGAGAGAATTCACACAGACGTGTGTGGACATTTCTCGGTTGCTTCAACAACAAAGCATAGGTATTATGTGATATTTGTTGATGACTTTTCTCATAAGTGCTAGATCTTCTTCATGCAGAAGAAGAGTGAGACATACTAAAAGTTCTGTGAGTTCAAGGCGCTAGTTGAGAAAGAGTCGGGGAAGCAGGTGAAAGCTCTAAGGATCGATAATGGTGGTGAATACATCTCTGGCGAATCCAAAGACTTCTGTAGCAAAGAAGGAATTCAAAGAGAACTCATAGCGCCTCATAACCCAGAGTACAATGGGGTCGCAGAGAGAAAGAACATAACGATCGTGGGTGCTACACAGGCGATGTTGCATGATCAGGGCCTTCCCATACACTTGTGGGCTGAGGCATGCAACACTGCGGTTTATGTGCAAAACCATTTTCCTCATAGAGTACTTGGCATGAGTACACCCGAATAGGCGTTTTCTGGTAAGAAGCCTGATATTTCTCATTTGAAGATTTTTGGCTCACCTGTTTACATTCATGTGACGAAGAATGCTAGGAAGAAGCTGGAGCCAACCGCAGAGGTTGGGATATTTGTGGGGTACATAGAAACACCCCACAATTATCGTGTGTATTTTCCAGATAGTCGGATGACTGTCGTGCAACGGGATATCAAATTTCATGAGGAGAAAGCCATGAAGTTGTCACTTGAGAGGGAGCTACACTTGCATGCAGATGAGGAGCTACTTGTTCCTAAAGATGAGCCTCAGGATGTGGATCAACCACAAGAGGAGGTTCATGGAGTGGAAGAAAGCACTCATGCAGTGCCAAACATCAGAGGGCGGAAGCGCACTACAGAAGCTGAGCGACTGATCTTGATGCAGCGCAAAATGTAGGAGCACCTACATCACAACGCAGACAGAGACAGTCACCTGACCGATTTATTGGATACATGGCTCTGATGAGTAAGTGTATCGTGACGAAACCATCCTCTTTCGAGGAAGCTGTGGAGGATCCCGCATGGGTATATGCCATGGTGGAAGAGTATGATTTGATTGTCAGAAACAGTGCATGGGAGATTGTCCCAAGGCTAGAAGGGAAATCAATGGTAGGTTCGAGATGGATCTACAAAGTGAAGCAAGTTGCTGACGGGAGCGTCGAGAAGTACAAGGCAAGATTTGTTGCCTAGTGCTTCTCACACATCGAGGGGATCGACTATGAAGAAACCTTTGCACCTGTTGCAAGGTATTCTTCCATACGGACCATCCTTTCTCTCTTAGCGTAGATGGGTTGGCACATTCATCAAATGGATGTGAAGACTGTGTTCCTCAACAGAGTCATTGAGGAGGAGGTGTACATTGAGCAGCCTGAAGGATTCGAAATCTTCAGCAGTGATTCGCATGTGTGTAGGCTCAAAAGAGTGTTGTATGGGCTGAAACAAGCACCTCATGCTTGGTACACACGAATAGACAGTTATTTCATCGGACTTGGTTTCGCCAAGAGTGAGGCGGATCCGAACCTATACCAAATTGTGGTGGAGGCTAACCTGTTGATCATTGTGCTTTATGTAGATGATTTAATACTAATGGCTGATGAACTGTTGATACACTTATGCAAGGTAGATCTTGCAAAGGAGTTTGAGATGAAGGACTTGGGCCTACTTCATTATTTCTTGGGATTGAAAATTTGGTAGCGGAAGGGTGGACTATTTGTGTCTCAAGATAAGTATGCCCTGGAGATACTGGAGAAGTTTCACATGCAAGGCTGCAAGCCTATAGACACTCCTCTTCCTGCTGGTTGGAGGAAAGAGGATGTTGTTTGTGCTCAACTTAGTGTTCCTAAATTGAGTTCATTAATTGTCAACCAGGGCTAGTAAACTGTTGAAGTGTGGTGCACTATATGTGCCTAGGTATTTGTTTCCCACTACATTGTGTTTAGTGTTTTATGATGTTTTTGGTTTTATGGTTTTATGTTCAAAAGAGAAAGAGCTAAATGTTGGAAAAGAGAAGTGGATGGTTATACTAAAACAGAGTAAAGCCTAAAAAATGGATGGCAAATAACAAATGCAAAGCTTGATAATGACTTCATTGCAAGGAAATAAATCACAACATGAGCTTGAACTTATCCAATTCATTCATTAAAGATGTGTTGGAAGAGCTTGAGAAATGGACAAGTTAAGTGTAAATGAAGTTCTCCTAAATAAACAATCAACTCACAATATTACAAAATGATTATTTGTAACACAGTAAGGTTTCTATTCTAGATTAACCTATGATGTTGAAGTTACCCTATTCTGCAACTTGACTTATCACTACTAGGCCTTATTTAGAAGTTTAGAGATTTTCTAGAATAATGTTTGGGAAAAAGGCTATAGGTGAATTTGTAAAAGATTTGCAGAATAATCAAAGCCTTAAATTGATATTACTGACCCCTGTTCATGTGATGATGTATCAATATAAATTCAGAACAAAAGTAAGTTGTAAATAATGAAGGCCGAGAGACTAATTTTGACAACTAGTACTACTTGAAATACAATGGATAACACTAGGCTAGAACGCGGTCTATCAATCTTAAAATACAGTGACTACAACTAACTAGAATGCCATTATCAAACTTGAAATGTAGTGACAGAGCTGAACTAAATGCAATCAACCTCCGGAGTGTTATAACTAAATTAACATGCAACTAGTCTATGGAATTCTACAGCCCATCTCGTTCAATATGAATGATATTTTGGAAGAGTTTGTAAAAACAAGTCTGGCTGTATTATTCAATGCAATTGAACATAAACATAAGATTTGAAAGCAAATGCAACTAGGATCTAAGATACCACAGTTGTTTCTTATTCGTTGTTAATGATGTTTTGGAAGAGTTTGTAGGAGTAAGACCGGCTATGACACTTAGTGTAAACAAGCATAAATCATAAAATTCGAAAGGAAATGCAACTAAAATCTACAACACCACAGCTATGCCTTATTCATCGTGATGATATTTTGGAAGAGTTTATAAGAGTAAGTCTAGCTGTGATAATTAATGTAAACAAGTATGAACATAAACTTCAGAAACTTGCCTAAGCTAGAAATGAAAACGAGACTAAAATACTTATCTAAACCATATAAACAAGGCTGCTCAGGTAGCAAGGGCCCTCTACCACCGGAGTAGCACGAAATCTACTTCAAAATTGACTCAACGCTTTCAAGGAAATGATGCTTCTTTCATTAAAGAGAAATTACTTCAAAAACAGAGTGTTTTCGGACTTCTGAAATCTAGCAATCAACCACAAAATCTAACCTTGTCCCTCGGTTTCCCGAGCCATATTTGTAACAAGTTTACATAACTATCTTGAGATAACCTAGGGATAATTGTCTTTCCAAATAAAAACCAAACTAGGACTATGATGGTGGTCACGTAATATAATTAAGGACATCTAGACTGTCCTTGTCCTATTAGGAGTCTCTCTCCTAGTTTGAGTTCCCACGTGCATAACCACCTACAGAATTCCGTTCAAACTTCGTGGAGAGCAACAAATGATGAGGGAATGATGTGGAATATGACCATATGTGTTTTTCTCTGAGATGACACCTGGAACCTGCGTAGACATGAAGACAGCTGCAGAATCGACAACTAGCTACAGAATGTCTGCATTCTGTAGCTAGATCTAGTTCAAAAAGTACTACAATGACAAAATCATAAAAACATAGCAAGTTAGTCATGATATATATTCTTAAAGCAATTTTAACTAATTCTATTGATCATTTGAGCATGTGATTAATAATGGACAAAGGAAATGGAGTGGAATGTGGTGGAAGAAAGAACATCTTTGGAGCTCAACATACCCCCACTGCTAGGTTCTTGCATGTCCTCATGCAACTATTCCATGAACTCTGAGACCTCTGCAAGGACATCTAACCCTCTTCTTCTACTTTGTCTGGCATTCAATGGCCTTCTGGGCTTCCTTATGACTAACTTGAATCTCAAATTTGTGAGTGCCCTGGTTAACTTTTTGTTTTTCTTCTTCAATTTTTCACTGGCCTTGTACAACTTTTGCATTTGTAGAGACAGAGTTGAATTCATATCAGTTTTCAGTTTAACCTGCTCCCTTAGAATTTCGTTCTCATTCTTGATATGCCTGTTGAGGATTTCTAACTCATATTTATCTCTCCTTAGGATATCAACTTCAGATTTTGGTGGACTAGGAGTTCTGTCTCTACTTTTTGAAGCTCTTTTCTCTAATGTCTCAACATAGTTGTAGATTTCTTGCTGTGCAGGGTCTATTTTAAGGGCTTCTTCATCAAAATCCTCCTCAGTAGGTGTTTCTTCATCCTCTATGTTTATGACTCCAGTTTGGTTAACCTTTGTTTTCTTTAGTATCCCTCTAAGTCTATGGCCCTGTCTTGGTTGAGATGGCCCTTCTCCTTTCTCTCTGACAAATTTTCTTATTATCCTCTCTTTCTTAAGCTGCTTCTTTATTTGGGCCAATTTCTCAGAAATCATTTCTTCACTACCTTCTTGTATTGCTTTACCAGTTTCAGTTTTAGAGGTTTTCCATCTTCTGCTTCTTTTTGTGGGTTTGTCTTCAGGTGAAGGTTCCTTAGGTTCTTCAAAGTGATTTCTCACTAAGAACTCTTCCCAATTATCTCTTATTTTCCTCAAATGATGTTCAATCAAAATTTTGACTAAACCATGGTGGTATAAGGTTGTTTCTAGAAATTGAACTCTCTTTTGAACACTTGAGGCCATTTTATTTAAACTATGAACCAAGAAAAAGGGAAAATCGAGTTCTTCTTCTAAGAAATGCATTATCAACCGAATATGATAAACATAGAAAGTACCATATCTTCCTTCACAAGTGATGAATTTTTGCAAGATAAGCAACATGTTCCTCCATTTGTTCTTTAGTGCAGAGCTAGGGATACCCTTTTTAAAAAGGGTAACATCCATACCTAGTGACTTAAGTATCTGCTTCCATGCTTTGTTATGAAATTCTCTATTCTTAAACCACCTTTCTCCTTGTCTGGGAAATTCCGTTGCTTCTGTAATGAAGGCTTCAGTAATGGTGAATTTGATATCTCCTATCTCGACCTCAGCTCCATTGAAGGATCTTGCAAACATTTTGGTCACCTCTTTGTGAAACCCACTGAATTTTTCAAAGAATTGCAGCCACCCTACTTGCTGCAACATTTCTCTGATTTGGAGATAACCTTCCAAGTACTTAGTGCCAACCGGTTCAGTCCTCACTATGAGACCCATATCTCCTCCTTCCAACCTTCAAATTTTTGCTCCTCTGTTCATGGTGACAATGGCTGTTACAGAGATGCCTCTGTTTTACAGACTGAAATGGTTAAGAGTTGGCTACGGGAAAGAATGATATGGGGTGGTTACGGAATGGGTATAATGAGGTGAAGGTGAAGAAAACGAATTAATGAGTTGGGAAATATCTCGGAAGAAAAGACCGCGGAGATATTTTGTAAGGAATTCAAAAATCATCATTAAATGCTTTGGCCTGGTGACGTGACTAATCCAATCACTTCAGCACTTTAACCGTTTAGATTTTTTAAATGATGATCGGATATGGGATTTGAAATGGCGGAATAGAAGGAGTTTTATCCAAAGTTTTATGGGAGTTTTGTTAGGCATGATCAAAAAAATTAATTAAAACAAATTTTTGAATTATTCATAACTTAACTGTACTAAAATGTTTCATGATATGTCATTATAATCAGAACTTTTACCTTTGCCTTTCCTCTGATTTTTTTTTTTTGTGATCTTTATATGCTTTGTTCTCCCCTGAAAATCATTAATTTTTTAGTCTTCGTAACCTTCTTGATTTTTCTTGTCCATGGATATGCAGGATAATTTTATTGCAAATCAAATGATTACTAGACAGTGCCTTCAGGATCTCTGGCTGCAAAATGTCTGACTGGCTGTAGAATGTCTGATTGATTGTAGAATGTACCTGTAGAGAACTTGAAACATGAAATGGAATTGTTTGGAGCATGAGTGGAATGTTGTATGGAATGAGTGAAGATGGATAATGAAATATGGTGTAATGGAATATGAATGAAGTGAATAATGGAGTGGAATGGATCACAACTTATGAAATGGAGTGAAGTATGAGAAGTGGCCTGCAATTCATGATATGTATTATTCAATTGCAGAAAGACATCAAACTTTAAAAATCTAGAATGGAAATGAGGTGGACCATGGAGTGAAATGAATGAAGTGTGGATGAATGAATGAAATGGAGTATGGATGAATGAATGAAATGAAGTATGGATGAATGAAATGAAATGGACCATAAGTGAAATGGATCTGCACTTATGATTTTGTAACAAATGCTTGCAGAAAAACAAATTTGAAAAGCTAAAGTGTCAGAAAGATTCTGATTTTCACTCTACCTTTTCTGTATAAACATGCTAATCAGTGATTAGTTTTCATGTTTATACTTTATTTATTTATTTTTTTCAATAAAATGACTTCAGAAAATTCAATTAAGTTGATGAAGAAGAAAGATTCTTCTTGATTAACTTCACATCACTGTTTTCCTGGAACTTCTTGGCAAATTCTTCTCTTGAAAGTGGCTTATGATACAGCTTCAATCTATGACCATTCACAAGAAAAGTGACATCTTCTTCATCTATTGTCCTGATTTTTATTGCTCCATTGTCAAAAAATTTCACAATTTCATATGGCCCAAGCCAATGTGTTTGGAATTTACCTTGAAAATATTTGAACTTTGAATCAAACAAGAGAGCCCTGTCACCTTCATTGAACTTCTTTTCCTTGATGTAATTATCATGCCATCTAGTCCTTTGTTGTTGGACTATACTTTTTTTCTGAACTGCATCTTGTCTGATCTCATCCAATTCATTAATCTGCTCCAATCTATGCTTTTGTGCCTTTGTTATATCAAGTCCTAGCTGAACTGCCATTTTGAAAGTTTGAATCTGGAACTATATGGGAAACAAAACTTGCTTTCCATAAACAAGTTCATAAGGATTATGGCCTGTTGTGCTTCTCCATGTAGTTCTATAGGCCCACAAGGCTTCAAGAAGCCTATCTGCCCAATATCTTCTATGTAAATGAACAGTCTTTGTCAGGATCCCTTCAATGACCTTATTAGTAGATTCCACTTGGCCATTTGCTTGTGGATGATAGGGAGTAGATTTTCTGTGTCTGATTTTGTATCTCTCCATCATTTGTTCCACTAGCCTTGATGTGAATTGAGCTCCTTGATCTGTAACAATTTCCCTTGGGACACCAAAACAAGTAAAAATATCCTCAAAAATAAAATTAACTACAGATGCTTCAGTAGCAGAAAGTAATGGCTTGGCCTCTACCCATTTGGTAACATAATCAGTGCAAACTAATATATATTTCTTTTGTCTTGATGGAGGACTAATAGGTACTACAAAATCCAAAGCCCATTTTTCAAAAGGTTCAATATGTACCTGAGGCTGCAATGGCATCTCACCTGAAGGAGAAGGTTTCCCTACCCTTTGGAAACTGTCACACCTTTTGACATACTCTTTAGCATCTTTAAAAATGGATGGCCAATAGTATCCTAAATGAAGGACCTTATAAGCTGTCCTCTTATCAGCGAAGTGTCTGCCACAAGGTTCATCGTGACATGCTTTGAGAATCTCAAGCATCTCATCTTCCCGAACACATCTCCTAATGATAAAATCTGGACCTGTCTTGTACAACTCATTAGCAACCCATGAATATTTTGCACTGTCATAAATGATTTTTCTTTTATCTCTTGCATTCATTATTGGAGGAAATTTTCCCGAAACTAAATAATTAGCAATGTCAGCAAACCAAGGAGTTTGAGTAGAAATTGCAAAAAGATATTCATCAGGAAATTGATCTTCAACTGGAGTGTCATCTTTGATGTTTTGGAGTCTAGATAGGAAATCAACTACCGTGTTTTGTTTTCCAGGCCTATCTAGAATGGTAATGTTGAATTCTTGTAAAAGCAATAACCATCTTATGACTATGCCATTAGTAATTGATTTGTTCATTAAGTATCTAATTGCAGAATGATTTGTGTGAACAAAAGTTTCATAGCCTGTTATATAGTGTCTGAATTTGTTTATGGCATGAACAATAGCTAAAAACTCTTTTTCAGTTACAGTATAGTTTAACTCTGCAGGAGTCAAATTTTTACTAGTATAGTAGATGGCATAAGGAATCAGGTCTTTTTGTCCCAATACTGCTCCTAGAGCTGTATCTGAGGCATCTGTTGAAATATGAAAAGGTAACTTCCAGTTAGGTCCCCTTAAAATAGGTGCTTCAGAAATTTTTGTTTTCAGGGTCTCAAAGGCTAACTAGAAATCAGAATTCCATTTGAATTCACAGTCTTTGGTAAGTAATTTGAAGAGTGGAGATGCTATCTTGGTGAAGTTTTCTATAAATCTTCGATAATATCCTGTAAATCCTAGAAAACTCCTAACATCTTTTTGACAACTTGGAATAGATAAGTTAGAGATGACTTCAACTTTTGACTCGTCAACTCTAATCCCATCCCCTGAAATGTGATGTCCTAAAACAATTCCTTCAGTAAACATCATAAAACACTTCTCATGACTAAGTGAAAGATTTGCTTATTTACATCTTTTTAAAACTTTTTCCAAGTTTGCTAAGGCTTCTTCAAATGTGTTTCCATAAACTATGAAATCATCCATATATAACTCTACACAATCATGTATTAGATCTAAAAAGATTCCTAATACTACCCTTTGAAATGTTGCAGGTGCATTGCATAATCCAAATGGCAATACTCGGTAAGCATAGGTACCCCAAGGACAGGTAAATGTGGTTTTGTCTTGATCCTCAAGTGCTACTTGAATTTGATTATAACCACTAAACCCATATAGAAATGAGAAGTACTTTTTGCCAGCTAAGGTATCTAACACCTGATCTATGAAAGGTAGGGAAAAATGATATTTAAGAGTAGCTTTGTTTAATTCTCGGTATTCAATACATACCCTCCATTTACCATTTTTCTTTGGCACAATTACCAAAGGAGAAACCCACTGACTATCTGAAATAGGATAGATAAAGTTGACATTCAACAATTTCTGCAATTCTTCTTTAACAATCTCCCTAAGATTTGGATTCATCCATCTTTGAGGTTGTCTGATTGGTTTACAATTTTTCTCTATGTAGATGTGATGAGTGCAAGTCTTGGGGCTTATCCCTTTCATATCAGTGTACTCCCATGCATATGTAGAGGAATGTCTTTGTAATATCTTGACTAACTCTTCTTGTTGAGATTTTTCTAGGTTCTTATTTATGTTCAAAGTTTTGCCTGGAAATATCTCAATTATAGAGCTGTCAAATTTATCCATAGAATAAAGAGACATCTGTCTTGATGATAAAAACTCAATGTTGGATTCTTCTTGAAATTGTTCATGTTTGTATTCCGAAGAGGATTCAAAGTTTTCTAAATTATTCAGAATTTGACTATCTTCACTAATTTCTGAAATTGTGAAGAGAGGTTATAAGTCTTCTTCATCCTCTATCCATTGAGTATCATCTAAATCTGTAATTGTCCTTGCTGGAGGATACAAAGTGAATTTCTTAGTTGAACTACCATCAGAGATGTACATATCACCGGATCTACAACTAATGAAAGCATCAGCTGTAGCTAACCAGGGTCTTCCTAATATAATAGGATGCCCTCCTAGATTATTCTTAGGAGTTAGGATCATGAAATCCACAAGGTACTCCCAAGAATCTAGGGACACTGGAATGTCTTCTATTACCCCATCAGGTTTGATCACAGATCTATCTGCTAATTGTAATAATGTGGGTGTAAAAAGAAAATTAGGAAGTTTCAGTTTATGCATGATTTGTCTACTCATGATATTGATTGCTGCTCCTAAATCAATGAGTGTGTTTTGGATCTCAATTCCATTGATGTGAATTTTAACAACTGGATTTCCTGGGTCTAGAATTTTGGAATAGCAATCTTACCCATCATAATGTCTGCTATTTTTCCCACCTGTTGAATTTTCTTTGTCTCCCTTATTCTTTTTCTTGTTTTCTTCATGCTCAACTCCTTTATTGTTTTTTTTCTAAAATTGGAATTTCCTTGATAGCTTGTAATAATGGAATCTTAATGGAAACATTTCTCAGCTCATCTAGGAAATCATAATTAGGCACCATAATTTGTTTTTCTACACCTCTATCAATTTGTAATCTTTCTGGAAAGGGAGGTGTAGGAGTAGATGTTGATGGCTGATCTAATACAGGAGTTGAAATTATTGGTTCTTTTTGTTTTGATTTTTCAATGTTTGGGTCCTGAAAAGATGTGTCTTCTTCAAGACTTTTATTTTCCCATAGAGAATCTTCCTCAGAGTTGTCTTGTTCTTGTATAATCACAGAAGGTTTCCTCTTTTCAAGTATTCTTCCAGACCTAAGTTGAACATCACTAAGGTCTAGAGGAGTAATTAAATAAGTTCGAAGCTGTTGGCCTTCTATCATGTATGTATTCTGAGGATTTTTATTGTTGGGGTTTGGTATGGGTTGAGCAGGCAACTGATTTGATTTTTGAGGAAATGGTAATGGAAGTGGTTGATTTTGATGTTGTGAGTTCTGAGAATTCTGTTGAGGATTTTGTTGAGGATTTTGAGGAGAAAAATGTGGGTATGGTGGATAGGATGGTGGATACTGATAGTATTGAGAGTATCTTCCATAGGGATTTTGTGCTCCTTGTGCCCAAGCATGAGATTGATTTTGAAATTGGGGCCAAGGTTGCTGCCAATAATTCCAATTTGGTGGAGGTTGGTTATACATTTGATCATGGAATCCTTGTGTTTGAGGTCCCTGCCAAGGCCTTCTAGAGACAAAATTGAGAGATTCTGTGGAATTTATAGGAGTTTCCTCTTGAAAGACAGCTTTAAGACCAGGAAATGAAGGAAAACTCTTGGTTTCATGTTTTTTTGAACAAATTACACAAGTCTCTACAACTTTTTCATCCAAAGGAAATTCTCTCAAGGCATGCTTCTTTCTACATTTGGGACAAAAGATTGCTAAAGCATCAGATTCAGCTTTTTGCTTGTTTTGTAACTTAAGAGTGTCTATTTGTTCACTAAGACTCCCTAAGATGTCAGATTTGAATTCATCAAGCATATGCCCTATCTCTGCCCTACTTACTGTCCCAGAAGCAGACTTACTTGCCCTTGCAAGAGCAGGGTCTCTTGGACCTTTTACAGTTTTGGATTTCCCTCTTGAAAGGTTGATACATAACTCGGATATTTCAGGTAATGTGAGCTGAGATATATCCCCTTTTCCCATCATGTTAAGGATATCCAACCATTCATCCCTAATTTTCTTCAACAAGAGAGCTTTTAAGGTGTCTTGGTCTAAGTTCTCCATTTTTGCTCTTTTGATGTTGTAATGAAATCTCTCCAACAAATCTTCCAGGTTTTCATCTTCTTTTTGTAACATCTTAAACACTTCCTCCTTATGATTGATTGGCATACAATAATCCAAATACCTCTCTAGAAATGCTTGTTTCATGTCTTCCCATGTCCTAATATAACTGTTGATCAAACTCATAAACCACTTCAATGCTGCTCCTTTCAATGTTGAAGGAAATAGTTTAAGTTTTTGAGCATATTGTAAGTAGTCATAAGTTCTACATAAGACTTCAAATTCAAATAGGAAAGTTTCAGGATCTTCAATTTTAAGTCCATAGAAGTTTGGAAGGACAGAGGGTGAAATGTTTTTCATAGTTGTATTGGTTTCTTCATCTACTATAGGAAACCCAAAAGAGCTTCCCATTTCTCTTCTACCTCTTCCTCTACCTCCTTCTCCTTCTGCACCTCTACCTACTTCTCCTCTACCTCTACCTCTACCCCCTCCAAATAATGTGTGTTCTCCATTAAAGACTCCTCCTCCCCCTTCTTCTGCCATAGTTGATTCTTCTGTGGAAGTGGAAAAGTCTGTGTCTCTAGCAGGGGTCCTTGAATCTTCTCCTAAGACAGGTTCAGTGGATGAAGTGGAAGGTCTTTCTAATGGAATATCTGATCTTAAGTCTTCTGGAAGTCTAGGATCAGTAAAGGATGGAATGTGGGTCTGAGTTGGAGGTGTGCTAGCTTTTCATCTAGGTGAAACAAGTGGTTTTCTGGGAATCAAACTTCTGCTTCTGCTTCTTATGAATCTACCCCTTGAGTCTCTCTCTCTATGCATATCATTGTTTTTGGAAGTTAAGAAATAAGGCTACCTAGTTACACTTCCCCGACAACGGTGCCAAAATGTTTGTGCTCAACTTAGTGTTCCTAAATTGAGTTCATTAATTGTCAACCAGGGCTAGTAAACTGCTGAAGTGTGGTGCACTATATGTGCCTAGGTATTTGTTTCCCACTACGTTGTGTTTAGTGTTTTATGATGTTTTTGGTTTTATGGTTTTATGTTCAAAGGAGAAAGAGCTAAATGTTGGAAAAGAGAAGTGGATGGTTATACTAAAACAGAGTAAAGCCTAAACTATGGATGGCAAATAACGAATGCAAATATTGATAATGACTTCATTGCAAGGAAATAAATCACAACATGAGCTTGAACTTATCCAATTCATTCATTAAAGATGGGTTGGAAGAGCTTGAGAAATGGACAAGTTAAGTGTAAATGAAGTTCTCCTAAATAAACAATCAACTCACAAAAATGATTATTTGTAACACAGTCAGGTTTCTATTCTAGATTAACCTATGATGCTGAAGTTACCCTATTCTGCAACTTGACTTCTCACTACTAGGCCTTATTCAGAAGTTTAGAGATTTTCTAGAATAATGTTTGGGAGAAAAAGGCTATAGGTGAGTTTGTAAAGGATTTGCAGAATAATCAAAGCCTTAAACTAATATTACTGACCCCTGTTCATGTGATGATGTATCAATATAGATTCAGAACAAAAGTAAGTGTAAATAATGAAGGCCGAGAGACTAAATTTGACAACTAGCACTACTTAAAATACAATGGATAACACTAGACTAAAACGCGGTCTATCAATCTTAAAAGACAATGACTACACCTAAACTAAAATGCCATTATCAAACTTAAAATGTAGTGATAGAGCTGAACTAAATGCAATCAACCTCCGGAGTGTTATAACTAAATTAACATGCAGCTAGTCTATGGAATTCTATAGACCATCTCGTTCAATATGAATGATATTTTGGAAGAGTTTGTAAAAACAAGTCTTGGCTGTATTATTCAAATGTAATTGAACATAAATATAAGATTTGAAAGCAAATACAACTAGAATCTAAGACACCACAACTGTTTCTTATTCATTGTTAATGATGTTTTGGAAGAGTATGTAAGAGTAAGATCAGCTGTGACACTTAGTGTAAACAAGCATAAAGGAAATGCAACTAAAATCTGCAACACCACAACTATGCCTTATTCATCGTGATGATATTTTGGAAGAGTTTATAAGAGTAAGACCAGTTGTGATACTTAATGTAAACAAGTATGAAAACATAAACTTCAGAAACTTGCTTAAGCTAGAAATGAAAACGAGACTAAAATTCTTATCTAAACCGTATAAACAAGGCTGCTCAGGTAGCAGGGGCCCTCTACCACCGGATTAGCACGAAATCTACTTCAAGATTGACTCAACGCTTTCAAGGAAGTGATGCTTCTTTCATTAAAGAGAAATTACTTCAAAACAGAGTATTTTCGGACTTCTGAAATCTAGCAATCAACCACAAAATCTAACCTTGTCTCTCGGTTTCCCGAGCTACATTTATAACAAAATTACATAACTGTCTTGGAGATAACATAGGGATAATCATCTTTCCAAATTAAAATTGAACTAGAACTCTGATGGTGGTTTCGTAATATGATTAAGGACATCTGGACTATCCTTGTCCTATTAGGAGTCTATCTCCTAGTTTAAGTTCCCACGTGCATAACCACCTACAGGATTCCGTTCAAACTTCGTGGAGAGCAAAAAATGATGAGGGAATGATGTGGAATATGACCATATGTGTTTTTCTCTGAGATGACACCTGGAACCTGTGTAGACATGAAGACAGCTGCAGAATCGACAACTCGCTACAGAATGTCTGCATTCTGTAGCTAGATCTAGTTCAAAAAGTACTACAATGACAAAATCATAAAAACATAGCAAGTTAGTCATGATATATATTCTTAAAGCAATTTTAACTAATTCTATTGATTATTTGAGCATGTGATTAATAATGGACAAAGGAAATGGAGTGGAATGTGGTGGAAGAAAGAACATCTTTGGAGCTCAACAGATGCTACATCGGCAGAGGTAGTGGATGCCACTATTTATCGACAGTTGGTTGGTTCGCTCATGTATTTGGTCAATACATGACTGGACATATGCTATGCTGTGAACCAACTTTCACAAGTGATGGTTAAGCCTACCAAGCTCTTTTGGAAGGCAGGAAAGCATGTCCTGAGGTATCGCAGGGGCACATATGGATATGGATTGTGGTACAGATAGTCAGATAAGTTGAAGCTGCATGGCTTCACGGATGCAGATTGGGCAGGAAGCCCAACGGACAGAAAGAGCACATCTGGCAGCAAGTTTGGCTGCATGCGAGGCTATATGGATGAGGAAGATCCTGGTCAGGTTGTTTGGTTCTCACTTAGATCCTACTATGATATATTGTGATAATCAGAGTTGCATTAAACTCTCGGTTAATCCAATATTTCATGATAGATCTAAACATATTGACATCCGGTATCATTATATCAGAGATTGTGTGCAGCAGAAGATCATGTTGCTTTCTTACATTCCTATGGAGGATCACGATGCAGATATTCTGACGAAGGCGCTCACCAAGAGAAAATTCGAATACCATAGAGACAGGATTGAGGTGGCATATAATCCCTATCTTGTTGAGAGGGAGTGTTGAGATTCAACAAGATGATGAGCTTAGTGAAAAGAGTCGCCTTCACTAAGTGGGCCCGTAGGCTATTTTTGGTGCAAAGTATATTTTTAGACATGTCGATCATATTCTATGAGTTGCAGGATGCTATTTGTGGATGGTTGGTCAAGTTGGAAAAATAGATGGACTTCTATTTTTAGACATATTGGGCGGAATCTATTTTTAGATTGCCAGTCTAAAAATAGATATGTCGAATATTATTAGATCTTAATAATATTTGGACTCTAAACATTATCTTATTCTCTTGGAGCACTTCAGTTAAGTGCACAGATGTGGCACAACAGCTGACAGAAGGAATTACGCTATTCCTGAGGGTTTACTAGAGCCATTTCATGGAGGACTTTAGTTAGAACTCATGTGACAGAGTTTGGTGGAGTTGGAGAAGTAGTTGGTGGAGTTGTATTTAGTTTAACTCAGTTAGACTCAGTTGAGCTAGTTGTATCTAGTCTAACTGATTGATACACTAGTGAGAGTGGTGTGAATTAATTAGCTAATTAATTCAATAAATAATAACTCATTAATCAACTGAATAATACATTAGTTAACTACAGTGCATGGCAGTTTCAGTGGAGACCAGTGGAGAGATAGGTGAAAGAGCAAGTGTGACTATCAGTTGTGACTATAGTGATGCATTGATTGCATCCAACACTCAGTGGAGATTCCAATAACGATTGCGTGAGTAAGGCTGGAGAAATTCGAGTTCATTCAGAACCATTCTTCAGTAGGGATTGCGCAGTAAAGGCAGGCTAGCAAGTGGCAAAGATCGGTGCATGGATTTGCAAGATCGGGCTTGATTAGTGTGTAGTGATTGTATTGTGCTGAGAGCTTGATATGATGAGTTTTGTATGAGGATTGTTACATGATCTCTATAAAATATATTATATACAGATAGTTGGGGTTTTCAGCTTCAGGCTTTCCCGTTAAACAACTGTGTTAATGTGTGTGAATTTTTATTGTTTTATGTGTGCATTGCAATTTGTTTTAATTTCCACAAATGATCAATGGTGGAATAGATTTTGTATTTTGCATGAAGTTAAAATAGTGTGAGATCGGAAGAATCTTAGATATATAACACATAATTTATATAATTTCTACATATGGTTCATAATAATGAACTTCTTCGAATTGTTGAATCATTCTTACCTCCTTAGTCCCTGTTTCTTGATTATTATTCTGAACAATTTCTTTGTCTTTCTCTTTTAGCAACTCACCCTGAGTATAGATCCTCTACTTTTCCAACTCTCTTCTTTGAAGATCTAACTTTCTATATAACATAACAATCTCAATTGGAGTAGAACTTGGAAACTTTACACAACTTTCCATACCTCCATTTGTTTTTGACCAATCATCAAATGGTCCTTCTTCTTCTGCTTCAATATTCTTCTGAATATTTTCATGAGACCCCTCTGTCTTCATTTCTTTCTAAGGTCTTGCTATCTCAGCATCATTTTGAACATATTTCAGATTCAACTCTTCTTCTTTAACAAACTTCAAATTTTGTTCAACACTCTGTGATGCACCTGTAATCACACACCAATCATTAGTCTTAAACACATAAGACCTTGTGGTCCCACTGGATGTTTCAGTCAACATCTCTCTTTGCTGCTCTGAATCCTTCATTTGATTTTGTTCCTCTGTAAATTTCTCTTCTGTCTCATCACTACTTCCACTCTTCCTTGGGAAATCTTCCTGAATTGTCATGGTTACAACATCATTACATTGTAAACTTTTGTCAGCAATTTCATTAAACAAATACATTTGATTACCTCCTTGGAATTTTTCTTTGGAATTTCCACTTTGTTCCTGTTCCATAATAGCTTCGACTTGTTGTCTTACCCCAAATGATAATTCATTTGTGATTTCTTCCTGTTGCAACCAATCAACACTTTCCTTCTCTAAAAGTAATTCTCTACCAGACTTCACCTCAAGAGTTTCATTCTCCTTTGTGACAGTTCCATCAGACTGCTCACCATCTTTTGCACATCCTTCAAACATACATAAACTGTGAGAAAAAAATAAGGCTTCATGGCCTCATCTGTTTCTCTCGCCAACACATCTTCAGATGCTTCTGAACTATCCGAATAGTTCATGAGATCTTCCTCATTGATCTCTTCACCCATAATTGCACCATGTTCCGAGCCACAAATGGAAACATCCATTTTTAACTTAGCCTCTTTGAGTTCTTCACAACTCAACATTTGCTCGAGCTTCCTCAGCTCTTCCATCAACTGTATGTTTACCTGCTTTTCCCTCTTTGCATGTAGCTTCTGCCACTTCACCTTCTTTCTCATGGTCCAACCATGTGTCTGGTTTTTCACATTTTCCTTCAACAACTCCATTAACAATTCAAGGTGAATTGTTATCTCAGCCTTCTCCCGCTCGTACTTTTCATCTGTCGATTGTTCACATATGCCACTTACCTTGGCATTTTCCTTCTTCTCCCCTTCGCTGTGGTCTTCATCAGATCTTCAGAAATGACTATCAACAATCATCTTCCCTTTGTTTGTGAACTGAATTTGTTCACGTGTGGACTTCATTTAATCCACTTCTCAGCAATCCTTCACACTTTCCATTCATCAAAATGCAAGTTCTCCCTCTATGCTTGGCTTCTCTTTGTTTTGGAACCAATCTCTGGCAACCTTCTTGCTGCAAACAACACTTTAGTAATTCATGTGTTACAATAACCAATTCTTTGGGTGTCGGGCTCCGCCGATCATGCACCTAATTACATTCAGACTTTGGACTTATCTTACGACTCTTTGAATTCAGACTTACACCAATTTTTCATCTTGGATGAACATACTCAATCTCAACTCAAACTATCCAAACTTTCATTTGACTCTAACATTTATTTTCACTTCAAGTTGTGCCACAATAACAATGATAGTGGATATTTTGACTTAATTGAAGTTATACAATTCTTCAATAAACATACACCCCTAATACATTTAGGATGTAAATCTTCATCCTCTTTCATACTTCATTCTTATGAAAAATCATCAATTTGCCTTATCATTTCACATGATACTGAAGTCTTTAGTCGAATTGCAATTCAGGTTTTCCAAGATTTATTTTAAGGTGAAAATAAATAAACCATTCAATCTTCAATGTTCAAAAATACCTTACTGAAGTATCATACCTCATGCTCATGTTAAGGTTATTAATAAACCTTTCTTTCTGCAAACTCAACCCTTTGGTTTCCATTCTTTTGTGCCATCTTTATCACTATCAATACTTGCATGCTCACAAGTTCATCATCTTAATGTGAACATTTCCCTGCACTTATATACACCATGCAACATTAATTCACATCTCTTTACCTGTGTACAGAGAACAAGCAAATTCTTCAATGAATGATGTACAACTCGTAGAATGTTTCGTCCTGAATATCCCCTCCTTTAATGCCATCACATGATGGTAAAACAAAGGTTTACAACATCAAGCAATTATGTTTCCAATCACCAATCAAAAGAATTCTTCTTTTCCCACTACAGGCTTTGTCCAAAATAACTTAACCAAAACTGTGAAGAATCCACATTAGGCATAATAAATCATCACACTATGCATAATAAACCTCCTAAAATAAACATGCATATTTCTCTTATGTCATCTAGGATTAGCACATTTTCATTCATTTTTCCATTCAATTTTACCTCAGCATCTGCAATAGTGAGTCTTCCCTGCTGCCACTTACCTCACCAATCCTCTCCCTGGACTTGGTCTTTGGCAAGCATCGGTTCTCTATTCGCTGGAACCTCTTCATCATCCTCTCTGCTCCCTCTAGGCTTCAACTCACCTTCAAGATCTTTGTGTGATCTTGTTCCATCTCTCATCTGCACTGTATCTCTGTGTGCTATCATCTTTCAGACTCAAAGTCCGATCTCCTTTTAATGCATTCTCTGCAATTATTCCTTCCAACCATGCTCGCAATAATCAAACCATACCATCGTTTGACAACCATCTCTAACTCCCTTATGCAAGAATCTTACCACAATTGATGTAGGAAAATTAAAATAATCCTACTTTTACACTGCAAAGGAAATAGCTACACAATCTTTGGTGAAGCTTGGTTTACATCAGTCAATAAGATGTTATCAATAGCAAAATGTCCCCTTTTTAATAAGTCCCAAACTTCCTTTCTCAAATGATAGAATCTAATTGTCCCTTGCCCTTTAGTGTGCATCTCTATATCCATTAAATACCATGATCTTTGTTACAGCGCTATTATATAAACTTCATGCGAAAACAAATTAAACTTTTAAGAGAGCATTTGTATATATGAAAATGGCATTTAAGAATCGATGGTTATCAATATAAATTCTACGACAAACT
Organism: Pinus albicaulis; assembly: GCA_034641835.2. Taxonomy (NCBI): domain Eukaryota; kingdom Viridiplantae; phylum Streptophyta; class Pinopsida; order Pinales; family Pinaceae; genus Pinus; species Pinus albicaulis. Next base: position 1,092,486,126 of record CM076572.1, on the reverse strand, counting down.
TCATTACCCGTGATCAACCTCTATTTGCAAATCGATTGCAATTGTGTTGAATAACTTGGGTCGAATGCAGATTTAATTGTCATTCCTCACGTCTGCATTAGGGTGTTATATATTAAACTCAACACTTTCCAATCGAATATTAACAACCAGAGACTTTACAGTCAAGTATTACTTACACCTGCGCTTTTTATTTACCACATGGCCACTTGGTCTATGCTACAAACCAGTTTTCATTGAATGCTATCACCACGCTAGTTCTGCTTTATCGTTCCAACATTAACATGCCAAAGTCCACATGTTGTGGTCAAATTATGTCGCTGCAAAATATTTTAATGTTTCAATTTTGATACACTCAACTTGGTAATGGTGCCACATGAATGTCGAAGACTGATACACATTTACACAATGCCGGGGATTTAAAGTCTGAGCAAGGTCATGCTTCCCCGCTGGTGCAATTGCTTACACAACGATAAGCATTTACAACATACCACCGTGACTTTAACTCCAATACACAACTTTATAGGTTCAATTCTACCTCCAAAGCGTTTCGATTTTATTCATTGCCCTCTGATTACTGAGTAAGGCTTCTTCTTCACGTTATCTTAACGCCATTGGCTCGCCTGTCATGAGCTCTGAGGTGGACATGAGCTCTGACGGCTCAGTGCACAACCTTCCAAACAATAACCAACACCTCCGGTTTACTCGACTCCTCCAAGCAAAGGGATAGACAGCTCCTGCATGCTCAACTCAACAGCGATCATCTGAACTCACCAAAAATAGCTCTAATCAACCTTCCAGTTTCCTCCCTGATCAGAGGAAACCAGTATGTGTACATATTCATAAATCTCCAGAAATGCCAGAAATCTCCCCCTTAGCATCGGTGGTCGATATCCAAACTCACTCACAAAAGGGTTGCTGGAATGTGAAGTCACTCAATCATTACGATGCCACCTTCCCTTGGAGTAACTGGCTGCGATACATCCCATAAGAATGCAGCAAACAACTTCTATTTGTGAAATCATGCTCTCTGTCGATTTCTTCAGACACGGTTCTGTGCGTTGCCACCGATGACACCATTTACAAATCTTTAACGTGCGGTTTCTTGTACCACGTTGCCAACATCCACAGATCAGGCTTGATTGCTCTCCACTTGTTGCTACGGCATCCTCCTGCATCATGCTAGCATTTGCATAGAAGTTACCACCATTCGCATGGTTTGGATAAGGTCAAAACCACTGGTTCTATTGCTAATGCGAGAAGAATCTTCTTTACATTGACTACATAACGTTGCTCCATGATGAGTTTATTCCTGCGTTCATAGCTTACACATAGCATACATATATATAATTGCATACTCAGAAAGGAAATTTATAATGTAAAACACGATTACATTAACATGGAATGGGCTAATAATCATTAGTTGCCCCTCTACAATTACAATCTCTAGATTTACACTCTTTAGGCTTTGATACCAAATGATGCAGGGATTCTGCTGAAAAGTAGATCCTAGCATATAAAAATTCACTGCTTCATTCAATATGAAAATGCTCATTTTTTCTTCAAATAAAACCATAAAAACATTCGGCTTAAAATTCACATGAAGGAGAAAGAGCCATTCAAATCAACTACAAATATAAAATATAAGAATTATCTGGCCAAATATTACATTGGACGGCCTGTTGGCTCTTGGCCCTTCAAACCATCTCTCACGCTTATTGTACTCCTCACAACACTCAGTTGTTCCTCTTCCTCACAAAAACACTCATATTTATACATAAATAATGTATTTATTTCACCCCACAAATTTCTCCACCCAATCCTCAACTAAATCAATTTTAGATTCATTTTAGGTGTGGACTCAACAAAGTCCCGTACATAGAATTCCTACTCCCTAATTTATCCTTTTAATTATTAAAAGAATATATACATTAATCCTTACCTTTACATTTTTCTCTCTTAAATTATGAAAATTAATAAAATAATTAAAAAGTCTCACCTCTTATTTCACACAATTAATTAATAAAAATTGAGCTTAATGCTCCTGCATCATCACACATTTAAATATTGCATTTATATTATATTATAAAAAGATAAAAAGAAAAAACTCTAGTGAGAAAATTTAAAATATCTCATCCATCATACATGATGAAGACATAGAAAGAATGAAGTTTCCCTCTTCTTAAGAAAATTTTACTCTCTCTTAGAAAAAAAAAGGTTTCCCTACTAATTTAGAATGGTAACAAATGAGTCACAAATAGTGATCGGTGATGAATGAGCAGTGACCAAATGGTGACCAGTGACAAATGAGTTGCCGCACAGTGACTAGTGAGTTGCCACAATGGCGACCCTACCAAGTGTCGTAGCGGCAACTCACTGGTCACTACTGCGACAACTACTTTCCACTGTGGTGACAACTCCATGGAACAACATCTCGAAGCAAAAATAATGCATAATGCATATAAATTGGTAACAATTTCCTTACATTAAAGAAATTTGTAGAAAAACAGTAAAACATCTCGGAGAAAAAATAATGCAGAATGCATGTAAATTGGTAACATTTTTCTTACATTAAATAAAACAATAGAAAAATAGTAGAAAATGCATATAATTTGTAAAAGTGACAGTGAATTTACCTTGGCAAATAGTAACCGCAGAGGAGAAATACACTAAGGGAATTTCAGCAGCACTTGTTTCCTCTTTAATTCTGTAAACAACAACGCATGTTTCCTCTTCAATTTTGTAAACCGTTGTTTCACGAAATGAAAGCAGGGGAGGAGGTTAATACTCACGACGAAATGAAAGCAGGGGAGAAGGAGAATACTCTCGACGGAATGTACACAGGGAGGAGAGGAATACTCTTAATGGAACACGAGGGAAAATACTCTCGATGGAATAAACACAAGGCAGGAGGGGAATACTCTTGATAGAATGAAAGCAGGTCGACGGAATGAAATTCCATGAAATTGAAATTTTAATTGAAATTAGGGGAGTTCCGGTGGAAAAAACTCTCAAACTTGAATCGAGGAGTTCTAACCTGCCACGCACAGAGGGATTTACACTATCGTGCCATGCACAGAGGGTCGCGGAGGGATTTACAATGTACTGCAACATTTAATTGCAATAAATTTGGTTAATGGGCGAATCCAAATTTGAAATTTCAGTGGGCCGAAGAATTTAAATTTCTAAAATTCCGTTTACAGAGGGCGGCCCAACATTGATAGATGTCACCTCACACCTCTGTGTCATTTTGTAGTATGTGAGTGACACTTCACAAATCCGTGTGACGTCGTGTCATGCAAACGAAAGTTAGCAAACAAAATAGTAAATCTGGTTAATGGACAAATCCAAATTTGAAATTGCAGTCAGCCAAAGAATTCAAATTTCTGAGATTCCATATACAAGGGCAACCCAACATTGATAGATGTCACTTTAGACCTCTGTGTGGCTACGTAGTAGGTGAGTGACAGTTCACAAATCCATGTGACGTCGTGTCATGCAAACGAATGTTAGCAAACAAAATAGTAAATTTGGTTAATGGGCGAATCCAAATTTGAAATTGCAATCGGCCGAAGAATTCAAATTTCTGAGATTCCGTATACAAAGGGTAGCAGCATTGATAGATGTCACTTCACACCTCTGTGTGGTTGTGTAGTAGGTGAGTGACACTTCACAAATCCGTGTGATGTTGGCAAACAAAACAGTTAATTTGGTTAATGGGCGAATCCAAATTTGAAATTGTAGTCAATCGAAAAATCCAAATTTCTGAAACTCCATATACAGAGGCAGGCAGCCCGACATTGATAGATATCAATTCACACCTCCGTGTTGCATAGTAAGTGAGTGACACTTCACAAATCCATGTGACATCGTGTCATGCAAACGAATTTTAGCAAACAAAACAGTAAATTTAGTTAATGAGCGAATCCAAATTTAAAATTGCAATCGGCCGAAGACTTCAAATTTCTGAGATTCCGTATACAAAGGAAAGCCTAGCATTGATAGATGTCACTTCACACCTCTATGTGGCTGCTTAGTTGGTGACTGACACCTCAGAAATCCGTGTGACGTCATGTCATGCAAACAGACATTAGCAAACAAACGTTAAATACAAACGGAAGTTAACTGCCGTTGGGATGGAGTGAGACCCTCACCGAAAAGGCATCGCTGGCAGTGTGTTTCGTTGACCCGTTATCCCACTCCAATCTGATATATACTCCAAAATATAACATTACGTACAATAATTCGAATTTTTTGGATAAAGCTGTTAGTATTAAGTGCACGATTTGACAAACAAATCGCTTCGTTCATCTTTAAGTTCCTTCCATCTCTGCTTACGTTATTACATTCAGCGTAAATTCTGACGTGATCTTCTAAGAGGGTTAGTCTAGCTGTTCTACAGAGAAATTCATTATTTACTCTCCTGGAATTGAAGTTTAGTGTTTTTGAAAAATTTTCCAGTGGAAGTGGAATTGAATTTGTGTATGTTTTGAGATATTTATGGCGACCCCCAAGAAACACATTGAAAAGATCAAGAAAGACAAGTTCGGTATTAGGTCTAACGAAAACCCACTTACAGCCGATTTACATAAAGCAATGAAACAATTATCAGCTGAATTATACACCAAGGATGTGCATTTTCTTATGGAGCTCATCCAGGTAATTAATGAGTTTCAAATTTTTAGTCATTATTAATCTTTTCTGTTTTTTCCATTTTCATCATAAGATTAGTGTTTTTATTTGGGTGCAGAATGCGGAGGATAATGACTATGCACTCGATGTGGAACCTTCATTGGAATTCATCATTACAACAGAATATGTAGCTGGCACAGGCTCTCCTGCCACCTTGCTGGTTTTTAACAATGGGATTGGATTTCAGAAACATAATATTGATTCTATATTCGGCGTCGGATGATCCACCAAAATGGATAATAGGGAAGGTGGTTATATAGGAGAAAAAGGTACAAAATATGAGTGTTTCAGTCAATCTGTTCTAGACATCTGCTTTTTTGTCCAAATTAGATATCAGTGCAATCATATAATTGTCTCGTTTTTTCCCTCTGTTTTGAAAGGAAAATTATTGTTTTCATTTTAGGTATTGGATTTAAGAGCGTTTTCTTGATCACCGGTCAGCCTTGCATTTTCAGCAATGGATATAAGATAAGATTCAACGAAATCCCTCCCTATGATGTTAATGTTGGATATATTATCCCCGAATGGATAGAAGATAAGCCATGCACTACACAACTCAAAACAAATTATGGCTGTCAGCTTCCCAATACTGTTATAGTTCTACCCCTACGTCCCGAGAAGGTTGAGGCTGTAAAGAAACAGCTCTCGAGTATTCATCCTGAAGTTCTTTTGTTTATGTGTAAGATAAAGAAGCTCTCAGTCCGTGAGATGAAACATTCTGATCTTAACAGAACTTATACAATCTCTGTTTTTCACCACCGCACATTTTTTGCACTATTCCAATGCAAATAACCACATCTCGGACAAACAACTTGCCAGTATTTGCAAAAATATTCCCCTGGTAGATGAAGATGGGTATATAATCAGGGAACGACGCTATCGAAGGTTTCTCCTGCCTACATCAATCCGTAACTGGGCCAAGTTAATGGGAAGGAATCGCTGGACTCTGGATTTTAAAACACTTTCTGAAGATTACCTTAAACTACCAACTTGTGTAGAAGGTTTGATGTATTCAGGCAATGATTTGGTTTTTCAAGAATACATTATGCTTCCACCTTGTGCAGGAGGTTCGATGTATTCAGATAATGATTTGGTTTCATTTTTTAGAAGAGACCTAGATGTTGCAGATATTCCAGAGCTATTTCCTCCGAATGCCAAGCTTCCTGCTGTTTCCCATTATTTGAAAAAGGATAATGAATTTCGTCTGTTAGAGTGGATCCGATATTTGAAAAATAAACGCATGTTTCCTGATGCTTTTCTACGTAGTATTTCGGAAGGCAAATGGCTAGCAACATCCAGAAGCTTTGAATCTCCAGCCAAGTCATTCCTATTTGATTCCAAGGGGAAATCATCTCCCCTTCAAGATGACGATATTCCCTTTATTGATGAGGACTACTATGGAAAAACTATTCATGAATTCAAGGACGCTCTTAAAAAGGTGAGAGTGGTCACTGAATTTGGAAAAGGATGTGGAATTATTGTCGATCATAATATTCAAACGCACGAACATTTTAACGCGATAAAAAGGTTGTACAAGTATCTACACGCTTCAAAATGGAAGCCTCATGAGAGCACATTGTTATTAATTTGGATTCCAAATGATGGTTGGCATGATGCAAATGTTGGAATATTTGAAAATTCCAAAATAATAAATGGAGAATAAAACTTCCCTCTTCAACACAAAGAAAATAGTAAAATTTCACTTACAAGAGACAGAGTTTCAATACTTTTGAAAAAAAACTTTTATTTCATTCAATAACTCAAAAAAAAACTATTACACTTCTTCCTCACTGAGAGGGATTACAAAATTATCACTTCTACAAAACGCAGTGCATAAAACCAACTCACTGTCTGTGCAAAACAAACACACTCTGTCTCTAAAACACTCTGCTGTGTTTTTTTTACTTTCGCATTGCTATGCATACTCTTTCCTCCCCTTTTTTTTTTTAATACAATGGCCTATGGGCTCTTTTATATGCCGTAGCATAAAATTAAAAACAAAAAAACAAAAAAAATAAACCAAACTATTTTAAAATACGTATTATAAACTTTTTATTAAAAAATTTATAATATATATATATTGGTCGTTTGAATATATATGCCCCAAAAAAACTTTCATCGTGGCCCCTAAAATAAAACATAATAGTGCGATACATTAAAGTTTTTCAAACCTTAATATAAAATGAAACTTAAATCAAAGCTTCATTGACTATCGAACTTGGACTTCAAAAATCATTAAACCAAAATGCAAACAGATTTCGGGTTCCAAAAATGCCCTACTGACATCACCCAGATTGTGATGCAAAAACCCCATAGAATTTGCCTTATAAAAATTCGGGTCCGGTTTTAGGTTTTCAGATTCCCTTCAATTTCATGCGATCCAATATTAATGCTCCACGTGTCCTCCTTTTGAATTTACAAACTGGCGGGTAAATTCTGTTTGTTTAATTTCTGGTTGGTGAATTGCGTTAATGCTGGTTGTTGTGTTTAAATGCAATCCTCTACAGAAATATGGCTGCGGTCGTCTACAAAAGAAAACTTGCAGGAATTTTAAAAGCTCAATTAAATTTCTGGATGGCGTGCAAGATGTTGACCATGTCAGCCCCCTTTAATATTTTTGGCCATTAACCCTACTTAAACCTTTCAAATTTTCCACCATGGCCTAAGGAATCCTGTTTCTGCTTATCGTTGCTTACCTCCACCTCCAAATTTCATAGTAGAGGGCCGAAAGACTCACTTTTGGAAATGTTTAAATCCTAGCCCTTTCGGCCCTAACACCCCCTGTCTTTTTCTTCATATAACCCGAGCGCTTAACCAAGAGCTGCTTCAAGGGGGGCTTATCCAATATACAGATTGGGTGCATTTTAGACCATAGATTTACGCAGATCCGACAGCCTCTACGGCTCCACCGCGCACACAGTCCCCCACTCCATTTACCCGCTCTAAACATCTATCCGCTGTCCGATCAAATCTCAAATCAAGGGTTCGTGGCGCACCCGCCCTGGTGGTCCCTACACCCGAAGATACTATGCAAAAACCGGCCTGTTTTCATCGCACCGCTTTTCAGTAGAGGGCGGTAATTGCCTTTTGGCTAGCGATTCCACTAATCGCCCAACGTGTGGCAAGGTCACTATTTGAATACCGCCTGCTCATCGCGCATTATCTTTCGGTTGAAGACGTGTAGCGATATCCGCATGAACCGTTAGATCTGTGAGCCTCCATCTTATGGCAATAATTCATCGAAGTTGCCTTAACATTAGCCCAGGCTAATGACGTCCGTGGCCCACCATCACATCACTACCCGGCACAGTTTAAACCGTTGATCTCGTTGAAAGATCGGACGGTTCTGATAGTTTGTTTGCCCAGCTGTTGACCTAGTCCATCTCCATGTCTCAAATTCCACGTGTCATTTGCGTTCTCCCTCCACCTTTCGTATACTCCGTCTATGTGTCATATTTCGGTGGTTATGTTATGTACCTCCGCCTCGTTCATGCATCGTCGCTCCACTGTATTTTTCATTGCCACCCCTCATTTCTCCGCCATTTATCTGCATTTTCCGCCACCTTGCATCTTCTCATCATTTCATCCAGTCTACATCACCATTATGTGGTCACTGCCACATCCACCACCCCTGTGTCCGGTTTTCCTTAACATGTTTGTGGGTTTTACAGGTTTATGGCTATGGAAAATTATCATAATTCGCGGCCACCATTACAGAAGCCGAGGTCTCTTTAAAGGACTATTATTCAGTGGCTGAATTTATGGAAGAAATCTTGGGTCGCTGTTGAGACATGACTTCTATTAAAAGAAGCACGAGTGGAAATCTATCAAAACCTCCAGAGTAACTCAAAAGGTAGATTTCACAGATGGAGATTTTAATGTTGTGGCAAAGAATATCCATGGGAAATCAAGAAATGCAGCGTTTTGCATTAAAGATCTTGGATTTTAATTCAAGGGTTGAAGGCTGATGGTACCCAGCACAGAAAACCATGCTCTCCGGATTGTATTTCAGCTGAATTATATTCAGGAAAGGACGGAATGTTGGTGTGATTTTGCTTTTTGCCGTGCTCCTGAAGAGATTTTCTACCCAGTGCATTTACATCATGGAGCTGGCCACAGAGTACATGTAGCATTTCATAGCTGTCAAAAAGTATGAGCGCAAATGTTTCCGCCATTTTGTTTTAGTAAAGAAATTAATTGTTTTCACCTACTTATTTTATTGGTTTCTCTTCTTCTTCCTCTATAAAAACCTGGAAGAAAGACATTGTAAGGGTTCCAGACTTTTATCAGAAAATTTGTGCAGTGAAAGGCTTATTGTAATACATCTTGTAAAAACTCTTGTATGAAGGCTCAGAGCCTGTAGAGTCTCAGTGAGGAGGAGTTCTATCTGTAATGAGGATTCTGGTCTTTGGTATTTCACAGTATGTAACTTTCTCTTATGTGTTAATATAACATCTCATTCCATTTCATTTATCTTCTTGTATCATGTTACTGGAATGCGAGTGGCTCACTGATTTTCAGTAAGGATTTATCCTAGTTGATACCCATACATGGATCATTCAAGCGCTTTAAATATGGCTCAGGCATGATATACTGTTTCATATTCATTTCATCCATATTTCTGCTATATTAGTTGCTTTGGGAGGGTGCTTTTAAAACTCCATTGTCACGTATGGATTCTTAGATTGATAAGCCCATGCATGGTTCTGTTGTGTATCTGGGTATCAGCCCAAGGTTAACTAGTATCTTCTTAATATTTCTTTCACCACATACACTTTCTGATATTTGATTTCTGTGACATATTATTTGAATCAGCCCTCTTTGCAGTAAATTGTATCTTAACTGTCTGATGCTTTAATATCGGAGTCTTGCATCTTGTCTTTACAATATTACTTTCCCTGTGGCAGTTTCTGTAAGTTCTGGTCCCATTCAAAATAATTTCCTTATTTTACAAGAGATAGCAGGAGAGCTTTTGGATTGACACCCAAGTTATATTATATCCTCCTTGCTATGATAATATGTCCTAGGCACTGGTCTATGGCAACTCTAGGCTGTCTCTAGGAGCGACAACACAAGCAACCTCCAAAAAAATGTTGTTGTTGCATCCGTCCTTCTACTGTAGCAGTTGAAATTAATATTTCAACACTCCCCCTTAAATTCAACTGTTGTGTTATCTGTCATACCCATGTACTTTCTCAAATATTGAAAACTTTTCTGCCCCAATGGCTTAGTCAGAATATCAGCGAACTGCTCCTGAGTTCTGCAATGTTTTAAAATTATTTCTCCATTGTTCACTAACTCCCTGATGTAGTGAAACTTAGCATCAATGTGTTTTATTCTTTTGTGAAACACATAATTCTTTGACAATGCAATAGCTGAGCTATTGTCACAATAAATCACTGTGCCTTTTACCTATTCTTGGCATAAACTTCTCAACATTCTCCTCATCCAAACCGCTTGACATGCCGCTGTTGTAGCTGCCACATACTCTGTCTCTGCTGTAGACAATGCCACAATTGGCTGTTTCTTAGAAGCCCATGAAATGGCTCCTGAACCCATGTGAAAAACATAACCGAAAGTGCTCTTCTGAACATCTACACTTCCAGCCCAATCACTGTCAGTGTATCCAACTAAATATGAACTTTCTGAACAGTATATAAAATGCCATACCTATTAGTACCTTTAACATACCTCAGAATTCTCTTTGCTGCCTGCCAATGTGCATCCTTTGGCTTCTCCATGAATCTGGAAATTAAACTAACAGCATGCATTATGTCGGGCCTAGTTGCAGTCAAATATATGAGGCTGCCAACTATGCTCTTGTACAAGCTAGGATCAAAATCCTTGTTTTTGTCCTCTCTGCTAAGTTTTAATCCCATCACTGTAGGAGTGATTGCTGATTTTCTCTCTTGCATATTAAATCTTTCTAGCACTTCATTAACATATTTTGCCTATGAGATAAAAATCTCATTTTCATCTTGTTCTACTTCTATTCCTAAGAAGTATCTCAACAAACCCATGTCAGTCATTTCAAATTCTTCTTTCATAACTGTTTTAAAATTTTCAATAAGGTAATCATCATTACCTGTGAAAATAACATCATCAATATATAAAACTACAATCAACATTTTACCATCCTTTTCTTTGATCTAGAGGGTGGTTTCTCCCTCACACTTTTCAAATCCATTTTCCAGTAGATAGGAGTCTATCCTACTATATCATGCTCTTGGCGCTTGCTTCAACCCGTAAAGAGCTTTCTTCAACTTGCACACTTTGTGCTCTTGGCCTTTCTTTTCATAGCCGAGAGGTTGTTCAATGTAAACCTCTTCCATTAACACTCCATTTTGGAATGTTGACTTCACGTCCATTTAGTAAAATTTCCATTTGTTTTGTGCTGCTATGGACAACACTGCTCTCATGGTTTCCATTCTAGCAACCGGTGTGAAAGTTTCCTCATAATCTATCCCATGCTTCTGCTTATATCCCTTGACAACAATTTTGGCCTTGTGTCTCTCTATTTTGCCTTCAGCATTACTTTTGGTCTTGTAGACCCATTTAACTCCAATGACATCTTTTCCTTTTGGGAGTTCAACCAAATTCCAAGTCTTGTTTCTCTCTATGGCATTAATTTCCTCATCCATAGCTTCTATCCATTTCTTATCCTTAATGGCTTCTTCAAAGTGGATAGGGTCTTCAACATGACAATATAAAGCAAACAAAGAATTGATACCTTCATTCGCTACCTCTTGTGCATAGATGTCATTCAAGTTTCTGAACTTCTTACCTCTTTCATTAGGTGTGCAAATGCCAGAAGAAGCACTTGAAAATCCACCTTGTGGTGTGCTTGGAGAAGCACTTTCATTTCTCCTCAAGGGTGTGCTTTGCTGCTCTTGTGTTAGTGCTGTTGTTTGGGGATGTATTTCAGCCAACTCATCATTATTTTCATCCTGAGATAAACAGTGTTTAACATTCACTATTTTCTCTATGCTTCCATCCAAGCTTCCTCTTCAATGAACTGAACATCTCTGCTCACAATAAACTTCTTGGTTGATGGGTTGTATAACCTGTAGGCCTTGGATTCCTTAATTTATCCAATGAAAATACATTTCTCCCCCTTGCTGTCCAACTTCTTCCTTAGCTGATCCGGAATGTGTGCATAAACCACACATCCAAAAACCTTCATGTGTGTGACACCTTGCTTTGTTCCAATCCATGCCTCTTCCGACACTTTGTTCATCACTGCTTTTGTAGGGCACCTATTCAAAATGTATGATGCACAATGTACAGCTTCAACTCAATAATCATTAGGAAAATTCTTTGCCTTTAACATGCTCCTTGCCATGTCCATTATGGTTCTATTCTTTCTTTCAGCTACTCCATTTTGCTGTGGAGTATATCTAGTTGTAAACTGCTTATGAATACCATTTTCTCTACAAAAACGTAGAAAATTCTTAGAGATATACTCACCTCCTCTATCAGTCCTTAGGACTTTGATGTGCAGCCCACTTTGGTTTTCCACAAGTGCTTTGAAATTGAAATTTTTTTCAAACACTTCACTTTTGTTTTTAAAAAAGTAAACCAAAGTTTTTCTTGTAAAATCATCTATGAATGTTAACATGTAGTGGCTGCTAGCAAGAGATGGAGTTTTCATCGGTCCACACAAATCTAAGTGGACAATCTCTAAGGGTGCCTTTGCCCTTATGCTTTTCCCGGAAGGAAAACTTTCTCTGTGTTGTTTCCCCAAGATACAACCTTCACAAAGGCTATCTGGTTTCTCTATCAATGGTAAACCTCTTACCATTCCTTTTCTATTCAACAAGTTAAGACCTCCAAACTTGAGATGTCCAAATCTCAAATGCCACAACCAATTGTCATATTTTGGTTTGCTTTGGATAGCCTCTTGTGCCACTGCTACTTTCTCTTCCTCATTCTTCAAATCTGCTCTCATTCTAAGAGGGAACATCCTGTTCTTTGTCATCTTTACTTCAGCAATACATTGTTTGCTGTGTGGTTTGTCCATGATGTGACAAACATCATCCTCAAAAAATATATTGTACCCATTGTGGACAAGTTTTCCAATACTTAAGAGGTTACACTTCATTCCTAGAACATAATACACATCTGCTATGGATTTCTTTTCACCTTTCCTTGTTAAAACATTTACAATCCCTTTTCCCATAACAGAAACTTTGCTATCAGTTCCTAGTGTGACTTCTGACTTCACACTCTCATCTAGCATAGAAAACATTGCTATATTTCCTGTCATATGGTTACTGAAACCGAAGTCTAGAAACCATAAATCCTCATTCTTTTCTTCAGCCATGTTACAAGCTAAAAACAAATTATCTTGGCTAATATTTTCTCTAGTGAAATTTGCAGTAGTTCTATTTCCCACATCATGTTGCTTCTTTCTACATTCATTAGCATAATGTCTCTATTTCTTACAATAGTGACATTCGACATTGGACTTATCATACATTTGTCCTTGTGCATTCTGCTGACCACTTTGCTGGTTGCTGCCTTGGCCTTGATGCTGATTTTGATTGCTGCCCCTTCCTTGAGCATTTGCTGGACTGTACCTTCCACCTCTATTTTGGCTTCTGCCTTTTCCTCTTCCTCTGCCTTGCTCTCTTCCTCTTTCGAAAGACATATGGGTCTTAAAGGCATGCTCCAGAGATGAGTTTTCACTCCTACCCAATCTCTGCTCATGAGTCATCAGTGATGCATGTAGCTCATCCATTGTAAACTTTGTGAGATCCTTAGTCTTCTCTATGGTGGTGACAATCACATCGAATCTTGAGGGTAGACTCCTCAAGAGTTTTTCCACAATCCTCTTATCTTCAAGAGTCTCTCCATGAAATCTTATTTGTGTGACCATTCCAATCACATGAGTGAAGAATGAGTCAATAGTATCTGACTCCTTCATATAGAGAGTCTCAAAGTCTCTCCTCAACAACTGAAGTTTTGCTGTCTTCACTTTTTCCATGCCTTGATAGGTTGTCTTGAGAGTTTCCCATGCTTCTTTGGATCTCTTAGCTGCTGCTATCCTTGGAAACACACTCTCATGCACTGCTTGATACAATAAGAAAATAGTTTTGGAGTCTTTCTTCTTATTGCTCTTCAGCAACTCTCTTTCTGCCTAAGTTAAATCATCAAACTCTTCTTCATTTGCTGGCTCTTCAAAGCCATCCTCAACAAATTCCCATAAGTCTTGTGAGGTAAATAAAGCTCTCATAGTTATTGACCAGTAGTCATAATTTTTCCCATTAAATAGTAGGAGGTGGATATTTCCCATACCCATACCAGTGCTGGCTCCAGCCATTCTGCACTCTTAACTATGATTCAAAAACACTTGATTGTGTATTTAAAATAGCTGACTGTTCTGCAACAGTAACACAATAAACCGTATAGAGAAATACCTTGAATTCTTTTTGGCTGAGTCTTCACACTATTGGAGAAGCTGCTGCAACAAAGAACTCCTTTCCTTTAGCTTCTTTGATCTTCAAAGAGCTTGGACTAGCTCTCATACCATGTTGGAATATTTGAAAGTTCCAGAATAATAAATGGAGAATAAAACTCCCCTCTTCAACACAGAGAAAATATTAAAATTTCACTTACAAGAGACATAGTTTCAATACTTTTGAAAACAAACTTCTATTTGATTCAATAACTCAAAAAAAAACTATTACACTTCTTCCTCACTGAGAGGGATTACAAAATTATGACTGCTACAAAACGCAGTGCATAAAACCAACTCACTGTCTGTGCAAAACAAACACACTCTGTCTCTAAAACACTCTGCTGTGTTTTTTTTACTTTCGCACTGCTGTGCATACTCTTTCCTCCCCCTTTTTTTTTAATACAATGGCCTACGAGCTCTTTTATATGCCGTAACATAAAATTAAAAACAACAAAACAAAAAAAATAAACCAAACTATTTTAAAATACATATTATAAACTTTTTATTAAAAATTTTATAATATATATATTGGTCGTTTGAATATATATGCCCCAAAAAAAATTTCATCTATAAAATGAAACTTAAATCAAAGCTTCATTGACTATCGAACTCGGACTTCAAAAATCATTAAACCAAAATGCAAACAGATTTCGGGTTCCAAAAATGCCTTGCTGACATCACCCAGATTGTGACGCGAAAACCCCATAGAATTTTCCTTATAAAAATTCGGAAATTCGGGTCCGGTTTTCAGGTTTTTAGATTCCCTTCAATTTCATGCGATCCAATATTAATGCTTCACATGTCCTCCTTTTGAATTTACAAACTGGCGGGTAAATTATGTTTGTTTAATTTCTGGTTAGTGAATTGCGTTAATGCTGGTTGTTGTGTTTAAATGCAATCCTCTACATAAATATGGCTGTGGCCGTCTACAAAAAAAAAACTTGCAGGAATTTTAAATGCTGAATTAAATTTCTGGATGGCGTGCAAGCAACCTCCAAAAAAATGCTGCTGTTGCATCCGTCTTTCTCTTGTAGCAGTTGAAATTAATATTTCAACAGAAAAATCATGTGTTGCCCATGATGTGGATGGCATTTTCAAATCAAGGCTAAAGGTGTTGGAAGGTTGGTATGAGGAGCCATTGCTACTTGAATTCTTCTCCAAATTTCTGGGTGTACCCAGCTATCCACGAATGGAAGATTACTGCTCCCTGTGGCGGGAATGGGTAGAGAATTCCAGCCATAATATATTGGAATCAGAATGTTTTTTGGTGTGGAAGCATATTGTACAGAACTGGTCAGGTTCCTCCTCTCGCATAAAGCAATATCTTCAAACCGACGGTCTCTGTAAAGTGCCAGTATGCACAAATAATGGAGACATTCATGTTTGTATCAAAGACAAAGCATTTGTCCCTGATGACTTGCAGTTGAAAGAATTGTTCAAAGAATATTCAGCAAGATTAAATTTTACATGGCAGCTGAATCCCTCTGATCCTGAAATACCTCTGGATGTGTTGTTTTCAATTTATAATAATCTTGGAGTAAAAAATATATCAAAAGCGGTGAGCAGAATAGAGATCTCTGCTCCAGAGAATATGACTTTGGAAAAGCTGACGCCAGGGAAGGGGATATTGGGGATGGGATTGTACAAGATACTTATTGCATATCTTGCAAAGCCATCCTTCAAAATTGGAGCTGATAAGAGACATCAGCTTGTGAAAGGGCTTCTGGATTGTCAGTCTATGGAGTGAAGGAACCACTCGTGATGCAATATTCTTTGTTATTGGCAAGAGAAACTGGTGAAGCGGAGAATATTCAAGTGAAATCAACGAGAATGATGCGATGGGAAAAGGAAAATAAGCGTTTACTCATACAAACACCTGACCCTCACAATGAAAAGGAAATGATGTTGTTTGCCACTACTTATGCTGAGGTGGTCTCAGATGGTCTGTTAGTAGAATTTCCTGATCTAGTGGCAGGACTATTTGAGATAATTAACGCTTGTTGTTTCGTAAATTTTCACTTGGAAGCAGTGGATTTCATGCTTCGGAGGAAGAATTTTGGGTTGTTTATGGAGGAGGAGCAGTTCTTTCTTCTATATTTCTGAAAAATGAGGTTTCGTTGTCAGATTTGTCCACAGTTGCATGGTGGGTTGGTGACGCGATTACATCGCGCAAGAGGAAGGGCAATCTCCAACGACTATGATGCTACCAAGGTATTATTCAGCATTCAGCGGCAGAAGGTCGTTTGACCCTTGAAGTTAAAGAATAACCCCTGTAATGTGAAAAGTGCCGGTCAATGCATTGGAAATCAGATGAGTTAGACATTGTGAATGCTTTCCCGGGGAGCTGATGCCGTGTTTCTCAAATTTTGGATGTGTATTCAAAGTTTTGCGAACTACTTGAAGTTGAAACAGTAGGGCTGTTTCATTGCCGTGGAAATGAAAAAACCAAAATAGTTTTGACTGTAAACCGTTTCTTAAGATAGATTGCGGCACTCGCTGTCACTTTAATAGGCTTATTATCTCTTTCTTGTCGATGTTTTGACTTTATAGATATTATCAATTTTTTGTATCTGGTTTTGGAATCATTATCGTCGTTGTTTTTACTTTTTCAAGTAGGCTAATTCTGAAATGCCTGAAGAGTTAAATATTTTTAGTTGATAGGAAAGTTTAACTATAAAATTAATGATCAATTTTGCAATTATTTTTTAAAATTGTGTATAATACGTAATAAATTAGCAATTGTCTCGAAAGTGCAAAGAAAGGCTTGTAGGATTATTAAATTGGAAAAAATGTACTTTAGTTTGAAATAATAATTGTCATATTAGATTTATGTTGTTTAATATGTTTGTGTTAAGTTGGTAATACACAATTAAAATAATATTTGGAATATTGATATGATGAAAGTTTCATAGTTTGTCTATACATATCAAACAGGTGGTGGTTTCATATGAACACTTTTCTTAGGAGTGAGAAATGAGATCTTCTTGTCACCTACAATATAAGATGTGTTAACTATTGAAATGAGTTAACTATTGAAATGATGATTATTATATTGCGAGCAATGGAAACTTTTTTAATTCTTCATCATCTAATGTACCCTCATATGCATGGAGCTTTTGTATGAACTCTCTAGTATGGTTTCACCTAATGTTTTACACTACCAACAAAATAATTTGTCACTTAATCAAAGGTAAGTGGAACATATTTCCACTCATAAGCAAAGACACCCTTATTGTTTACAATCATGGCAAGACAACACTAATGGGCATCATTTGGAAATCATTTACCTCGGTTTTATCTAGTTGTCATATTGCTTTCTTTGATTTATGAATGACATTGTTGTTGTCTTGGACATCTCGTATGACATAAATGGCACTTCTTATCATCAATGACAATACTATATGCAATAATTTTTTCTTAAGCAACTCATATACAAGCCATTTTTAATTTATCTTGATTTACCATCAACTTTGATTATATTACACAAGGGATCCTATTCATTCCCAAAGAGTGGCATGGAACCTTAACAAATAAAAATTCTTAACAAGCCAAGAGGAAATGTGGATTTTTATCTTGCATTATACTATCAAATTCTAACTTTACAACAATATTGGGAGTCTTCTCTGTGCTAACCTTTCCAATAACATGTCCAATGGAATCAACCTTATCCTTGTCATTGGAAGAACTTTAAATTTTCACGGTAAACTATTTTGTGCTAACCCTGTGTTCACATCCAATAATTTGCTTTAAAACATATCCAAATTAGAAATAAATTATTCCATCCTTATAAACTAAAAAAATTCTAGTCAAATACATAAACATCAATGAAAACCAAAAAATCAACATATCTTATGGTAAATTGTCCTACGAAGGAATCCAATTGTGTGTCTATAGGATTTACACTTTCAATTTGATCCATGGCAGGTATCAAATCATTTTCATCACTAACCCTAACACATCAAGATAAACCTTGAATGTAATTCAATTGTGTCTTTAGGCTTCACACATTTAGACACATAATAAGTAAAGTCAATAATTGACTTTGTTATTAGTGTGTTGGATTGTTTAAATATAAAATTAGGTTAAATATACCCCCAAGATAGACAATATGTAATCAATTCACACATCATTTATGATTCAGATTGGATTATTATATTATTTTTCATCTATCTTGATGCTTTTAGAGTGGAAAAAATTGGAGAAATTAGCTTGTAGGTATGGTGGGTCCCAATTTGGATAATTGGTGTCTGAAGCCTTCGAGAGTCATTTCGAGGCATTAAATGAATTTTTTTTGGATAAAAAACTCTCACTTGTCTAAGCCCCTTAGACATTGTTCTACACCCGATATATTTCTAACAATGCAAGAATCATGTCAATTAGATCGTGTATGCAAAATTTATGTCTCACGCAAGTTGACCTACTATGTTGACCACCATGGTATGAGATAATTCCATGTTGGCCCTTGTTACTCATACATATGGGGCTAGCCACATATGAAATTTCAAGAAGACTCTAAAAGGTCCAAACCATAACTCTAATTGATGGTTGAGTGAGTCTATGTTACTGTATTTTATTCCATAATTGAATAAAGAAAACGAGAGTTCGAAGTTAGAGAGTAGAACAAATGGAATTAAAATTCTATAGTAAAAAGTCTTAGGTAACTCCATGAAAGTACCTCTTCCTTGTACTTGCATATTTCTATCCCAAAAAAATGAAAGCAAAATAGCCTTACCTTCTAGCTAGGTTTTCTCATGTAAGGGTTTCCTAGGGGAAAACTTGTGTTTATTGTGGACGGTGTGTGTGTGGGTGTTTCTATTTTCTAATTTTCACATTAAAATTATTCCATTTATCTAAATAGAAAATCGACTATTAAAGAATTTAAAATATAATGGAAAAATTAACCTACTTAGTATACATTTCAGTGATTTTATCATATTTGTTGTGATGAAAAATTTCAATGGAATATCCACAACAATTTACAGATCAATTTATCTTTGAATCTCATTATTGTAAATTTAAAGGAACTACAAATATGAGGACAAAAACCATGGTGGAGGTGTTAGCCATGAAATCTCTATTAAAGTGTACTTTGGATTAGGAGGTGAATATTTTGTGAATTTTCATAGATGTATCCCTTATTAATAATTGGTTGATGGGTAGTGGTTAGATGCAAGACATCTAGCTCAAACATGTGGGAGAGAAAATTCAAGAGACAACCAAGTTTCTTGAAAATTTATCGCACTCGAGTATTTTAAGAGTCTAACTAGGAGGTTGGCATGTTATCAATGGAGACACAGCCTCTTCTTTTTGGTTCACTTTGTTAAATGAGGTTGTGGATGGTGTTTTGACTATCATTCTTTTACCTTTCTAAATTTGTTTCTTCAACATGTTTTTTGTAGTATTTTTTAAGCTTTTAGATAAAGTTTAAGGAAAAAGTTCGTTCAATTTAAGCTCTTTGATGCTCTAAACACAAGGACTTATGGTAGATGCTTTTTCTTGGATCTTTGTATAGAGGAAAATTTGTTACATGGATGGGATTGTTAATACATTTATTTGCAAGTCTTTGTTGAATGTTGATGATGGGAAAATATGAATTATTTTTTGTATCATGGACTTTGTGTTATTCTATTGATAATGTCTTTCAAACATATGCAAAATGTAATTTGTATTCATCTTGAAAAAGAAATGGCTATGAAATCAATCTATATGTCAAGCCAATCAATAATAAATGGATATATCAATTTTCCATAGTGGTCTATACAACTTATATTGCATATCTAAGCAACATCATATCACATGAAAATCTAAGTGAGGTTTCTCTTTACTTTTATAATTGATAGTTTTCTCCACTTTTCCATTACAAAAAGCCACATCAACTAAAATATTTGGAGTGGGAATAGGCCAAGTGTTTAGATTAGGTTTTGCAATAATTGTCACCATAAGCATTGTCTTATTGCAAGGATAAATATATTGCAAAGCATGTGAAGTTGCAAATACACATGGAAAACATGATTTTAAAATTTAAGTATTCTTGCAGTCATGACTTACAAACTTAAAAGAAAATAAGAGGCCTTACCAACCATGAGAAAAATTATTGCAATTATCTTATGACTTTGAATTAGAACAAAGTACTTGAACAACAAAAAGCTATGCGTAAAAAACATAATACCAATAATACAACTTAACACTTTGAATACAAAAAGTTAAATGATCATAGGCATTGATAATCATCTTATGCATAAGCTCTAGTTCCAAGGCTTCTTACATGACATACATAATAGTGAGAAGCATACTATTTGGAAATAATATTTCCTTGAGATTCAGATATCATATTTGTACAACATTATGAACGACATGTTTTCTTTACATGAAACAAAACACATGCAACAAAAATGATTTAATTTGACACATCTATCCCATCTTGGAAGTACTATATGCAAAGTACTTGAACAATAAAAAGCTATGTGTAAAAAATATAATACCAATAATGCAGCTTAACACTTTTAATACAAAAAGTTAAATGATCATAGGCATTGACAATCATCTTATGCACAAGCTCTAGTTCTAAGGCTTCTTACATGCCATACATAATAGTGAGAAGCATACTATGTGGAAATAATATTTCCCTGAGTTTCACATATCATATTATTACAACATTATGAATGACATGTTTGCTTTACCTGAAACAAAAACATGCAAAAAAAAATGATTTAATTTGACACATCTATCCCATCTTGGAAGTACTATAGGAAATTTTTTCATTCTTGGAAACCTTTCTCACATACGATTCACAATATTCCCAAAAATACTATGTGGGACTAATATTTCCACAAGGTATGCTCACAATATTCTAGAATAGCATTATCAATGGCACATAAATTTGAAAATTTACAATTCTACTATGCAAGGTTTTACTTCCATGAGCATGCTCGTTATCTAAATTTTAACAAAATCGCAAATACTACCTTTTAAAGTTTAACAAAATCACAATTACTACCTTTAAGAAATTTCAAACACAACAAAGGTAAAATTTGATTCTATAAAGACATTTCAGAAGAAGAAGAAAATCATAGAAGAAAAATACAATCACTCCACTATGACAATGCATTAAACTAACATAATTTATTAAAAAATAAATGTATATTACTACACAAAAAATAATAAGAAGAAGAAAACAACAATAATTATAAACAAAAATGGATCATAGATAAAGAAAAAAAAAGAACATTTATACCACAAATTTCAATAATTATACAACTAGATTACTTTGTCTTACCTAGTATACAAAGCATATGAAAAACCACAAGCAACTCATGGACCCCATTTGAATTTCCACCCACAAGAAAAATACAAAGAAAAAGAAAAATAAATAAATGAAAAAAAAACACAGTGAAACCCTTCTTACAAATAACACATCAACACAACAACCACATGATTTACAACAAAAGAATCTAGCAAAACCACTACAGCCAAGGACAAAGAGTTACTATATAAATGACATTTTATAGTAAAACAAGAAATAGATAATGATACTAATAGATCTCAAACCAAGAATTCGCAAAGCACAACTATTGTCCTTACAACAATCACTAAAATAGATGACAACAATGATCTAAAACCAAACATTCATATTGTCTACCACCAACCGAAAGAGAATCAACCAAGGAACATCCATGCATAAGGCAAAAATATGAATGTCAAAAGGGGAAAAAATGAGAAATGATGACACACCTGGAACTCACATGCCAATAAAAACCTAAATTTCCACTAGTGTTCAAAAAAGCTACATAAACATTAAACAGTACCACCATTGACCTAACAAAGAATGAAAGAGTAACATGTGAGACATCACAGAAGGGGCAAATGGTATAAATAAAATCACACTAGTAAACAGTACAACCATATAAATTAAATGGTTGGTAGACATGGATACGTATCAATCCATATTAAACATCAAAATGCTTACAACATGATACATCTCATGTTGCTAAATTAAAAAAATCATAAAAACTAACCAAATTTTAACTTATTTTAAATAACTATTTTTATTATTAATTACTAAAAGAAATAATAAGTTAAACATCTATACATTTAAAAAAAAATGGAACAAGATTCCTAACCATGGAAATTTACCCTCAGTTTATCATGAAGATTCTTAATATGTTATAGACTTTGTTACAATACCATGGGCCAATACCATGACTTATAAATACCATATTCCCAAAAAAACTATGACTCAGTTTATATCACACTTGTTTATATGACATTTTTTAAAATCAATAAATTTAATTAAAATGGCATAACTACTTTGAAGATAAATATCAACCTTTGATTTGCGTATATTACTATGAATATTCTATAATATTATATAAAGATTAATCCCTACCATACACAACTATTATTAATAATTAAATTATATCTAAAATCTCTATGTGTAAAAAAAACATACAATCAACAACACTTTGAATGTGCTAACAACATATTCTCTCGTGACATTCAAATGCAATTTTCCAATCAAACAATGGCTTAAAATTAAATAAAATCTTAAATTGTCATTGATTATAATGTCCCTTGCTCAAAGAGAGAAACAATAAATATAACATATCAAAGTTGGCAAGTTAACATTAGCCCAATAAGTTATGTATGATCACAAATGAACATACCAAGCTTCCATACAATGTGGCTGAAATGTTATGAAAATAAGCATCTAACTGCTATAAATTGTTTAAGACAATAAAAACCAACAAAATATAGTAAGAAGAATAAATACACATCCAACAACAAAATGTTTAGGACAACAAAAACCAACGAAGTATAGTAAGAAGAATAAATACATACCCAAGAACAAAAGGAAAGGGGTTGAGAGCATTTTCACTTCCAATAAAATATTGCTCTCTAAACCAAAAACACCTCTTAAAAGTCCTAAAGGAATATAGACAAGTTGTATTGAAAAAGATTAACAAATAAATAGAAAATAGAAAAGTTGTATTGAAAAAGATGACAAATAAATACAACACTTCATATTTATTGAAGTCCTATCCAACCAAGTTAACAACTCAAAAATGAAAACTACTTCCCAAAACAAATTAAAGCCATCAATATACCTTAAAATGAGTAGCTACTGTATGATCCACAAATTAAAGCCACCAATATACCTTAAAATGAGTAGCTACTCTATGATCTACTTAATTTTAATAGAATTTCAAATTATTAAGATTCAATTATGTAAATAAACCTGTAATATTCCAAATTAGGAACAACTCATGAATCATGCATTAAAAACGCATTTCCAGCAACATATGTAATAAAACAGTGAAATGGACTCTTGGATCCCATATATTAGTCAATATGCAACCTAAATCCAATATTAGAGCTGAAACAAATCAAACTAGGTGGGTTAAACAGATCTCCCACACCTAGGATTGCCAAAATGTGCTAAAACCCCAAAACTGCAAAATACCGGAGTTGCTGCATAAGGGACTGCATAGTCTAAGAGAGGGTTTACACATAAAAATGACAGAGATAAATATATCTGCAATTATATTAGAAAATATGCTCAGGAAATGAGATCTAGTCTCTTTTATACAAAATACAAGATAACCCAGCAAGGGTTTCTTGTCAAACACTCCGCATACAAAATGTGATATTCAGAAAATTACTAAATCATCACTGAAACACTAAAGAACATGAGTGTAGAAGGCTGAAAGATGTCTGATATGATGTAGATCCCTCAAGGGCCTCCTCCCATGAAAGGATGAACCTCTCAATCACAAGGAAACTCAGCAACGGAGCCACCAAACCATGCATTGAGCACTGCCTCCAAAATAACGCATTCCGTAGCAGAAAAAACGTTGGGAATGTATGGGAAATGTGTGATCTGATACCACAGATCTGAAATAAGCTCTGGATCTCTCCAAACTTGTCTCTCAAGTGAAGGAAATCTTCCTCCAATGAGAAACTAGCTCAGAAATCGGGATTCCAATCCCTTCCACTGCTACACCCAGCAACACTGCACAATCTCCGGAAAAGTTGTGCTGATGATGTAGGATGAAGCTTGGCCTAAAAACCTGATGTGGAATGATGAATTCAAACTCTCCCAATGAGGCTCCTTAAAGGAAAGAGGTGGGATTCCTGCTAGGGAACACCCAGTGCTAAACATCACTGCAACCCTACTAAGCAGCAAAGCAGAAGCAAGTCTTGGCAGACAAGAATAATAATCTAAGACATCAACAATAATGCTTCCATCCTCTTCATTATATAGAATATGAGTTTTCTTGCCCTTGGCCCCACTCAATTAGGTCATCTCCATCCAAAGATACATCTCCCTCCAAAACTGTGTTATTCCTCCTAGGATTCCTCCTCATCCACAATTTCGTTGTTGACTTAGTCAAAGCAGCTTGATTTTATCCTTGTTCACACATGGAGGTGTTTTATTAGGCTAGAAAGAGTGTCCCCTTTCACATTTGGAGTATTTTATCCCTCCTTAGGAGACTTATGGGCTTTTCTTCCCATTTATTTACCGGCTAGAGCTGCTGCTAACTCTAATGTTCCATTTAGCTTTGAGGCTGAAATTTTGGAGCATTACGGTCCTCCCCTCCAAAATATTTGCTTGTCCTCAAGCAAATGTATAGGAAGAGAAAAATTTCTCCCATCCTCCTCATGTGGCCTCCCATCAATAGCCTCCATCGCTGCATCAAGAGAATCTGTAAATGAACTGTCATCCAATGCCTCCTCCCAAGTGTGCAAAACCAAATGGTATACATCAATCAAAGGCAGAAAGTGTGAATGGAAAATTGCTTGCTATCTCATGGCCTCCAAAAAGTAGGAGTGATGATCAACATGGTGAATGAGTGCCTCCCTCACCCATGCTATCATCCAAATGAAGTGAGTCACCCTCCAACATGGAAACTCATGAAGAATATCCTCCACCTTGGGATCCTGAAATGTAGGTGGTCTGAATAGGTGAACATGATAGGAAAGAGGGCCGATCCCATGCTTTCCTCCTCTCCACTTATGATAAGTGTAGAGGGCATGCTGATCTTGGGCTACAAGATGATTGCCCTCCAATGGCAAGAAGAAGATTGAGCCTCTAAGGACTCTTCCTCCAAAGTCACAAGACATGCCAACCCAAACCATTCCATTCAAGATGAATGGCACATCACCACAATTTGGCCTCCAAATCAGAAAATTGCTGAAAGTTAGGTGCAATTTTGGATGGTACCAAAGGTTCTCCAAGTGGATATTATGCAGTCCCCCCAACTGTTGCTTGAGTATGTCATGTGGCAAGTGGTTCTGCAACAAGTTATAAGTTGTGTATGTTTGCTCTTCCAACATGGGGAAGTAAGCATCAATGTCTATCAGTTGTACATAGATAAAATGACAATAAACTTGCCCATAGCCATGTATATATGGGCTATTATTATTACAAATATTGGCCCTAAAGTGACCATGAAACCCAAAAATACTCTTGCTCTCTTGTGGAGCAATGCACTGACCATATATAATACTTTGAATGGAGTAATCAACTAGTACAGAGATGTATTTCTTACCATGCATAGTGAGTAGGCTGAAAGTGAGGTCCATGTATAAGTTCCCCCATGAGGATCTTCTCATAAAAATCTGCAAGAATAAGGGATACATATACTCCTTGGAACACTCCATCAATAAGAACACACTTCCATGTGACAGCGCTGTAGGCCTTATAAATAAGGCTCCATGACTCCTCTCTTTGAAATTCCATATGCCAAAGCCATCCACCATCATGCTGCTATGTGAGAAGATCTTCTTCCTACATGGAAGTCTCTCATGATCCTTCAATGCTGAAGGGTAGCCTCCTTCCACCATGAATGTGCCTTCCTTCTCTTCAGAAATCTCATGAAAAGAATGGGAATAATTCTGCCCATACTCTCCCAAGTGCAACCACAGCAACAACAACCCTTGCTGCTGCCTCATCTCTCCCTCATACAAGCCATGAAGTAAGATCATGATGGTCAACTTGTATGATGCCCCATACAAACAAGTCTTCTGCTACTTTAACATATGGGTGCCATGCCATCCAATTTGTTTCTCTCTCCATACAAAGCTTTCCTTGAGCAAAAACATATCAGCAATACATGAAAGCAAGATACAATAAAAACAAGTTGACAAATGACAACCGGAGAGTGAATCACAGTTCCACTCATGGAACCAGCACAGTGCATCCTTTGCCTGCATCAAAATAAGAGATAACAAGTGCTCTACTAGCCACTTGTTTGCTACCACAATCATCTCATACGATGAAAACATGAAGTTAAAATATGGTGTCAATGGTGCACACTAAGAATCATGTGGCTTCCCCCACAAACCATAAAAAATACAGCCATAATCAATGCTACAAGTAGCTGCAAGTACATCATCATACAATATGCAAAAAGAGATAATTCTTCTTGTTACATCTTGCTGCTCAAACAAGGAAAAGAAGTACAATAGAAAATATGAAATTATACCTCCTCCATCATGTACTTGAGATCTTGAGCTGAAATGGCTCAACTGGAAATTCCCCCTTACTCCCAATGAGTAGGAAGGTGGATGTGACATCCTCTCTATCACTATCTAGGCTATGCATCTCTCAATATGCTGAAATATGTCATGCTAAATGCCCTCCCAAGTGAACTCCTCCATCAACTGGAAATATGCATCAAAGTGCATAGAAGAGAAGTCCTCATGTGCTGCATGTAGTAGCTTCTCCTTGAGACTAGAAGATCTAGTCAAGAAGATCTTGCCATGTGAATAGATGACCAAATAATCCACTATGTATCTGTTATCTCCATCTAGATCATCAAGAATCATGCATGCACCAAGATCCTTGGAGTACTCTACCAAAATATGAGATCTCCAATAAGGATCAATCCTCTTAAGAGACAGCGCTAGTGATCTGGCATGTGAAGCTCTCCTCATGTTGCTGCCTGCTACTTTGACATCCCCCATGCCAAATTTCTCCTCCAAACTCTTCACCTCTCCAAAATCCAAGAGCAGCGAATCCAAAGACAAGCTATCTCTCATCAATGATAGATCTGGTGGACTCCCAGGTGGAATGCCTCCATGTAGTGAGACATCAATGTCAAGAGTGGACTGTACATATGGTTGGGAAACCTTGCCCTTGCTCTCACAGCACAATACAGTCTCCCTCCTCCTTGCACTGGCTCTCTAAAATAGAGAAAGGTGTGTGCCTCTCATCACATGATGCTGCTCTTCCTCCCTACCTCCTCCTTCCTGCTGCAATGCTGCACAATCATGCTTCTCATTGATTGTGCTTGGACCTCTATGTATGAGATCCTGGGGAACTTCATGTAAGGATACAAGAATCCCTCCTGTTGGAGCATGTGCTCCTCCTTCCTCTGCATGAGGCACTGGATGTCCTCTAGATGTGACAACATTGTTGCCCTCATCTTCCTCAATGTGTATGGGAAACATCTCAACAGTTGGATCCTCCTGTGAAAAGGAGATCCCCATGCCCTCTTGTTCAAGAATATGAATTGGAGGTCTTGCTTCCGGCAAGTGTAATGCAAGATGTCAGCTCCTCCCATGGTTTTCTGAAATGGGATTTCCTCCATCATATGCAAGGGTTTTGTTTTTTCAAGTTTTCCTTGCTGATGTGCCTTAGGAAGTTTTTCACCAAACCTTCCCACCAATGTCTCTATGAATATTGCATAAGAGGAAGTGTTTGCACTCTTTAAAGAACAAGATTCAAAAATCCACCATGCATGAGCCTTACCTCTGAAATGCAGCGTTGCAAATTTGATGGCTTCATCTTTGGAAATGTGGTGTAGCTGCAAATAGGAATCTAGCTCCTTCACCCAAGCTCCAGCTGAACATGTAGGTGATCCGACAAAAGTAGATAGAAGAAATCTATCTGCATCTTGTTGCTTGCTCTTCTCCACCTGGATCTTGCAAAACTCCTGGAAATCAGTATGATCTCTAGATCTCTGAGTTTGAGATTCATACTTTTGCAACAAATCAGTAAGAGTTCTCCTCCTAGGCATTTTTCCTCCTCTTATCCATCTCAAGATAGATCTGGGCACTTGACTACGCTGTGCATCATGGTGTGTAGCTTCATGCTCACACTCACCATGTGCAAATCTAGATTTAGCTCTAGATTCAACCTCCTTTGGAGATTTCATCTCCAATCTCATTTTCTTCAGCTCTCCTTGAAAGCTCTTCATAGATTTTGGAAGAAACTTTGTAAGCTTGTCTTCCTTCCTTCCTTCACATACTGAAGCTTTCTGGCTTCTATCCATCTCTCCTTCCTCTAATAGCTGGATCTCACAGGCTGAGCCAGAGATCATTTTCTGATACCACTGTAATATTAAAAATTAGGAACAACTCATGAATCATGCATTAAAAATGCATTTCCAGCAACATATGTAATAAATTAGTGAAATGGAATCTTGGATCCCATAGATTAGTCAATATGAAACCTAAATCCAAGATTAGAACTGAAACAAATCAAACTAGGTGGGTTAAATAGATCTCCCACACCTAGGATTGCCAAAATGTGCTAAAACCCCAAAACTGCAAAATACCAGAGTTGCTGCATAAGGGAATGCACAGTTTAAGAGTGGGTTTACACATGAAAATGATAGAGACAAATAGATCTACAGTTATATTAGACAATATGCTCAGGAAATGAGATCTAGTCTCTTTTATACAAAATACAAGATAACCCAGCAAGGGTTTCTTGTCAAACACTCTGCATACAAAATGTGATATTCAAAAAATTACTGAATCATCACTACAACACTGAAGCACATGACTGTAGAAGGCTGAAATATTTCTGATCTGATATAGATCCCTCAAGGGCCTCCTCCCATGAAAATATGAACCTATCAATCACAAGGAAACTCAGCAACAGAGCCACCAAACCGTGCACTGAGCATTGCCTCCAAAATAACGCATTCCCTGGCAGAAACAACGTTGGAAATGTATGGGAAATGTGTGTTCTAATACAACAGATCTAAAATAAGCTCTGGAGCTCTCCAAACAGGTCTCTCAAGTGAAGTAAATCTTCCTCCAATGAGAAACTAGCTCAGAAACCTGGATTCCAATCCCTTCCACTGCTGCACCCAACAACACTGCACAATCTCCGGCAAAGCTATGTTGATGATGTAGGCTGAATATTGGCCTAAAAACCTGACGTGGAATGATGAATACAAACTCTCCCAATGAGGCTCCTCAAAGTAGAGAGGTGGGATTCCCGCTCGGGAACACCTAGTGCTAAACAACACTGCAACCCTGCTAAGCAGTAAAGCAGCAACAAGTCTTGGCAGACAAGAATAATAATCTAAGACATCAAGAATAATGTTTCCATCCTCTTCCTTATATAGAATATGAGTTTTCTTTCCCTTGGCCCCACCCAATTAGGTCATCTCCATCCAAATATACATCTCCCTCCAAAACTGTGTTATTCCTCCTAGGATTCCTCCTCCTCCACAATTGTGTTGTTGACTTAGTCAAAGCAGCTTGATTTTATCCCTGTTCACACATGGAGGTGTTTTATTAAGCTAGAAAGAGTGTCCCCTTTCACATTTGTAGTATTTTATCCCTCCTTAGGAGACTTATGGGCTTTTCTTCCCATTCATTTACCGGCTAGAGCTGCTGCTAACTCTAATGTTCCATTTAGCTTTGAGGCTAAAATTTTGGAACATTACAAAACCTCTTAAAAGATAAACTACATCTTAAATTGTAAAATTCAAACAACCCATTATTAAAAAATAAATACAGTACATTTTTCAAATATATATTTATTTTAAATACACATCCAAATTGATTTTATTTTTAATAAATATGTGGCTGTGATGTTGACCATTTGCAACCTTTTAATATACTCTTACATTGTACTTAATAAATATTTTGCATTCAAAAACCACTTAATATGGAACTTTACAAGGTGAACCATCTTATAATTATTTAATTTTATTATAATATTTTAATTAAATCAAATTATTAGCATTCAATTATGTAAATAAACCTCTTAAAAGATCAACTACCTCCTAAATTGTAAAATTCAAACAACTCATTATTACAAAATAAAAGTACTACATTTTTTAAATATACATTTATTTTAAATACACATCCCAATAGACTTTAAATTTAATAAATATGTATATTAAGTGTGTTGTGTACCATTTACAACCTTTTGATATACTCTTACATTGTACTTAATAAATATTTCTCATTAAAAAAACACTTAATATGGAACATTACAACATGACCCATCTTATAATTATTTAATTTTATTATACTATTTTAATTGTTATTATAATATTTTAGTTATTATTATAATATTTTAATTAAAAAAGGTAGTTAACTAGCATATAATCAACTTAACTTTATTACCCTTTAAAATTGTAAATTGAAATATTCGATTATTGCAAAAATAAATACGTAATATTTAAATATTACCAAAATTTGGGTTCCGTCACCTATAACCTTCCGATATGATATACTATTGCTTATTAGAAAACCCCTCCCCTCCTATAAAGGTGGGCCACTTGGAGAAGAGGGGGCTACACTATAGTCTCTTCAACTTTGTTAACTTTTCAAAATTAAGGTTCAAATATTAATTCGAAAAGTGGACCGCCTCAAAAATTTGAAGTGCCAAAAATTTACATCAAAGGAAATGTTGCCTTATTTTTTTTCGTTTTCTGATGTGTAATGTTTTGTATTTTTTTTCTTCTCGCTATCTTGTAAATACATGCCATATAGTCTAGTTGTGTGTGTGTTGTGTTCTAGTTGCTCATTGATTAGATTTTGTACTTGCTAAAATTAGGGTGGTATATACTTCTCATTGCATTAATAGAGCTATAGCTCTAGACATATTGATTGCCTCCAATTATTGGTAACACACTGTAACTTGTTCATAGGCATACTCTTTCCTAGATTTTTTATGCAGATTTCCACCTTGCACACCAGGAACTCGTGTGAAGAGCGATGATATTCGGGTGGTGCAACACTCAGCTTGGCATCAGAAAGAAAATCCTCAAAAATGATAAGTAAACACAACATATCCCTAATTGGGAATCTTATGTTATGATCCTACTCTGAACACACAGTGTTGGGTGGGTTTGAATGTAGAGAACTTCATAAAGCAGTTCCCCTGCCAAGCAAGCCCAACCTTCTATGTTTTATTCGCATTAATGGTTTAAATGTTTCTCCTTCCCTTGGTTATCTGAAATTTGTTTGTCTAATTTTCCATCATGGATAGGCTTTCAATATCATCGGAACCAAAGTCAGTTGTTGCTAGCTCAAAATTGGCTCAGAGTAGGGGAGTTCGATATATGTTTTTACTGGGAGAAGTTGCAAGAAAGGAACCCACCTAAAGCCCAAGATAAGAGACTTCGAGGAACTAGTGAAATTACTATGCTATTTAGCTTTCTCGACACTCTTTGAATTAACATGGAGATTAGCAGAAGGAATTGAATTTTGAAATTTAGAGAGCATAAACCTGACTCCTGATCTCAAGATTTTGAATTCAAGCAGGAGCAACTTATTAGTTCCTTTTCTAGCTGTCCATTTTCTTGAGAATCTTCACCCAGACTCTGGGTAATTGGGTATTTAAATTAGTTAGTAGAGTAGAGCTTTAGTTGGATTTGAATTAAGTGGGGCAAATGGAGAAACCAAAAAATGAAAATCAAAGGCCCCTCTAGGACACAATTAACCAATTGCAAGAGGAAATCTACACCCTGCAAATGAAACATAATCAAAGTTGTCTTGAGTATAACAACAAGTATGGACATAACAATGGAGCATTGGAATATCATTCGACAAATAGAAGAGTTGATTAGTCTTCATCAGCAAATTGAAAATTTCTACTTAATCCTGGCTCATGGACCGATTGAACCAGCGCAGTCAAGGATCATGAGGCCCACAATAGCACAACTACTTTTAGATCTAAATGAAAATGCCTCAACGAACCAGGATGAAAACAACACAGAGGGTGACCTTTCTAATTAGAACTTATATATACTTATCTATAAATGTTGTTTTATTTTTCAAGTTTTTGGTGCATTTATGCGTATAAGCATAATAGGAAATCTAGAAAAAACTTTTAAATTTTGGGGAAAAGGGTCCTGTGAAAAACGAGTGCCATAAAAGGATTATCTGGTCCAGGTCTCAAGTTTTGAATGATCTTGTGAATGTAACAACTGCATATGTTATGCATATTTGAAGTAATAAAATTTTCATTCTCGTTCTTCTTATAAACAAAAAATAAAATAAAAAACACGATCTAAACGAAACATGATATTCTTTCAGGGGAATCGAATAAAAAAATATTAGAGATTGTAATGTTTTACAACAGGAAGAAATCAATTGAGTTTCGATTGGAAAAGTTTGTCGATGACCTCGCTTTAGGGAAGTTTTTCACAATGTAATATAAGAACCAAAATTATTCACAGTCAGTCCCTGTTTAAGATATTAAATATAGTTCGTTTATGGGGTTTCGTGCATAGAGACATTAGATAAAATTCTTTTTGTAGATAAAAAAGGTTTCATTTCTTGAATAAACATAACACAACATGTCATCTAGGATTTTATGAACACTGCCTTCAAAGTTCAACAAGCAGATGCCACTCATAGTCTTGAGAATCATCCTTGGAGAACCTAGAAAAATACTACAAAAAACAGTTTATATTTCCAACTTTAAAACACTGATAACAACTCCACAAAACAAATTCAAGATAGATGTATTCTTATATTTCTTGCATGCATTACTTATGGCCTAACGTAGGATCTCTTTCACAATTACAGTTCAATAGTTGCAACAGAAGGAAATTTGAATCACAAGAAAACAAGACCTATAGACGATTGAGAACCTAATTTATCGCGTAGAAAGGAGTATGATCTGGTAAATGTATTAGGACCTATTTTCCATGGGTCAACTCAAATAAAATATTGTATGCGTAAGAGAAGGTGGCAATGCATGATGGTTGAAGTTGCAAGCATAGGAAGCATTGCAGGTAATAATCAACATGGACCAAATCTCCATAATATGTAGAGTTATATATAATTACAAGAACTTGGATATCATGATGAAAAAATAGAAGTGAAACTTGAGCATGAAAAAATGTAATGTGATAATGTTACTAGCTTCTTCCTACATGATAGTCACACCAATCTTTAAAAATATCACTTGCAAGCCTCCAGAGTTGCTTGTGATCTTGCAAACCATGATGCAAATATATCCACATATGTAACAAGGTAGCACAAGGTTTGCAGTCACCATTCTTTAAAGAAGGATTAGGTGCTAATTTCTCACAACACAACTCTTCCTTGCGTTGTCTCTTCCATAACATATTACCAATCTAAAGATCAAAATGACTTTGAACAAAAAAAAATGCATGAAATTATAATATGGTATAATAATGATGATGTTAATGACATGTGCTTGAGTTTCATTGCTCTTTTCCACATGCTCTTATAGCTGCTACAAAATTTTTCTAGGATCCCCTCTAACTGCAACGTATAAACAAGTCTTGTCTTTTAGAATAATCTTGTGAGCAACACTCATCCATCTCATATATGAATAAAAAAACTCTCTCAATTTGATAACCTCCTCAATACCTGTTTTTGAGAATCATCTTGTGTGGAGCCTTCATCCAACTCGCATATGAATCGAAGAGCTCTCTCAATTTGATAACCTCCTCCCAAAGAATCTTCTCGTTCCACATGTGCACAATAGCTCTCAAACACACTAACAGTTACCTGTAGACGAAAGTCTAACATGAACAAGAACTCAATTTCAAGATGATTAATATCCCTGGTGGAAAGACCACCTACTTTTTCATAATATGCATTGTTGTAGTTCCTATCCATAAACAAAACAAAGTCCTCTAAAATCAATAGGCTGATAGAAAACATCAAAATATGAAATTTAAGCTTGTGCTAAAAAGCATATGGAAATTCTAGACACATATTAAACATTGAAAACCAAATATTTTGTGCCAGAGCTTAGAAGCATTAAGCATATCACTTGCATAATATATAAAGTAATAAAAATGCAAAAAACAGTTAAAGCTATAAGATTATAGAGGATTAGAAACCTTGGCTCACTAAGTTTTATTCATTCCATGAAATATGCTCAACCCATAGCTTCATGGGTTCAACAAAATGCTTCACTGAAATACATATTAGTCTTACTTAGATACCAATATTAGAGAAAAATGTTTGTCTAAAAGATAGAGAAAAAAATATGAGGAAAACAAAAGCAAGATAACAAAGGGTTCATTTAAGTCCTGTTTTCTTCATTTCAAGGTCTCCCGAGTCTAGTAACATTGATATTCAAGGACTCATTTATAGGTCGATTTCTTTGGCTAGGGATATCTAATGAATTACAATATTTAAGTTCGAAATGGGTTTCCATTATGAAACAATTTTTATTTTCCTAATAGATCCTAAATGAAAGTATAGGTAAAAATATTCTTCAAGCTAACATCCCACTCTATCTCCACTGCAGAATGACATCATTTTGAAGTTAATGAATCGAATATTAACCAGAGATTCAATCACAGTTCATTAGAGAAACCCCAACTCATATTTGCCACTAACACAAGTACAACACTGAGCCAGAGAGTGCTAGGAAATGATTGTAAACATAAACATAGAACAAAGCACCTTCAGTACATTTCAAGAAAGTTAAAATCTGTGGAGGAATTCCAACACTATCCCTAATTATTTTTCAGATATTTTAAAAAATCTAAAAAATAGAGCCACAATTTATATAC
Organism: Pinus albicaulis; assembly: GCA_034641835.2. Classification (NCBI taxonomy): domain Eukaryota; kingdom Viridiplantae; phylum Streptophyta; class Pinopsida; order Pinales; family Pinaceae; genus Pinus; species Pinus albicaulis. The sequence goes on along the minus strand of CM076572.1, from coordinate 1,092,451,218 downwards.
TTTTGATTTATTTGATTTCCCGAAAATATGGAAACATACATAAAAATTTTAAGTATTACAACCAATAGAATCTTAACTTAATGGATAACCAAGTCTAAGATACTTCCATATCATCAAGAAACTTGGCAGCAACCATCACACTAGTGATTAGAAGTCTATGTACATTCTGAGACGTAATGTGAAACCCTGAATTGAGCTGAATCAAGTGGTTGATATACACATATGCAACTACAAAAATAGAGAGACTACAATGCACATACTTGAAAATCCTCTCCAAATAGTGCTCAATGCTAATTTCTGGAATTCAAATGCCATGAAAAACCCACAACCTTGGAGGTGATAAGCATTGAATTATAGATGTCAATTGTCTCTCATTCCTAACTACAACCCTCTCAATAAGGGATGAGAGAACTGAAAGGATACAAGGACAACTTGGTTCTGCATAACTAATATCGGAAGCTGAAAATGAGTATATGGGTAAACCCACGAAGTTGGGTTACACTTTTGTGAGAATCGGGAGCAGAAAACTTTTTTTCTCAACAATTTAGCTGAACTTTTATAAAATTTTGGCCGAAATTTTAGAGAGTTCGGCCGAACTTTCGAAATTAGTTCAGCTGAACTCATTCTTCCGTTTACATTGACGATGTACTGAAGGCATGGGAAAATAATTTTTTGGCCAAAGATTGGAGAACCGGCAACATAAGTTCGGCCGAACTCTTGAAATAGTTCGGTTGAACTTTAGTTTATAAATACACCAGCTCAGAGCCGTTAATGAGTTTTGGGCTTATTAGTGTCTACGTTTGTTGTGATCGTGTTTCGTCTGCGTCTGTTGTGAATGTGTTTCATCTATGTCTATTGTGTGTTTTGGGCCTGCGTCTGCGTCTACGTCTACGTCTCTGGTCTTGGCAGAGTCTTGTTGTTCGCCCTCGGCTCCGAATTTCAAATTTCTAGGTTGGCTACGAATTTTGAATTTCCCGCTTTCAATTGATGTAAATTCTATAAACATGTCTTGATATTGTTTTGTGTGGTTATGTCCAATAAGTGATTGTGTTTCGTCTGCGTCTATTGCATGTTTCAGGCCTACGTCTACGCCTGCGTCTACATCTCTGGTCTTGGCAGAGTCTTGCTGTTCGAGCTTGGCTCCGAATTTTGAATTTCCAGGTGGGTTCCAAATTTTGAATTTCCTGCTTTCAATTGTTGTAAATTCTATAAACATGTCTTGATATTGTTTTGTGTGGCCGTGTGCAATAAGTGATAATTCGTTACTGTATTAGCACTTATTTTTGTAGCATTGTGTTCATTGAATGAGATACCATTGAAATCTTCTCTTATCCAAGCTCCTTTCTGTGGTGGTAATGAAAAATAAATAGCACCAATATTGCGGCTTTAATTAACTACAATTACACTGAATAGCATCAAAACTATATAACACCAAAATTATCCTTTGAAGAAATACAAACTTCATCTAAATTGCACCTTTGTATTTAGCCTGAAATTTAGCTCTTCTGTAATTGTACTGAAGCCTAAAGTCACACATATAAACCTGTAATTAGGCTGAACCTATCTCTATAATTTTAGTACAAAATTCTGTGTTGGTAATGAAAAACCTCAGCTGGGTATACATATTATTTTTCCACAGTAAATGAACCGACCTGACTTAGTGACTTAGTGAATGAGATAACACTGAAATCTTCTCTTATCCAAGCTCCTTTCTGTGGTGGTAATGAAACATAAATAGCACCAATATTGTGGCTTTAATTAATTGCAATTACACTGAATAACATCAAAACTGTATAACACCAAAACTATCCTTTGAAGAAATACAAACTTCATCTGAATTGCATCTTTATATTTAGCCTTAAATTTAGTCCTTCTGTAATTGTACCAAATCCTAAAGTCACCCATCTAAACATGTAATTAGGCTTAACCTATCTCTATAATTTTAGTACAAAATTCTGTGTTGGTAATGTGAAAACCTCAGCTGCGTATACATATTATTTTTCCACGGTAAATAAGCCAACATGACTTAGTGACTCAATGAATGAGATAACACTGAAATCTTCTCTTATCCAAGCTCCTTTGTGTGGTGGTAATGAAACATAAATAGCACCAATATTGTGGCTTTAATTAACTACAATTACACTGAATAGCATCAAAACTATATAACACCAAACTTATCCTTTGAAGAAATAGAAACTTCATCTGAATTGCATTTTTTTATTTAGCCTGAAATTTAGTCCTTCTGTAGTTGTACCGAAGCCAAAAGTCACCCATATAAACCTGTAATTAGGCTGAACCTATCTCTATAATTTTAGTACAAAATTATGTGTTGGTAATGCAAAAACCTCAGCTGGGTATACATATTATTTTTCCACAGTAAATGTGCTGACATGACTTAGTGAAGAGTTGTGTCTCCATATAGGATGACTTGAATATTTTTATTTTAGGCTGACATGTATATTTTGAAAGAGGCTGACTTGAAGGTTGGCTTTAAAGAATATTTGTTGAGGAGATCGAGGATGATGACCTTGTAGAATAAAATGGCTTGATGGAGGAGTCCAATAAATTGACTTTGGCTCAATACTAATTACATTATTTAAAAGCCCAAAATGTGTAAATTTAAATCTGTAATGACTAACCTAGAATTCCACAATGGGTTCCTTAATCTAAATATGACCCAAGCATGAAACCATGCTTTAATAAGTCATTTAATAATTATAAATTCTTTTTGAAAAATATATTAATAATGAAGATTGAACCTAGCTACATTCTTCAACATCTAAGAGACATAATTGTATTGTGATATTTTCCCTTCTTTCCAACTTAGTCCATCCTTCTAGAAAAATCCCTTTTAATGAAGCAGATATATCCATAGTGATACACTGATATTTGTTTACCAACAACTATTCCATTTTGGACTTATATATCTCAAAACTATGCTCATTGAATTTATGCATCTATATCTTTAAACTACTCAACTATTTTATTTCACCATAGGAATCAATTCGATATATCTCCCATTTTAATGGGGTCTATCACATTTCTGGAAAAACACATTAGCCATAAAAATTTCCCATTGAAACCAAAAGTAATTTGATACAAAACATAGGTTTTAACCTTATATAGTTAATTGTTTCAAATAGATTCTTAATAAAATGAAAAATATTCAATGTAAAACACATGCATTAACATATAATTTACTCAAGAAACCCAAAACGAGAAGATCATTTTTTTTATTAGTATATTAATTTTTAGATCATCAAACACACACACACACACATATGTATGTATGTATGTGTATATGTATATATCCCACGAAAATTATAAACTACCAATCCATTACCTTGGGTCAGAGAAAACTTTAGTTCTTTAACTGAAACTGTAGAACCATGGGGTAAAATACCATGCACTAGAAAAATGCTAAAATAAAAAACCATGTGATGAAAACCATCATAAAGGGAGATTTTTGTTTTCCCAAAAACATTTTTTTGGGGCACTACCCTTGAACACCTGTGTGTGGGGGATTTTTTGTCTCTATGAAACCCTAAAGTGGTTGTTATTTCCTCCCATTTTATTCCCACCACTATTATTAGAAAAATATATAGTGCATGGGGGTATTCACATAAAGAATATAACACATACCAAACATCCAATAATTCTCCTTAATGTGACCATCAATGTTGCAATGGTTAGAATTATTTCTACTACCCTTGCATCAATGTGTAGTGGCTATTTTATTCTTATCCTTCCCCCATTTCTAGTTCTTATTCCCCTCCTTCAAAGCTTCTTGGTGCTATTTTTTCTTCAAACCACGTAAGTACCCTTTATTTTGGCCTATGGTTTCTAGATAATGTGTGTATGCACATGGCTCATACATTATCCTTAGCTTGGAAAGAATCACTTGTTTTCGTAGATGGTTATATAGACCCCACATATACTTAAGGAGTGAATTTGGGCTCTTGGGAAAGATATCCAACAATATGACCATATTTTTGAACTTAGTACACTCTTATACACCCTTATGTCTACGTAAAGTAGTGTGAGTGATTCCACAGGTCCTCTACACACTTCATAGGGTATAATTGGGACAGATAGTGTTAACTTATACAAGTTCTATAGGCAGAGTCTGTAAAGGGCCAAGTAGCCTCTGGAGCTCATCTTTTATGAAAGGTGACATATCCTGTAAATGCCCCTACAGTCAATCTCTGGAATAGATCTAAATATAAGTTCTTCATTTTAATATCCATAAACCACAACCACTTTAAGGCAACTTGTGTACATGTGTCATTTCTCCCATACAAGTGTCAATTCTCCCATAAACCCTTAAGGAAAACTTTAAAGCATGTGTCATTGGCTTTCTCCTATTAACTTTAAAGCATGTGTCATTTCTCAAGGCTTTCTCCCATTAATTCAAGGCAAACTTTGAGGCCTAAAAACTGAAAGTAGCTTGACTTCCATAGGATAGGATCCCCCAAACTCAAATGGAGTAAAATGTAAAATGTTAAAGTGGAGTGTTTTAAGATGTAATGGATCTTAATAATCTAGATTGACATGGCTGTACTGAACTTCCATAGGATAGTATCCCCCAAACTCAAGGTGAGTAAAATGTAAAATGTTAAAAGTGGAGTGTTTTATGATGTAATGGATCTTAATAATCTAAATTGACATGGTTGTATTTTATTAATGTATCTAAATTTACACCTTCCATGTTGCTTTATTCTTTTAAAATGTTAAAAGTGGAGTTTTTTAGGATGTAATGGATATAAATAATCTAGATTGTGTTAAACATGATGTAATGGATCTTAATAATCTAGATTGACATGGATGTATTTTATTAATGTACCTAAATTTACACCCTCCATGTTGCTTTATTCTTGTAAAATGTTAAAAGTGGAGTTCTTTTTGATGTAATGGATATAAATAATCTAGATTGACATGGCTACAATGATATGATGATAGTGTAGGTTGATGTTTAAGTTGTAAGATTCTTGTACATATCAATTATTATAAGTTATTAAACAATTTGATAAGTGCTAAATCATACTTTTTATTAAAGACATAACTAATTTATGATGATAGTGTAGGTTGATGTTGAAGTTGTAAAATTCTTGTACATATCAAGGATGAATGATAGTATAAGCCAAAAATGACATTATTATAAATTATTAAACAATTTGATAAGTCCTAAATCATACTTCTTATTAAGGACATAGCTAATTTGTCATAACAGAACTTTGATATATAAGCATAGTCTTGAACTCCATTGTTTTGTAGGTGAAGTACTATATCATAGTCTTGAACTCCATTGTTTTGTAGGTGAAGTACTATATTCACATTAAAGCATTTAATAATGTTACTCTAAAATTAAAGGCTTTCTCCCATTAATTAAAGGCAAACTTTAAAGCCTAAAAAGTGAACCTAAAGTGGCTAAACTTCCATAGGATTTTAGTCTGTTTGTTGAGTGTTAAATTCTACAAGGTTCTATATGCAGAGTCTGTAAAGGGTGAGGTAGTGTTAACTTCTATAAGTTCTAAAGGAAGAGTCTGTAAAGGGCCAGGTAGCCTCTAGATCTCATCTTTTCTGAAAGGTGACATATCTAGTAAATGCCCCTATAGTCAATATCTGGAACAGATCTAAATAGAAGTTCTTCATTTTAATTTCCATAAACCACAACCACTCTAAGGCAAACTATTTACATGTGTCATTTATCCCATACATGTGTCATTTCTCCCATAAATTCTTAGGCAAAGCTTTTAAAGCATGTGTCATGTTGGCTTTCTCCCATTAACTTTAAAGCATGTTTTTAGTAAGTGCATAAATTAATTTTGCAAACCATGTAAATGTCATTTCTCCCACAAAATAAAGGCTTTCTCTCATTAATTCAAGGAAAACTTTAAGGCCAAAAAATTGAACCTAAAGTGGCTGAACTCTCATACGATTTTTCACTTCCATAGGATTTTAATTTGTCTATTGAGTGTTAAATTCTACAAGTTCTAAAGACAGAGTCTATAAAGGAATAGGTAGCCTATGGATCTCATCTTTTCTCAAAGGTGACATATCCAGTAAATGCCCCTACAGTCAATCTTTAGAACAAAAATAGAAGTTCTTCATTTTAATATCCATAAACCACTACCACTCTAAGGCAAACCTTGTACATGTGTCATTTCTCCCTTCTCCCATAAAATTTTAGGCAAACTTTAAGGAATGTGTCATTTCTATTTCATTTCTCCCACAAACTCATAAATGTGTGACTTTTGACATAACTTCATCAACCACCACAACTAGTTGTTTTAGTAAGTGCATAAAATAATTTTGCAAACCATGTAAATGTCATTTCTCCCACAAACTAAAGGCTTTCTCTCATTAATTCAAGGCAAAATTTAAGGCCTAAAAACTGAACCTAAAGTGGTTGAAATCTCATAGGATAGTATCCCCCAAACTCAAGGCTTTCCACCATTAATTCAAGGAAAAATATAAGGTCTTAAAACTGAACCTAAAGTGGGTGAACTTCCATAGGATTCTAGTTTGTTGGTTGATTATTAACATCTACAAGTTCTAAAGCAGTCTGTAAAGGGCTAGGTAGCCTCTGGATCTCATCCTTTCTTAAGGTAGGTAAAGGGCCAGGTAGCCTCTGGATCTCATCATTTCTTAAGGCATGTTATTTCTAGATGTGATTTCTGCCACAAATTCTAAGGCAAACCTTCATGCAAACCATGCATGAACCAGTATATGTGTCATAAATCTCCCTTAAACTCTAGGCAATGCAATATTTAACGCATCTCATTTCTAGATGTGAATTCTACCATAAACTTTAAGTCAAACTTTAAGATGAACCATGCACATGTCATTTATCTCATGCACATGTGTCATTTCTCCCATGCATTTGCAATAAATGTCAATTTAATATATTTTTATTGAATTTGTTTTTTTTTCAGGGATAAAAAAACCCACTAGATATGGTTGAAAAATGGACATTATGCATAGATGTTTCTTGCTATCTCAATCTAGGGAAAGCAGTGATTACATATGCGCTTTCCAATATTGCGACTAGCAAAGTCGTCGAAAGGAAAATGAATATACCGGGAAGAACAACAAACAATGAGGCATATTATATTGCATTGATAGAAGGCTTGGGAACAACTATGGAGAATGGATCAAATGGAATTGTAGTTTTTACTAATTTTGAACTTGTGTGCAACCAGATGAATGGCGTGTACCAAGTTAAGAAGGAGAGGCTAAAATAACTGCATGGAATAGCAAACAATATTGTTATCCAATTTCAATTTTTTATTATAAGACATTGTAAAAATGTGAATAAGATGTCTGTTGATTTATTGCGTGGGGCAATGCCAATTCAGGATTCATCTATCAAAGATGAATTAATAGATGAATTAGAATTATATGGGGAAATGCCAATGAAAGATTCATCTCTCAAAGATGAATTAGTTTTGAGACACTCTTCTTAAAAATTCAAGATTCATCTCTCAAAGATGAATTAGTTTTGAGACGATCTTCTTAAAAAATTCAAGATTCATCTCTCAAAGATGAATTAGTGTTGAGACGCTCTCCTTCAAAATTTATTGATGGACATTATAACATATCTTGGATATGTGTGTGTTTTGTACTTATAAATGCGTATTTTTTAATGACCATGTGTTTTTTTCAATTATATACCAAATGTGCTCCCACCACACCATGTAAAGCACAACTTGGTGAACTTCACATTTGCAACAAGTGGTGAACTTCACATTTTTATAAAATTAAAATGTGAAGACTTCAACAATTTTTTGTTTAAATGGAGTTTCACGCTTCTTTTTTAATGACCATGCATTTTTTTTCGATTTTATACCAAGTGTGCTCTCACCATGTAAAACACAATTTGGTGAACTTAACATTTTTATAAAATTTTTTGCTTAAATTGATTTTCACACATCAATTAGTGATTTGAAAGTTGTGTTTTACATAATTTGTGTACATTAAAGTACATTAATTTTCTGAAATTTATTTTGAATTTATTTTAAATAGTAATTTAAAAAAATAATTGTAAATGTCCACTATAGATATATATATCATGGAGGATGAACAACAAAGATCAACAGAATCCCATATCTCTATAAGAGAGAGCGATCAGGGATCAAGGGATGTTCATGGTATTTAAATATAATCTTAAATCTCCATACATATACATACATGTGTGTATATATGGAATTGATTTTTTATCAATTTTGTGAGTTAAATTAGTTGTTAATAAGTTTCATTTTTTTTTAAGGAGCTAAGAGGAGAAAGGTGTCTACTCCATCAAGGGAGCATGCCCATGGTTCACGCAATCGTGGTATGGTTCACGAGATTTAATCAATGAATATGTACGTGTATTTATATGTATGAATGTATTTTTGAATTGATTATCAATTCATATTTGTTTATGAAATATGTACATGTATTTATATGTATGAATGTATTTTTGAATTGATTATAAATTCATATTTGTTTATGAAGCTTCTCTCTCATCTGGTGAGGTTGGTGGTGGTTCAGATTACCTTAGAGGGCCATCAATAAGTGCTGGCGAATTGTGTGAAGGTGGTGACATGTATTCCCCCAGAGGCTAATCAACGGATGGTCGTGTTGGTTATCAACCAATCAGTGGTCGTGTTGGTTCTCAACAGGGTCGTTCTGGTTCTCAACAGTCTCAAGGTGGGCAAGATGCTAGCCAAACACATTGAGGTGGCCATCAATTTGAATATTATTTTCATTCAATTTGTATAAATTTGTTTACATGTGTTTTTTTAATATACAAAATTTTATATATTGATGCAGATGCTGAAAATGTTGCTTAAAAAGATGTAGAGCAGAACGCGTCATTCAAGAAGAAGGTTGTCCACCAACCATGACTTATCTGTCCGACATTTCTGATATACCTTGGGAGAAAAACATGCAGCAATGCACCTTATAAAGGTGTCAACATATTCATGCAAAATTGAAGAGAGATCTCGTGGCTTTGACTCTACCTGTTGAGAGTCGACAAAGCTTGGAAATAGTTAGACACTCTTTAGGCGAACTAGTAGATGTGTACCGAAAGCTTGGGCCAACCACTGATACTTTTGTAGAAGTCATGAGAAAAAGAAAGGAAATAGTGATGGGTCCCGATAAATGGGAGGTTTTTAAACAAAGAGTTACAACAGAAATGGCCAAGTCTATGTTTAATTTCAAATAAGGGTAGAAAAGAAAGATGTTGAAGGTGAAATATTTCACATATAGCTCACTGTTTGTATGATAGACACCTTGCGGCCTATGGAAGACTCCCATGGAATGACGAGGTTCTGCTTTTTTTTGCTAAATTATTTTATGCAGAATCTGTTTTGTAAATGAAACCCAATTACAATTACCTTCCCTCTGAATTTTTTGGTCCTGGGAAAGGTCGATTGTGTGACCGTAGGGGCGCTAGGTGTGATGTTGAGTTGCCTCGCCCTGAGACACCATTGGTTAGTCGATCTTTTTGTGTCGAAACTTTGCGGTCAAAGATGAAAACCACTTCTAAAATTAGTCGAGAAGCAATGGATGCCATCATTGACAATGTTCATGGTGGATTGGGTGGAGTTGATGTTTGTCTGAATTGACAAAGAGCACGTGAGAATGCACATGCTAATTTTGTGTATTATACAGATGAAGAGATTGAAAACATGATTGTTGAAGATCTCAAAACATATGCAAATAATTGTCGCAATGGTTGGCAGGACCTAATTGTTCATGAGGAAGAGGGCATGGGAATGATATGTGTTAATGGTTAGGGTTCAATTATTTTAACACATCTATAATTTGTAATAAATACATATATACATACATTTATTTGTATATATTAATCTAACAAAAAATGTATCATTATATGTTAACACCATTTGCATTTGTCACGCTTGATGAATGAAGAAAATGTTAATATCACGGTCGGAGCCTCTGATTCAAACAATCAAGATGGGTCTCACCATCAATCATACAATCAAGATAGTTCTCACCATCAAGATATGTTGACAAATGTTAGTGTTTTTTAAGTGAACATGATGATGTACAATTACTTTTTATCTATTATTATATATATCAAAACATGATCAGATATTTTTAAAATAAATAATTGTGCACACATGTACATCTACATATATATAATAAAATGCTTTAACAGATTCTGATTCCATCTGATGTTTTTGGGATGTCGGCACCTTCTTCTTCCTTGGGAGATGTACCTTCTTATTCCTTAGAAGATGTGCCAAATCCACAATCACAAGTATGGGCAATTTTTCACTTTTAAAATTTATTTTTTTAAGTTATATGATCCACCTCAAAAAGTTCCATTAAAAAATGAGATATACATAGATCTTGAGTTATTTTAAATTTTTTGAATTTTGGGATTTTGGAGATTTTCTTTCTGAGCCACTCATAGGAGATGTGCCAAATCCACCAGCACAAGTATTCAATTTTCCACTTAAATATATATATGTTTTTAAGTTATAAGTTATAAATTGAAATTTAAAACTTTTATTATAAATTGAGGTCTAGATATTTTGAGTTATTTTAAATTTTTTGAATTTTAGGTTTTCCGAGATTTTCCTTTGTAGCCTCTCTTAGGAGATGTGCCAAATCTACCAGCAGAAGTATTCAATTTTTCACTTAAGTATATGTTTTTAAGTTATAATTTATAAATTGAAGTTTAAAAGTTTTATTATAAATTGAGATCTTGATCTTGAGTTATTTTATAATTTTAAATTTTTTGAATTTTAGGTTCCTATAGAGGATTTCTTTTCTCCACAGACTCTAGCGATAGAGATAAGAACATCCACACCATTTCAACCATTTGAACAAGTTGTCTAACTTTATTTTTAATACTATTGAAAATAAGTTTATATATGCATTTTCATTTGAAATTTTAATATATATATATATATATATATATATATATATAATTGAACATGTATATTGTACATTTTACTGTTGAAGATGTTCCTGTGGGGGAATTTTTAGTAGATGAGTAACAAATGGAGAGGGAACCTCATGAGGTATTGCATGGATTTTTTTACATTTTGTTTTTTACATGAAGTTCTATATATTCTCACTCAATTTTAAAACATTAAATTTTAATGTTTGTACACATTGTGTACAGGTTCCCCATGCTTCGCAGGATAGCTCGAGGATTGTGACTTTGCTGGAAGAGACACTACATCCATCTGTATTTGATGGATGATGCACATGCACTATTTGATGGATGATGCACATGCACACGTGCAACATTATATTTTCAATATATTTAGTCTTAAATTTACTTTATATATATATATATATATTATTATCTAGATGAAGTCATATATAACTTGATACTTGATACTTGTGAGATCTACAAATTTTGGACATAGTTTATGTGAACTACATTTGGTACATGTGAATGTGATATATAATGTTTTTATATATAACTTGATACTTTGTAATTTATACTTGTGAGATCTACAGATTTTGGACATATTTTATGTGAACAACATTTGGTACATGTGAATGTGATATATAATGTTTTTAAAACTTAATTTTTGGATGGTTGAACTACATTTGGCATGTGAAGTAATGTTACTTGATACATGATACTTGTGATCTATAATGTTTTGTTTTTAAAACTCAAGTTTTGGATGGTTGAACTACATTTTGCATGTGAAGTAATGTTGTGTTATAATTTGTTTTGTTTTTAAAACTTAAGTTTTGGATGGAAAAACTACATTTGGAATGTGAAGTAATGTTGTGATCTATAATGTTTTGTTTTTAAAATTTAAGTTTTGGATGGTTGAACTACATTTGGTATGTGATATAATGTTTTTTTTTATTGGATAGTTGAACTACAATTGGCATGTGAAGTAATGTTGTGATATAATGTTTTTGTTTTTAAAACTCTAGTTTGGGATGGTTGAACTACATTTGGCATGTGATTATGATATAATGTTTTGTTTTTAAAATTTAAGATGTCATTTTCCAAACAAAAAAAAATTCACATGAATATATGTACATGTAGAAATGATTTAAGTACACATGTTTGAATATATATGTTAGAACGATTGAAGTACAGTACATATATATATATATATATATATATATATATATATATATATAAACAATCATAAGATTCTAGGTCTTATTAGATGTGTCAAACAATCATAAAATGTTAAAAATGCATTCTATAATGTATATATATCCAGTACGTGCAACATTTTTCATCAATGCACATAGAAAATCTACTTTCAGTTAATTGCATTCTAGAACATATATATCCAGTACTTCAACATTTTTCATCAATGCAAATAGAATTTAGCTACTTTCAGTTAATTTCATTCTAGAACATATATATTCAGTACGTGAAACATTTTTCATCAATGCACATAGTAAAACTACTTGAAAAATTAATTGCATTCTAGAACATATATATACATATATCCAATACTTCTAGAACATATATATCGATTACTTGCAACATTTTTCATCAAGGCACATAGAAAAGCTACTTTCAGTGAATTGCATTCTAGAATATATATGTACCCAATACATGCAACATTTTTCATCAATGCATGTATAGAAAATCTACTTTTAGTTGATACTAATGTGCATGTATCAAAACAATGTACATGCGCAAACACTTGCACAGATAACATAACAAGGCAGTTCAATTTTTAGTTCAGTTCTGTAAGTTCAAAACATGAATCCAAAGAGAAGAAATTGTTGGGCAGTTCAATCAAAAAAATTCCAATGGAATGCCTTCTTCAATGATCCGTTCATGATCGGATTTTGACATTTTCCATTTCTTAATTTTCGTTTTTTTCTGTGATTGAACCTCTATTAACTTTATGCGTGATGCACATACCAAGTGACTATATTGACAACTTATGACATCAGATTCATAGTCTTAAAAGTAAACAAAATCCCCACTTTGATTACTTTGTCTGAAAAAATAACCTTTTAGTATAATAGATCCTCTATCATATCGAAACTCGTGATCATTATAGTTTTCTAATAATTTCATCTTTCATTCAGCGCAATGCATCAAATAATACTTCACATTTTCATCGTTGTGAGTAGGTGCAATTACAGCAAAAAAATCTCCTGCACATTAAAACAAACTTATGTATTTAAATTTAGATCCTAATTAACATGAAAAATTAACTTTAAAATAATTTTAGTATCTATTTCTAGATCTCTATCATTTGAAAGCAATTCAAATGTTACCTTCTCGAACAAGAACAAAAACTTGATCACCATGAGATGATATTGTAGTCTCCTCTGATTGCATTTCTTCAAACATTGCAACGGAAATTTTCCCCTTTGTATTTAGCTATGTATGTTTCCAATCTTTTACATACATTTTTCTTTCACAAACATCATTGGATTCTATGTTGTCTATGCAAACATGACAAAAACAAGAATATTTTCTTTTATCCAATGCAAACACATTTGTGGACAACTTTGTTTTAATTGAATGCAATTTTAGAGTCCCTTTTATTTTTTCAACGTCATTTCCAATTTTTATATCTACATCTTCGAGCCCAATATGCAAAAACAACCTATCTATGGAAAATTCAAAGAAGAATGTAAATATGATATCAAAATACCATCAAAGATAATCATTGTGATAAATGTACACTGTTTAAAATTGGATATCCAATAAAATTTAAATTGAATGTACCTTCGCACTTCCCTTGATCGGTTAGTCTCATGGCTTAAAGCAGCGATGCACCATTGAAAAACTTCTTTAGCATTCACAAGTTGGTTTTCAGATGGGTTCATTTGATACATTCGAAGTGCTCGTTTTATGCATGCCCCTACACCATCATGTTCTCTTTTTCCATGGCCAGTCTCAAAGAAATTCCAACAATTTTTAATGCAGGTTTTCTTATGAAGAAAACAGAACCAAAAGAATGATCGTGAAGATTTGAATTGACCTGCGCATCCATCTGACCATATCCAATTTTCATTGAATTTTATTCCACAACTTTTCAAGGAGTCATAAATCTTTCCCAAATAGTGTTGTACAAAATATGTATCATGTGTACGATCGTCACTGATATAAAAGTGATATTCTTTAATAACATGTCGATTTTCACTGGTTCTTTCTATATGATCGACATTTTGTTCAGCATGCCTATATAGAATATGGACGAACATGGACACTTGGTTAGAATGATAGTATTCACTCTAAATTTATTTTTGTGGAACAAATGTGTAGTTTTTTGCAAAATCAATTGCTGACAAAATGGTCCCTGGTGGAAAAACTTCACAGGATTTTTTGAATTGCAAGTCTTGCCATTGATCTCTATGGGAATGCTCGGTGTATTTATAAATTTCTGCCTCAAACTTTCTCAAAAAATCAATCACAAAAATTTCTTCTTCTTGTAATTCAATTCTTTTAGCACTATTTGAACCTTGAATAGATGTATGGATATATTCATATCTCTTCCATTTCACTTTCATGTTGGACAATGATTGATCATTTATATCAATACGATATTTGTTTTTAAATTTAGTCAAATTTCCACAATCATCACATTTTTTACCACCAACACATTTCTTTTCGTAAAAAAATTCATCGCTTTCGCTTTCACATATAATTTGAGATATGAAATCATGGATAGTGGAAGGAGGAGGTGAATCTTTCCAAAATGTTCTACCAAAATTAAGGAATGTGTCATAATATAACTAAAATTCCACATGATAATGACAACAACAAGTGTCGTGTACGGTGATAGGTTTTACATACCATGGTTTTTGTTGAAAAAAAGCACTAATTGAGACATGAATTTCACGATTCTCTTCTTTGAACTTGTTGAACAACTCTATCTGAGTGGACTCCAAGAAATTTTTTTCATGTTGTTCATACTGATTTCGTGTTATTCTTCTTCACATCACATCCCTTGCATTTGGCGAAACACGTGAATTTTTCTTCCAATATTCATATATTGTTTTTTTAACATTTTCTCCAAGTCTATCTTTGTATGGTTGCTTACAAATATCTCTCCAACAAGCGAGTTAATCATTTACATCTATTTGCAACCGAAATTTTCGATGTTTGTGCAAATTTTTTCATGAGGTTCCTAATGCTCGTGCCATAGATTTTACCAAGAGATTCTCTTTAGTACTTGATGAAACCACTGCCATATGTATCACCCTACATACAACTGAAACATTTTTCTGTCTAGATCGTCTTAACTTGCTCCAACTCTTATTGTCTTATATGGAAGGGAAAAAGGTGTAAATGATTATTGAAGAGTTGGGGTATTTTAGAAACACTTTGCCACAAGTTTTTTTTGGACATACTTAACAAAAATTTGAGGCAAATTTATATGGTGTATCTCACATCATTTTTCATCATTGATAGAGAGCCTTATTCATGGGTTAAATCTAGGACCCAAGCCAAGCGAATGGGGGTTGTGAGCAAGAGGTAATTTTTTAAAGAGGAAATCATTGTCTCATTGGATCTACAAAGCATGAAAGGTAGCTAAAAAAAGGATTAATGATAACAAAAGGAATAAATACCTTCTTAAAAAGGTGACATGTGGCATTAATTTGCACGTATCCCTAGCCAAAGGCCCAGTTATGGTTGAATACCCTCTTCAAGGGGATGACTAAGGCATGATGGAGGTAGTGTAGGTGAGAAATAATAATAATGGAAGAGTTTCCACATATCTGGAGACATGTAAATCCTTTGAAGATAACGTTTTGAAAATGACACATTTTCACATATTTGGAGGCATATTTCACCTTTTTGAGGTATTTGGGGGCATGTAAACATTGTTTGAGGGCTTTTCTACATGTTTGGAGGCATGTCTAATTAGGAGGATTTTGGGTTAAGAAATGTTTGGGAATGACACATTTTCACATAATTGGAGGTTTATTTCAGAGGGAACTGTTTTGATTCAGTATAAAGATGGAACCTGCATGACTTAACCTTGATGTATGCACTTGCATCTAGTAATGAAAATGGCTTGTAAAGGCATGTTAAATGAAATACTTGAGAGCTCAACAGTAAATGAAGTCAAGACTTGATATGAGCTATACCTGTCACCTAGTTGAATGAATTGATACTATGACTTCAATGTCTTTGATGATAGTTTTGGTTTGGCTTCTAAACTCTAATGAGATGAATTCGTTGACACAACATTGATTTATGTAAGGTTGATTATGTTGGCTTGGTAAGGCATTATGCTTGCATAGATCGTTGCATGATGCGAGCTCCTTGATTCATATATTTCCATATTTGACAAGTTATCTGATGCAGTGAGGATGATGAGTTCCAAGGTATGGCCTTGATTTTTATTATGGATTTGGTTTTACATAATTATGGTCCACCCTTAACAAGTGATGATATTTTGACGAATTAAGTAATAGGGAGATGGATTCTGAAGCTCTAAATAATGTATCATGGCATGATCAATTTATTTGTGAAATATGGGAAAGAAATCCTATAATGCAAATCTATTGAAAAATGTCTTTGTGTAATGGAAATGTAAATCCTTGAACACTCTTATTTAAAGTTCAATTTTTTTTTAACTTGACATGGTATCTGACAATTGATTGAAGAATTGATGTTCCATTTTAAACATCCATTTGAATATGATGTGTATAAAACATGATTAAATTCATGATTGAGCACCTTCATTCAAAGTAACCATCAAACATCCTTTGAAATATATGCTGAAATGTTTTCTTTTTAAAGGCTAAGATATTTCTCCTATGATATGTGGCTACATGGATGTACTAATTATCTTTGGGATTATTATTAATGAGCACATTTGGATGTTGCCTTAATATGAGATATTCCATGATAACTTGGATGAAAGGTCCATAGCACGACCGAGGTTGGATACGATATTTCTAGCATGGCTAGCTGTGAGGCCGAATGTATAATCTCCTTAGAGAATTGTCTAAGCATGATATAGAAAAGAAATGGATACATTTTGACATTAGAGAATCCCATATATATAGTTGGGACTGATATTTCCCCATATATTGGGACAGTGAAACTATTTGAAACAAGCTTAGGCTTGTGATTGACACCTCCTTGAGAGGGAGGATGATTATGGTATCCATTTGTGATTTAATATGATTATTTATGTTCTAACATAATATTTGATTTTATGTCTTGTATGAACATGACTTAGCTACTATTGAGACAAGCATATATCATATTTGAGTATGATGAGAATAACTCTTATCGAGGATACTGAACCAGCTCTTCCTCCCTGACTGATCTGGAAGGATGAAGAATTGAGATAGAGGGCTCTTAGGGTTGAGGGAACTCTATTTAATAGGGTATGACTCCTTATATTTTACCCATAGGGCTAGAGATGTTGCTCCCCTATCTTCATAGGGTCGAAGAATGTTGCTCCCATGTCTGGTATTTGCAAAGTATACCCTAGTTGGCATCATACCCAAAAGTCGAGCTTGTTAGGAATACCTCTCCTCGTTTGGCCAATAGGTTGAGAGTGTACGTTGGGTGTACAACCCAAATAGATTATGATGCAAGTATTCTACCACATGACTATTCAGGATCATTGATGGGAATATCAGCAAGCAATAAGACGAGTTGACATAACCCTATGTAGGTCCGGGTTGAGATTGAGCTCCTAAATGTAATCACAGGGTCCAGATAGGATCCCCTGCGTGTTTGGATATCATATTTCGCGTTATGGAGTTGTATATGTATATCTACCCCATGAGATTCTGGGTTGATATATGCTCCCTGATGTGGTTACAGGTCGAGATATGCTCCTTGATGATATTCTAGGTAGTAGCCCGATGGCAAAGATTCTGAATGATATCATGATGGATGAAGGGTGGGAACTCAAGCTCCCCTACAGTGACAAATTATTCTTCCTCTAGATCCAAGAATGTTCATCATACGAGCAGAAATAATCAAGAGATAAGCAGGAATAAGCATGAGAAGAACATTGATGATTTGTAATGAGAAAGGTTTACAACATGACGACTACATGATAGAGATAATCAATGATGATACGTGATAATGCATGAAGATACCAGAATGGCATATTGCTTGAATATTGGCAGGTGGAATTCTCCCTGGTTGAGAGGGAGTGTTAAAATTATGAAATTGCAGTAAAATTCCACTTTGGATAGCTCAGATGAGTGCGATCATAATTTCATTATACTCCTCTTTTCGAGAGGACAAAAATCAATTTATATATCACCCCAATCGGTTAATCGAAAGTTAAATTATGAATTATTTTATTTATTAAAGTGAAATGGAATGAGTCGGCCTAAGCACATGTGGAATTAGTCAAGTCAGCTTCAACCCCAAGTGGAACATCACGAAAGCTATAAATAGAAGCGACCTCAAGCTCATTCTCACACACTTTCTCAAGAGATATTCTATTTACATTATTTTTTTTGGTTATTCTATTCTATTTTGGCTCGCAGAGGTTTGACGAAAGGAGTTCACACAGGGTCTAGAATCTCAGGCGAGAGGCTCGTTCTAAACTAGGGCTTCTGGGTCATAACTGAAGGCTTGACACTAATATTTTCGGGCTATAGTTGTGGGCACAATGTTCTATGCCTCCAACCATGTGTCATATCCACAGGCACAAAATGGCAAGGTAGTGGCTACGTCTTTAGGGCCAGATCAGGCTGATCTCGACCATAGCCATAGACATAGAGTCTCCTGCTTGTGGCCAGGGACCCATAACCACAGGCACATAGTGCTATGGTTGCGGCTAAGGGATTACTGAGCATATATGGAATAGATCAACCCTAGTTTCTCATTTATTGTTTCATCCACACAACCATAAATGCTTGTAGCCAGTTTTTGATAGCATCCTAGATTCAGATCTAGGATTTGACAGTTGACTTCAATTGGCTTCAACGATCTATTGGATTTGTGTTTCTTACTGGTGTAGGTATGCATATATGTAGATACGTTCTATGTATTTTTGTTGCAGATTGGGCCATTAAGATGCATCTACAGTTCTCTAAAGTTTCCACTCAGTTACAAAAATGTTCAACAATATGCTAGAGGTAGTGACAGTTCTTTACAGTTCTCAGAATTAGGATCGTTTAGTAGAAGCATGTTTATGGTTATATTATGAATGTGGTAGTTTTTTACTGCAGTATGAAGATATGGATCAATGAATCATTGTACTCTTTTTTCTGAATCATTTGATGAATATCTAAGAAGAAAATTTTGCAAGGGTTTTTCCCATAGTGGGTTTTTCCCTAGTCTCGGACCAATCCTGGTGTTTATATGTGTTCATTTTTTTCTTCCTATGTCTCTTTATGTTCCGTTTCATATATGATGATGATGTTATTGTTCTTTCTACATAGTTATTAGTGTAAATATGAATAATGATATAATGATATGGGGTGAACTTAATATGTTAATGAAGAAATAAGACTATCAAAGCAAAGATCAATGTAGCCTTATGAAAAATTAATAGTTTCGACATTCTAAGCCATAGTGGTTGAAAAAAACCAAACTGACAAACCAATGGTAAATCTTGGAAGGGGCAATGTTGCCATATAAGGAGCACCAATACTTCCAAGAGCAGTAAGAGGACCAGGATTCCCTTCATAGGGGTTTCCTTGATTGGTGGACTAAGGAACTATTTCCATTAGTATCAACCTAAGATATACTAAGGAGTTGTTCCATGGTAAGGATGTCATTTCGCAGTCAATTAATTTATTTTATAAATTAAGGAAACAAATAAATCAAAGAGGGTAATCTAGGCATAAAGGTTTACCAAGCAACCATGAATTGCAATATACACCTTGGCGAATGTAGGAATTAACATACGTGCAGAAAATCTCCCCAAATGTTGTGTTTTGTGTATCACGGTATACAAGGTGGTAGACGTGGTTACCTATGGATGGATAAATACCTTTAGGGGACTCCCAAAATATACTTGATGGTACGTGGTAGTGTAGTCCATAGTAGCATTGTCTAATGTGTAATCGTTCAATGAAAGCGTTCCCATATACTTTTCATGCATGGAGCACCATTTGATATACCCAAAGGTACATGGAGAACGATCCTATACACTTAATTAGATGGAACGAGATTTCACCCTCGGGATCCAACGCTGGTAAACAAAGACAACTCCTAGATTTAATGATGTCGAAACACGTCTCTAGCCTAGACCTCTATGTGTGTCGTTAAGTTTCAAATGCTCCTTAGGCTAATTGAGATAAATTTTAGATTTGATCTTGAATTATGTTTCGATTTCAAGGCTCAAAACTCAATGTCACGTGAACACACCTATAATCAACTAATATGACAAAAAGAACCCTTTTCATTTTCGATGAAAACTTCCTAGTGTATGGAAGAGATGCAAACAATGATGCAACAATCAAATATGAAACAAAGAAGAGCTCCTAACTAGATCTTTCAAATTCACTATTCCAATTCAATTCAAAGCATTAAAAGATGCCAACCCATGCAATGTAATCTATGCATGATTCCTCAAAAAACTATGCAAATGTAATCGATGCACAATTTTATTTCCTGATGTGAAAATGAGAATTCTAACTATGCAAATGTGATCTATGTAAGATAATCCTTCGAATCAAACACAAAAGGATTCCAATGAAATCAAACATAATCTGAGATTTCATGAACATAGGACTCAAACTGAAATTGGATGAAAATTCCAAAAATCAAAAGAGATCTCACTCAAAGGTGATTAATGCTCATACACAATTCAACTTCATACTAGGGAATTCCAATTTTCACACACAAAAACCTAGATGCAATGCATGAGATTTTTCTTTTCAACACACTTAATTTTTGAAATGAAGAAAACTAAGATGTAAATGTTCAATTACTGATTCAATTACACTTTTCAGAACAAGGACTCAAACAACAATTCATCCAAGCGATCAACAACCAACAAAATCAGTTTGCAAGCGACCAAATGATAAGAACAAAGAAAATCAAAACCAATTCCTACTAAAGGAAAAAAAACACAAATGCAAACCAAATGGAGGTTTTAGAGATACCACAAGACACTCAAGACTCAGGTAAGTTCAGCTGGAAGTAAGCTGATGAAAGAGAGGCTCAAAAACCAAGGGAATTTTTTTGCAAAAACATGAGCCAACGTTGGTGCAAAGGAGGCACCAGTGCTTTGCAATGCTGGGACAAAGTGTGTCTTAGTGTGGTGCAATGCTCTGTGAGAGGCACTAGGGGAGCATTGGGCCTAGGAAAGAGGATTCTGGCACAAGAATTGCAAAAAAGGTTGAATGAAACCACTTCCTAGGCCTGTTATTGGTTGGATGGTGCAACAAAGGTTTGTCAAGGAGTTAATCAAACACAATGGATAAGGGAATACTCTGTTCCCCATCAAAGTCGCCAATTTTTTTATACAATATTTACGATTGTGGACAAAAGTATCTCCCCTAGGTTTAGTGACACCTAGAACAACAGAGATACAAGTAACCCAACGCTTTTCCTTAAAGTAAATAGATGACAGAGTAAGGCCTACCTGGAACCTGTCACTCACTTTGCTCCTTCTTTAGCTTGGAAGCTCCAATTCCAGCTCTGATTGCAAAAATTAGAACCTGCATAGTTAGATAACACAAGCCAAGAAACTACAATTTCTATGCAATATCATCTAAATAATATATTTGTTGGGTTTGTATTATATTCTTTCCACGACTAGAAGCGGGCGCGAAGTGGGAGGTAAGAGGGGGGTGGTAGCCCCCTTGCACGGGGTCAGGGAAACGCCCTAGGAATTTTTTTGGACTCTATTTTAGGTGGGTGGACCCGCCTATGGTTTTTTACATGGGTTTGCACATGGTTTTGGGGCATAATGGTTTTCTGCCCTTGGTATTTTGTAGATTCGATCAAGGGAACTATGGTTATATTCTAATACAGGATTAATTGATTGGGGTTTATGAATGCTTCATCATGTATATATATATATATATATATATAGATAGATAGATATAGATAGATATAGATATAGATATAGATATAGATATATATATATATATATATATATATATATATATATATATATATATATATATATATATATATATATATATATATATATATATGCGTGTGTGTTGTAACACTAAAAGGAATATAATGAAAAATCAAGCTGGTAGTCTTGATTTAGGATCCAGGGGAAAAATCTCTGTGTGTATATGTTTTATGTTTTATTCTCTCGCTATTGCTTATTTTTAGTTTTTAAGAATTCATTTGCAGATAATTTCTGTACAGGGTCAAAACCTACATTTGGTATCAGAGTTGTTTCGGCTTTAAGGGGACACCTTTTTTGTTGAGGGGTTTATTGCTCGGGTCTGTGGTAGACCTTGTTCAGTGGGAGATCTGCAGGATCGATTGTTGTTGTGAAAGAAGATGGTGAGCAGTGGAAAGATAAAGATCGAGAAATTTAATGGTTAGAGTTTTGAGTTGTGGAAGCTCAAGATGGAGGATATGTTGGTGGATAAATATTTGTGGATCGCGGTAGATCTAGACACTAAACCAACGACAATGTCAAATGAACACTGGGTGAAGTTGGATCGGAAGGAAAATAGAAAAATAGAGTTGTGTATCTCAGATTCAGTTTTGTTGAATGTATATGGGGAAGCTACGAAGAATACTTTTTGGTCAAGTTAAGGAATTTGTACCAATCTAAGTCTTTGGTGAATAAATTGTTCCTGCGGAAAAATTTTATAACTTGAGGATGAAGGATGAAGCCTCGATGACATAGCATCTGAAAACATTCAATACTGTGGTAAGTCAGTTGTGATATGTTGATATTGAAATCTCAAATGAATATAAGTGCATCAGTTTGTTGTGTTCTCGACGAGATTCGTGGGACAGTCTGGTTATTGCAATAGGTAGCAATACAACTACCTTGAATTTTGATGAAATTGTCTCTGCCTTGCTGTCAGAGGAAATGATATGGAGAAATATGGAGGGCCAGAATGGATATATCTTATATGTATGAGGAAGGTCCCATAACAGAAACAAAAATAATTTTTTGAGTGGGAGATCTAAATCTCCAGGAAAGCCTGTAAAGGTGTGCTGGAAATGCGAAAAGGAAGGACACTTCAAAAAGGATTGCATATCTAAAGCTCCTGAGAAAGGAAAGGGATATGATGATGCTCCTTTTGTAGAGGAAATAACCACCTCAGATGAAGGTGGGAATGCGTATTTGGATTCTTCTTCAAATAGACAAGTATATCATGAGCCATGGTTGATTGACTTAGGTGCATCCTTTCACTTCACTCCCCATAGGGAGTGGTTCTGCGAGTATGAGAAGTATGATGGTGGCGATGTCTACTTGGGGGATGATAGGATGGCCAGAGTCATCGGACGTGGAAAAGTCAAGCTGAATCTGCAAGGTGGAAGGATCAAAACATTTCCTGGTGCTCTGCATAGTCTTGCATTGGCCAGAAATCTGATTTTTGTAAGCAAGATGGATGATTTAGGTGTAAAAATAGTGTTCGAGAAAGATACATGTAAGGTAGTTAGGGGAGCACTGGTATTAATGTGGGGATTTCATATTGGAACTCTATACAAGCTTCAGGGTAGCACTGTTATTGATGGGTGCAATAGTTCTGTGGTTTCTGAAAGTGGAGTAGAAAGCCTGGTGGTCTCTGGAGAAAAGACCATGCTATGGCATCAAAGACTTGCACATATTGAAGAGAAGGGCCTTTGGATACTACATGGTAATGGTATGGTAGAAGGTATGTCTAATTTCTCTCTAGATTTCAATTTCTGTGAACAATGTGTATATGGGAAGCAAAATCAAGTGAGTTTTCCTTCTGGTACTAAGAGGGCAAACAAGATATTAGAGCTTGTGCACAGTGATGTGTTTGGACATGTGTCAGTTTCATCATTGGTTAAGTTTGTGTACTATGTTTCATTCATAGATGAATTCTCAAGGAATACATGGATATATTTCTTGAGGAAGAAATCTGAAGTCTTTGACAGATTTAAATAATTTAAGTCTCTAGTGGAAAACTAGACAGAGAAGAAGATAAAGGTGTTCAGGACAGATAATAGTGGAGAGTTCTGGAAGAAGGAATTTGAAGAATTCTGTAATAAGTGTGGTATAGCACGACAGAAGAATACTCCATAAACACCTCATCAAAACGGAGTTGCAGTAAGAATAAACAGAACGTTGATGGAAAAGGAAAGAAGCATGCTCAATGGTACCAGGTTAGGATGGGAATTCTTTGCAGAGTGAGTGGAGACTACATTTTACCTGGTTAACAGATCACGTTCATCAGCGTTGGAGGATAAGACTCCACATGAGGTATGGATTGGTAATAAAACCTCTCTTTCACATCTGAGGGTATTTGTATGTGATGCATATGTACATGTTCCAAAGGAGAAAATGACCAAGTTGGATAATAAATTTGAAAGGTGCATCTTTATTGGGTATAAGTATTGTTTAAAGGCTTACAAGATTTGGAACCCAGAAACAAGGAAGGTTGTGTACAACCAAGATGTGGTGTTTAGAGAGGTGAAATATGTTGTTAAACATGAATTCCTACCAAAGGAACCTCAGAATATAGAGTTTGAGCTAAAGGAGGATTAATGAGACTCTACAACAGAACAAGATTTAGAAGAGGAATAGAAACAGACTCCAGGTGTGAGAAGATGAATTCGAGGAAGAAGACAACCAGAAAGGTATAATCCATCTTCTTTCTGTTAAAGTTTTTCTTTAGATATCATTGATGATGATCCCAAAACTGTCAAGGAGGCAGTGGATTCAGAGGATGGAAAACTATGGAAGGAGGTCATGGTTGATGAAATGGCATCCTTGCAAAAAAATGAGGCATGGGATCTGGTGGAGTTTCTAGCTGGAAGGAAGCCCATCGGGAGCAAATGGGTGTTTCAGAAGAAGATGAATTCATAAGGAAAGGTGGATAAATTCAAAGCTTGGTTGGTAGAAAAAGGTTATTCCGAGGTGCCGAGAATTGATTTTGGTGATATTTTCTCTCCTGTTGCCAAGTTTACTTCTATTAGATTACTTTTATGTGTTGCTGTTTCATTTGATTTTGAGGTAGAACATATGGATTTGAAGACAATGTTTCTTCAGGGGGATCTGGAAGAGGAGATCTACATAAAGCAACCTAAAGGCTTTGTGGTGAAGGGTAAGAAAGAACTGGTATGTAGGTTAAAAAGGTCTCTATATGGGTTCAAACAGTCACCAAGGATGTGGTATCATAAATTTGATACCTATATACGAGGACGTTGCTTCACCAGAAGCAAAGAGGATCACTGTGTGTATTTTAAATTAATTGTTGACCATCTTATTTATTTGTTCTTGTATGTGGATGATATGTTTCTGGTTGGAAATGAGAAAGAAATTATCTAGGATTTGAAGACCCAATTGTTCTCCAAATTCGACATGAAGGATATTGGTGTTGCAAACTATATTTTGGGCATGGAAATTTAGAGAGATCGGGCAAGGAGGAATCTCTGGTTAAACCAGAGGAAGTATGTCGAGACAATATTGTAGATGTTCAATATGAAGGATAGTAAAACAGTGAAGGTTCCTATTTTTGTAGGTTTAAAGCTATCTGTTGAACAATGTCCCAATAAACAAGAAGAAGAGGAGGATATGTCCCGTGTTCCATATGCAAGTGCAGCGTGTAGCCTGATGTATGCAATGGTTTGTAGTAGACCAGACATTACACATGTAGTGGGAGTATTGAGTAGGTTTATTTCAAAATTAGGGTAGGACCATTGGATAGCAGTGAAGTGGATTTCTAGATATTTGCGTGGCACTAGTGATTATGGTTTGGCTACTAGGGAAGACTAGGATTGGACAGAGTTTTAGACATTCGTGGTTTTGTTGATACAGACTGGGATGGAGATCTGGACCAAAGAAGATCTACATGTGGGCATGTGTTTAGCCTATTTGGAGGTGCAGTCAGTTGGATGAGTAAAAGACAGTTTGTAGTGGATCTTTCAACTATAGAGGCAGAATACATGGCAGCCACTCATGCAAGCAAGGAAGCAGTTTGGTTGCAGAGTTTATGTTCAAGTATGGGATTGGTGTAGTGAGCTATAAGGATATACTGTGATAGCCAAAGTGAAATTTTATTGGCTAAGAACTATGCTTATCATTCAAAGACAAAGCACATTGATGTTCCATATCACTTTGTCAGAGATATGGTTGAGGATAAAAAGGTGTTGTTGGTAAAGGTGGAAACTTGGAAGAATGTTGTAGATGAATTGACGAGTTCTTTCAGCATTGAGAAGTTCTCTTAGTGTAGAGAAACAATGGGCATTGTATGGATAGACCAATGAATAAGCTTTCCTATGGCCCCTTGTGGAAAGAAAACAACAAGTGGGAGAATATTGGGTTTGTGTTATGGGTGAAATTTTAAATTTCTTGTTCAAGAAAATTTAATTTCTCGACTGAGATTTTTTAGAACTCTCGTCTGAGAGATTTTTAATGTTTCACCCAAGAGTTAGATTGGGCTTGACTGGAGTTAAAATACTCTCATACGAGAGTTAATTATTTTCTTGTCCGAGAGTTTTATTGACATAAACTCTTGAGTAAACTCTCGGATGAGAGTTGTAAAACTCTTGACCTAGATTTTTTTAACTTTCGTCCAAGAGTTTTATTCTTATAAAAGAACCCCAAAATCCTGTCTCCCCCGATATTATGCAAACCTGCACACTGGAGCACTGATGTTTTCGATCCACTGTGAGCACCAACGACAAATTGGATATCTAGCCAGGTAAGTCTCGAGAACAACTTTTTTTTAAGGTAAATTTTGTTCTATGGGCTACGTTCTCAATCACAGAATACAAAAAATGAATGCAACCAGATCTACAGGTGCTCTTTTCATTATATGATATGTATTACATCATTCATTGAAAGAAACATTTAAATAGATGAGCATTTTGAGTTTCCCCCGAAGGTATTGTGCCATTTAATAAATTGTTTAAAATTATGAAACCTATAGACAAATTTACAAGGCCTCCCACCTCTAGAGGTATGTGCTCGCAGAGCCTCTTATATGATAGGGACCCTGAAAAATTACATCAAGGGTAAGGTGTTAGAGAGATTATCCCAAGTAGTGCAGTAACAATTCTGAGTGTAGTGAAGCCTGATTTTTCAAGGAAGCTCCTCCACTATTGCTCGTTGGCGTTTTCAATTGAGGCGAGGTTTCCAGAAAACTTTGAAGAGATTTCCTTCAAGAGCTTCTGTGTGAAGTTTCAGGCTAGTAAGTACCCTTGTCTTTTCCTATACACCTCTTGCATGGAGGATATTTGGTTCACTTGCAGCGGTTAGGTTTCGTATTTTATAAACTTCTGTAGCTTCTATGGGGTTAGGATATAACTGGGTGAGTTTCTGCCTTGGTTATACTACATGAATATCGCTATACAGATATTGGGTATGTCTCTACTGGAAGTAAGCTAGAATATAGGAGGATGGGAGGGATATTATGAATGCCAGTTTGTCTTGTTTTACATTCTCTGTTCTAATTTCCTTTCACCCTATCGGGGTGGCTGACCCTGTGAGTTGAAAGTATGGTCATTTGATAAATACGAAATCGATATGAAGGCGTGGGGGGTTCTTATCTGGAGTATGGTTGTTGGTTTATTGTGGGGGATTGCAGTATGACATCTGAAAATTTTATGCTAATTCAAATTTTTATCTTGGTTATCATTGCTATCTACATTTTGCTTGCAATATTTTATATGCATTCGAGATATCTAATGAAGGTGATCAATCCAAAACAACGGGAATAGGATTCCTACTAACAAGAATTCTAAGTTTGTGGTGAATATTATTTTGACATATCTATCTAAATGTCCCATCATTTGGCGTAAATGTTTGGATTCATTCATCATCTCTCAGCCTTGCAAAGATTTCAGGTCCAAATTTTCTTTCGGTGGTGGCGGTGTGAGGGATGCTACTGTTGTTGCTATTGTCATTTTGGTTAGATTAGAACCTATACTCATCTTTGGCTTTTCCAGTTATATTGCCTACCTGCTTCTTCTATTCCGGCGAATTAGCTATTTTCGGTGCCTGGATTTTGCTTCAATCTTCTCAGATTTATTACACTTAACTGCTTTGTTGGTACATCTGCCAAGTATTCGATATAGATCTATTGGGAGGTGTGGAAGTGGGTTGTGTCTTGTACTGGGAGGTCATTGATATTAAAGTTCTAGGAACTAATATGCACGGCATTAAATGATCTTGGACCTCGTACTGATTGGATTGGTGTATCCTCTTTTTGGATAATTAACCATACCTTGCTTTATCCTCTGAAGTAGCCATTTTTGGTATTAGGATATAAGCTATCCTGGCTATATTTCACACGTCTGCTGTTGTCCTAAATATCCTCGAGATCGGGTGGGTGTATCATATTTATGTAACATATGATCTCTAATTAAATTCCTGATATAGCCATAGTTGGCGTGCTTTCGGTGTCAGTGTCTTAATTTGTATGGGTGGGAAGTACGCCACCTGTCCTCTTGTTGTCAGTAGGATATTCAAAGGGAGGGGGTTGAAACTCTCTATTTCCTATCTACTATCCATATTAGGAGGTGGTGTATTCTTATTATTAAATATTGTGGGATTCGGGTCCATTATTTGTCTCTGACGATGACGGATGCATATGATATTCTTTCGTCCGATACATCTGCACATGGGGCATTCTTCGTTGCCACGATGGCTATCAAAAAGGAACACATGGAGGCTAATGAGTTTGCATGGAGAGATGACGTGGATAGCCTCTTAATTGCATAGACTTGTGCTCAAGCACAGAACTCAGCTCTGCATAAGCCGGAGAAGCACTGTGGTATTCTTCCGGAAGAGACTCATTCGAGGAATACTCAGGGAAATTTAAAGTGTAATAGAAGACAGAAGGAATCTGTACATATACCTACACCGGAGGTAAAACAAGTTATTTTTGAATATGATGATTTATGGGGCTGCGTTGCAAGTCTTCAAAAAAGAGCCTTGATTGGCTATTGGCTCTTCTCAGATATGGGGGAGGTGGATATGGTCGAATGGGTTAAGATCTTCTGGTGCCCTTTATTGGGTTACAACCCAAAAGTTAGCAGAATGATGGGGGTGTGGGTTTAGTGTGCATTTCATGCACGAAGATGACTGTAATAAGATTCTGGGTCAAACATGGGTTAAACACCGCAGCTTCATGTAGCTTATGCCCTGGTTTCTTGATTTTAATCCATTGATTGAGGCTCCAAAAAGCAAGTTAGTGTGGGTGAAGCTGTCGGGATTACCATTGGAATTCTAGACCCTCAAGGCTCTTAACAATATCGGAAATAATATTGGGTGTACAAAGCATATTGACCCTAGAATTCTAGGTACCAATGATAAGCGTATCGCATGGATACTGGTGGAGGTATCTTTTGCTGGTGGTTTGCTAGGGGACGTTGATCTGATCTAGGACAATGTAAACATCGGCAATGGGTGCACTACTGGGGCGTGTCATTTCGATGCTCAATATGTCATGAAACTGGACACTTACATAACATATGTCCTGATCAGAACATGAAGCGGTGCAGGAGAGGATCACATGGAAACAAAAATTGGCCGGCTCCGATGGGTTCTTTCGGCTCAGACTTATCGGGTAAGTCTTCAATTCCATCATCGGATAGTGATAGGTCTACATAATCTCATTTGTATTGGAGCCTTAACCCTTCCTCATTTTGCAATACTATCACAAACAACACCCTGGCTCCTCGTAATGCTCTTGTTGATCTTCCCCCTCTAGCTAAAGCTACTTCTACAATTGGTGCCGGAACATTTAAAGTAAATCATGTTAATGACTTTATTGATAAAATTTATGAACCTCCTATTATGCTATCTGCAAATGTACCAACAAATGTTGATCCTCCTATTATACCAGCTGCAATTGTACCTTATAAAATTGATCCTCCTATTATGTCATTTGAAATTGCACCATCTATTGCCGATCCTCCTATTTTTTCGTCTGCAAATGAGCCATCATATGTTTCTCCATCTATGCCCCTTCTAGAATGGGCATCTCCTTATTCCTCTCATGGACATGAATTGGGTGATATTCCAGGATCTCCCAAAAACAAATTCGGAAGTGACTTAGAATATTTACCTAGTAATCCACAACTTGACCTCGTTGCCTTGATTGTATTTGATAAAGCCCCAATGGATCCCAAACCCTCCATCTCCTTGACATCGGCCTCTAATATTACTATTAGGAAGAAATAAAAATCAAGCACGAGAAATTTTTGGGGTCGTCTCAAATCTAAATCATTATTCCAGGGAGACTTATGTGATTTTCGCAAGGTTCCTATTTCTACCATTGATGATATTCGGGCCCTTAGAGCAAGCAACCCAAGAGGGGTACACAAATTAATTCCATCATATCACTGAATATAAGGGGGATGGGTGACCCCTCTAAGCATATATGCCTCCAAGATATAGTTTCTAAGGTTCAACCATGCGTGGCTTTAATTCAAGAAACACTATGTAATCGTTCAGATGCCATCTCTACATTATTGAGAATTAGACCGGGTTGGCACATTGTTGGCATGGATTCTATTGGATGGACCGGTGGTATGATGGTTATATGGAACCCTCTATTGT
Source organism: Pinus albicaulis (assembly GCA_034641835.2). Lineage (NCBI taxonomy): Eukaryota > Viridiplantae > Streptophyta > Pinopsida > Pinales > Pinaceae > Pinus > Pinus albicaulis. Next base: position 1,092,420,622 of record CM076572.1, on the reverse strand, counting down.
TTAGTTTTCAAGCATTCAAATTTTTCGGTGGAACATTGTTATATGGATCTATTGGAGGATATTCCACAAATATTGTACTAATCAATCTTTATGCTCCTTGTTATAATCGGGCGTGTTTTTGGGATGATATGCTTTCTTCTAGGATTCTTAATTTTGAAAACCTCATTGTTTTTGGTGATTTTAACTCAACCTCGAATGCTGATGAATCATAGGGTCTGAAAGCACTGTTGGACCCGCCTACTAATAAAATCATAGGTATGTTTTATGATGCCGGTATGGTGGATGTTAAGCCTATTCTTATGGTTCCGACTTGGAAAAATAGGTGACAGCTGTAGGAATACATTGGAAAATGACTTGACCGAGCCATGGTCAAATAATCTCTTTGTATGCTCTTTGGCAATCTGAGATCCCAGGTGATCTCTTCATCTATATCGGATCATATGATTGTTATATTATCATGGAGGAGTGAACCTAAACGAAGAGGGCTACCATTTAAGTTCAATCAGGTCTGGTTGGATGATCAGGAATTCAATATCATTGTTTGAAATTCCTGGAGTAAGGAGGATCCAAATGGAAGTTTGGGAGGTTGGGAAATTTTTGCTGGAAAGCTACAACGATTAAATATTATAGTGAAACAGTGGGAAAGGAATAAGAAGGAAGCTCTGCGAAGGGAGTTGAACGAGATTGAAGGAAAAATTGCACAGATATATGATGAAAAAAGGATACACTCCCCAGATTAGATGATATATAATATTTTGGAGGGCCTTGAAAATTGTAAACTGGAAATTATAAAAATACAAGAGATGACATGGAAGCTCAAAAGTAGATTCCAGTGGTTAAAAGAGGGTGATTTAAATACAAATTATTTTCACCAACATGCAAATGGCAAGAGAAATAAAAAGTCTATCTGGCATATTCAGACTCAAGATGGTGAAAAGAAGTATAAAAATGATGAAATCCAACAAGCAGCCCTCAAACACTTCTCAGAGTTCTAAGCAGCTGATAAGGAGATTGATCATCGATACCAAACTTGGATTCTTGAACAGATGCCTATCATGTTTGATCAGAATGAAAATGACATTTTATCAAAAGTGGTGACTAGAGATGAGGTTGAATAGGTACTTAAATTATTTTCCCATGATAAAAGCCCAAGTCTGGACGGTTGGCCTGCGAAATTTTACATTCATTTCTTTGAGCTGTTGGGGGATGAGCTGCCTACTGTAGTTGAACAAGTTTGGACTATGGGCTATGTATCGGGGGATATGAATTCCACTTTCTTGACCCTTATTCCCAAGACATCTGATCTCAGATTTTTTTCTGACTTTCACCCCATAGCATTATGTAATGTTGTATACAAGATCTCATCTAAAAATAATTGATAATATGATCTGAGGTGTTTTATCTTCTTATATATCTGTAGAACAATATGGCTTCTTGAAGGGGAGGTAAATTCATGATGTTGTGGCCATTTCTCAAGAGGCAATGCACTCGGTTCATGTGAACAAATGGGAGGCGATGATTATGAAGATTGATATTCATAAGGCTTATGACACTGCTGACTTGTCTTTTATCAGGCGTATTCTTCTGAAGATCGGGTTATCTATGCCTAATATTCGGTGGATCATGGCTTGTGTATCACCTATCAGATATGCAATCTTAATTAATGGACTTCCATCAAACTTCTTTTCTGCTGAGAGGGGACTCAGTCAAGGTTGTGCACTGTCTCCGCTCATTTTCATCCTCATTATGGACAATTTCAACAATCTGATGAAAATGGCCAAAAATGCTGGATATTTTGAGGGGCTTTCCTTCTCTCTGATGGTTTTCATTCCCACTCTCTATTTTTTGATGACTTATTGGTTTTTGGAAGGTTACTTAGAAATAAATGGTTTTATCTTCATTATATGTTGTATCGTTTTGGAGCTGCAACTGGTCTATCATCAACAAAGACAAATCATTTCTTTTATATGATTCTGGAAATATAGAAGAAATAAATTTCATTGTAGACATTATGGGGGTAAAAAAATCTCATATTATGATGGGATTCACCTATTTGAGTTTTCGCTTAAATCCATGTGCATACAGGGTAAAGGACTAGACCTGTTTGGTTGACAAGTTCAGAAATAGAATTTTGAAATCATCCAATAAGTATTTGTCTCTGGGAGGTTGAAATATTTTGGTGCAAGTTGTTTTGTCACATTTCATTGTTTATTGGACTCATTGATATTATCTTCCCACATATATAGTAGAAAAGATCAATTTGGTTATTTCGCACTTCATATGGTCTGGTGCACAAAACAATATGAAAATTCATCTTTGTAGATTGGACATCATCACGATGCCCAAAATATATGGTGGATGGGGTCTCTTAGAGCTTTGTTTTTTCTCACATTCTCTGCTTATTAAGTCACTCTGGCGGGCTTTAAAGGGTGTCAAGATTTAGTCACAAATCATCGCATGTAAATACACTGAAGGAGATCCTATACTTTCTATATACTGGGGCGATTATCCTATTCATAAAACACAGTCTCAGATCTAGAGAAGCTTCATTAAAATTATGCCATATATGTCTCAGACCCTTGTGTGGAAATTTGTTAATGGGCGAAGTATCTATGTGGAGATTGACAGGATCTTAGGCCTCGATGAGAGTATTAATATTTCCCCTAGACTAGCTCACAGGCTAAGCCATCGAGGCATCTATAAATTTGCACAACTTATTCAATGCTGGACCCTTGGATATCTGATATGGAAATCGACTACCTTGCTGGGTCTGTATGGGCAGGATACAGTGGAATGGAAATCTGCATTGAATGGCTTAAAATCAATGGGTTTATCCTGGTATGGAGGTGGCGATCATCTATATTGGAACAAACATATGGTGGGGAATGTTGTGTAGGTCAAGGAGACGTACTATTTCATCTTTAACATCATAATCTAATTGCCACTCTTTCTCCCTTTTATCATTTATGGAGTTGTAATATACCCTCTAAGATCCTGCTATTTGTATGGCTATTATGGAAATGCGAAATATTAACATGGGATGGTCTTCAAAAACAGGGATTCCAGGGCCCAGGGAGGTTTCCTTTCTGTATTTATCACGAAGAGTCAGTATCACACTTATTTTTCTCATGTTCTTTTGCCATCCGTATTTGGGAAATATTTTATGGTTATTTGAAGGATCCTTCTTGGTGACCTGATGACTGTATAAACTCTATTAAGATATGGGGGGCCACGAAAGGAAAATATAAAGTGCTGCCTTTTTTCTTACTGTGGGAGATTTGGCGTGCTAGAAATCGCATTATATTTGAAGGGATAATTGCTAACAAAGATATGATTCATAGCGCCATCATGACTTGGTTGGATGCCTAGCCATCATCCCTTATTCTCCCACCTAACTTATCCAAGTGTGTCAGGCCACATCCTATTATCATTCCGACAATTTACTTTGATGGTGCACAACAACATGGTGTATGCGGATGCGGGGCTTGGATTAAGCTGCAGGAGGCAGAAAGATATCACATATGCTGGAATGGTGGTCGTGGATCGAACAACAAAGCTGAACTCATGGCCCTCTGCAGTGGGCCACTGGTTTCTCACAATCTTAATTTTCCCATTATTAATGTATACGATGATTCCAAAATCATCATAAATGGCATCTCGGGGGTATCTGATCTCTGCATTCATGGCATACAGGGATGGATTGACAGAACAAAATACCTATTTTCGAAGTTTTAGGGGGTGTCATGGAATCACATTTATAGAGAAAATAACTCCCGGGTGGATATTTTATCCAAAAAAGGCCTCTCTCTTCCCTATGGTGAGATTTTGATATCCTTTTATGATGATTCTCTTCTAGTCAGATCATTCCAGTTTCCGGTACCATAGTTCCTGCAATAATCAATCTTCTGCAAGCGAGCTTGGGATTTCAAGCGAGCTAACTATGATCTACTCCATCTGCTTTTTGATAATTTCGAGCTTATTCATTGTTTCTACTACTTTATCTACTACAAGCGAGCCTGTTTTTGCAAGCAAGGCGACTGTATATATATCTTTCTCCTTTTTTATTTTGGTGCTACTATAATTTAATTTACAGTTTTATGAAGGTTTTGTTTCGGTACCCAGCTTTTGTACATATATGTTTTCTCTAATTTCTGCCGAGGGGACGACGCTCCAATATATGTATCTCATGCTAGACTACTTTAGTACTCATCCTGTATTTACATTTTGTTCTATGGGGATCTACTGTTGATTTGGATTTGGCACGGTTCTATATTAGCAGCTTTATGTTATATGTGTATGGGTTTTCATACTTTACATTCATATGAAATTTGATCATCCGCTCATCGCTCTATCCTATTAAAGGATGATGGTTTTGATGTTTTTTTGTTTCCTTCTTGATATCATTTGATAGACAGGATGAATGTATTTATCTTGTACTGATCTAATAGAATCAAATTTTTTTCTTTCTGGAAAAAAAAGATAGGTCTAAAAGTAACAAACTCCCACATTTCCCTAAAGTTGCAGGTATAGTACCTGAGAACTAGTTTTGCCTGAGATTTAGATATTCTAGATGTTGGAGGTAGGCAACGGATTCAGGGATTCTTTCGGTCAGATTATTTCCCCCGATAGATAAAACCCATAGGCATTTGAGTTCCCTGATTTCCATTGGAATATTTCCTTGTAGATTGTTGGAACTCAAATATAACCTCTCCAGTCTTTGAAGCTTAATAAGTGAAGAATGAATTGCTCCGGTAAAATGATTCTCCTCTAACTCAAGGAATGTTTAATTAGTTAAGTTTCCAATATGTGGAGCTATTTCTCCTGTTAAATCATTCAAGCCCAAGTATACCATACTCATGCTTTTAGAGAGCTGGCCAACAGAAGAGGACAAATGTCTCGTGATTTTATTAGAGTATAAGACAAGTTCTCGTAGGGAGGAACAGTTAATTAGAGTAGTAATAATGGGAAAGCTCGTGTTGATGCCGCTAATCAGTTGATTATAAGCTAATAAAATCCACTAGAGTTGCATCAACTTACCCAACTCTATGGGCACTACCCCACTGAGCTGATTTTATTTTCATTGAAATTTATGTTCACTAATTAGCTTAGAGGTTTTATTCCTGTCACTATTTTTATGATCATCTATCTTTATATTTTGAACGTGGGTTGCAAGGGTGGTTCAATAAATACTGGTCTCGATTCAAATTGAGATGAACCAATATTTATAAAGAGGACTTCAAGGATTCGTAACTAGCCTAGGTAATGGAGATTATAATTGGCAAACTCCTCTTTAACTAATTTCTAAGAATGAAATTTATATTTGTCCCTTAATTTAATTCATTTACCTTGATAGATAATGTGTACTCTAGTATACTTATGTAATACAAAGGTTTGAATACTCGTTTGAATTGAGCATAGAGTAATAAAATCCTCTTTCCATCTTGAATTTTACAGTTTATGGTGTCATAGAGGTTTACAATGTACATACAGAAAACCCTCTTTTTGTTTGAATTGAGCATAGAGTAATAAAATCCTCTTTCCATCTTGAATTTTACAGTTTATGGTCTCATAGAAGTTTACATACAGGAAACCCTCGTGTTCGAGCCACCGTGAGCACCGGCAAGTTTTTGTATATTTGGCATAGTACTAAATATGTCAACTATAGGGGTCTGCCTCAAAAAGGATTTCAACATACACTAAAATTATGCCTCGGTATGGGCCTCAAACCAGGCTGAAAATGTGCCTCAAATCAGCCTTTTGTCCAGAAATTTTTTCATAGAAATTAGGGCTTAACCAAATCAAAAATTTCAACCTTCTTCATATTTCCGATATGCACCAAGTCTCAGATAGCTCCCACAAGTTTTTAGCAGAAGACTAATCTTCTAGAGGGTCGAATTGCTAGGGTTCAAGGTAGCCGATTGTATACTTCAGGAGGGCTAAATCCAAAATTCACTATGGAGTACGAGTTACAGAGCTAAAGGAGTCGAAGCCATGGTTTTTTGTGAATATCCCTATCAGGTTTCCTTCCATATCAAATTGATGTAATTTTCTTGCAATTTATTAATAAAATAACTTGGATTTGCAGTTTTTTTTCTCTATAATGGTGTTCCAATTTATTATTGAATCTTCTGGAAAAATTTAATAGTGTATTTCTTGAATTTAACTCCTAGAAATTAAGTAAAATATATAATAGGGATATTACATAGTAGGAGCATGCACTATATTATCACATGTTGATATGATTGTCTTGGATTCAATGCTGTAGTTCCTGTCTCCCCCGAAATTCTGCAAACCCCCTGCCCATGCAAACCTGTACATTGGAGCAGAACAAGCCTTGTCGTTTTCGAGCCACCTTAGCGATCGAGTCTGTTGTGAGCACTAGCGATACATTGGACATGTAGCCAGGTAAGTCTCGAATATGTTTTTTCGAATGGCATTTATCATCCTAATGCCATAAATTTCCTGCAAAGAATTAAAATTCAACATGTAAATTTCCTGCGAAGAATTAAAATTCAACATGTAGCAGGGGAAGTAATGATTTTATAACTTCGGTGGAAGATGGGCCATCCATGAATAATGGGAGTAAGGTCCACTGTTGCATAAGTAGACATAAAACCTCTACACCTACCAAACGGAAGTGCACAACTCATGCAATACTCTTCCTAGTTGCGAAAATCCTTCCCTCAGTTGCAATATGCTCTATGGTCATGGATTCCAACTAGTTGTAACCCCACCAAACCCTTTCTAGTCGATGCAACCCAATAGGTAGCAACCCAGGTCAATTGCGAGTCAAGTGTCGTTTGGGTTACCAAGTGAAAATAACACATAACTGAGCCGATTCAGTTCCTACCTTATCACCACTCTCTCACCTTAATAAAGAGGATTTACTAGAAGGTTAAGGGAGTTTGGAGAATTTAGGAATTTCTTGTTTAAAATATCGTTCAAGATTTCATCCTTGATAGATATTTTCATTGTCATTGAATGCTTTTCATCAACATAGAGCTTGACTAATTTTTGCATAGTGATTTTCCTATTTGTTTGCTTGCATTTGTCCGTTCCGAATTATAGGTTTTGTTCCCTTCGACAGTCTATCCCCTGATCCCTTCCTGGGTGATTCTTCTACTGACTACACTGACCATAGCCCGGGCTCAACAAAAATGGCAGGGATGACGGAAAAGGGGCAAAAGGCCCTAGATCTCTGACAGGGCACAATGAGTATGTTTTCATGTCACAATGATAATACCAACCAAAAATAAATGGGTAATGTCTCTGACAGAGCACCATGAGTATGTTTGCATGTCACAATGATAATAATAATTAATACCAACTTCCAAATTCACCTCGCTTTCCATTGTAAGAAAATGGGTGCCCCTGCAAGAGGGAATTAGAAGAAACTGCCTTGCACCACCTTGGATTCTTTTCTGTCACCATAGAGTTATCCCTGATTATATATTCTTTAATATTTTTTTGATTCTCTTGAAATGGCACCCCAAAGTGTATTAAAATAGAGAAAGGTGGTCTATGGCTTTCTTCTTCAAAGGGAAAAGACATGTCTCCCTATAAATGAATGTAAGTGTGTGTGATAAGGAGCTTTTCGTCGATACATTAATTTGTCTTCTAATTCCCAATAGGGCTTCACGCCTCTCACTCACAGTCTTCTCTTGTAAATTCACTCTTGGACTAATAATTTGACTTGGAAACTTGGAAATGATGCTATCCGAGGTTCTTCCTATGCTTTTTATGTGAGGTTAAGTATTATGTGGGCTACGTTCTCAATCATAGAATAGAAAAACGAACGCAACTAGATGGAGTGATCAAGAACATGACACTGACTCATGGATTTTATGTGATTTTGGTTATTCAGATTACAGATAGTATAAATGAATGTTTCCTCATATCTGCATCTCATGCTCATACTTTGCTTCATTTATTCACTGATACAAACCAAAGTGGGGATTTTCCTTGTTATCAAACCTGTTGCTCAACTATACTTTTTTTACCCTCTCTAGTTTACCTCCATGAGATATGCCTGTATCTATGTCTCTTGTTGGTACCCATTTCCTTTTATTGAGCAACACATAATACTTGTTAATCTGATCTATGGAATCAACAAGCAGGTGGCTCCTTCTAGGTGATCTTTCTACAAAATATGTGGATCCATCACGATTTACATGGATCAATAAAAAAGTAGGCAAAGAATAGATCTACATAAATTTAGTAGAATACCCTGTGACAAATTACAAGTTTAGAGACAAAATCCTAAAATTATCAAAATTAAAACTATAATTATAAACAATTATTTTTGTATCTTTAGCATTCAATCAAAATCATCACCTCTGGATGAGTAAAAAGAGAATATACTTGATGTGAATCACATTGAGTAAAAGAATGACACACTAGATATCATTGAATGTAAGGTTAACATGAAATGGGTGGTACAATAGGCATACAAAGTTTCTCAAACGAGAACTATCACATATACATTTGTCTTGAGCATCCCAATCAATGTTAGACACTTAAATTTCAATACAAAGGATTAAACAATTTATGAAAAATGAAATTCGTTCAAACATGTAGGTTAATAAATAATTATATAAGTTTTTATGGCAAGTTTAATTTGAAACTTTTGAATCAAAAGAAACAAAATGCTAGTACATAATAGGATTCCAGCTACTGTTTTATGATAGTCAACAGGTAAAATGCACCAGATAACTCACAATATAGGTTGATATAACCTCTGTGATATTTGGAGTCTGCACTGCTTGTCGGCCTACCTTCTAAGCTACTATTGATATTGTACATCTTATTAAATCTTAAATAGAGTAAAAGATCTAGGAGACATAACAGACTGGGAATGTAAGTCCTTTACAGTGGATGAGAAAAAGAGAACATAGCAGCATGTAAACACAAAATAACAAAAAGGAAACCACAAGACTTTCTAGTTCAACATGGATATTTCTTGGGGTCCAGATTCATTCACATGTATTTGAAAATGCTGACATGCTTGAACCAAAAAAGGAAGAGAATTTAAAATGTTGTCCTAGCTGTTTAAAATATTTTTTCTACAATAAAAAGAAAAAGTCATGAATACATGGGCTTGAAAGGGCTTACATATCAAGTGTGATAATACATGAATGGAGCCCCATCTTGATGTACAATGTTCTCCATCCTCAACACTTCATAAGGATTTGTTATAAATATCCATTAACTAAGATTCCATTGCTCTTGAGGAGGAATATTTCACCAGAACATCAGCTGTGACTATTGATGGTGACTAAAAAACAATAGGATGAGAAACTTAGAAAGAAGAAGAATTGAGGTAATGGCCTCTTTTCCAGTAATGATTATTAGACAAGGCTATTAACCGTAAGAAATGATGATATTCCAACTCCATTAATAAAAAACTTCTACCAATCCAGTGACAATAGATCTAATGATCTTGTAGCATTTCGTGATTGGGCTCATAATAGCCAATCAAAGAAGTATAGCAGAAGTTGTGAACATTTTGCAATTTCAGCCTCAAAACATACCTTGCACAAGTTATTTTCTTTCTATTTTAGGATACTTTTCCTTTGGTTAGCAAGCTAATATATATTTAAAATTTATTTTCAGATTGTGTTATAATTCCATTTAATAACACGGTAATCTATCCATAACTGGGTAATACTACAGTAGAGGAACAATAAATGTAGGAAATAAAGTTGAATCACATTGTGTGAAACACTTGTAACCCTTGCTAGTTTCACTTGCAGTACTACGCCATAAGACAATACTTGTAAACAAAATCTCACCTCCATGTACCTTTAGGAATATAGGAATTCCCCTAGGTATACTTGAAGCCCTCTTTTGATAGGCTAACCAACTGTCCTATTGCTCCAAAAGATGTAAAACAACACTTGAGGAGACCACTCACTAATACCTAGGTAGTGAAGTTGTACAACTGGAGGAATGATTGACCCACCTTAGTTAGTGCCGTGAGATATTATGCCATGTACTATTGTCGAGCCCTTGTATGTCAAGGAGCTATAGTACATGTCATCCATTAGTTGATGACATGACTGTCGATTGATAATTTGTTTTCTAATTTGTTTATGAGGGGTGAAAATTTGATTTGATACTATAGAAACAATGGCATCGGGCGAGCCCTCCAGAGGCCTCTCCATGAGAGGAGGATTATCAGGTACATTTTTTTTTAGTTATTTCATGTTTTCAAGTAAGTTATATTTATTGTTCATTGTGAAAAATTGATTAATGTGAAATTTTTTTGTCCTGCACAGGTGGACACACTCATATGACTCGTGCACCCAGACACCAAATCGAATAAGACGAGCCCAATAGACCTATTCCCATTCATCCCCAATTTCATAGAGCCCGTTCTGAGGGGTATATTATAGACAGTATAGGTACACATTAGATTGCTAGTTAAAATGTTGAATTTTATGTTATATTCAATGTTGAACAGGTGAATTTTTTTTTTTTCAAATGACGTGTTTGATGTGAAAACATTATGCTCCATAGGTGCAAATGTATGAGTTGGGGTTGGCCCTATTGCTGGTGGGGGACAAAGGAGAACAATGTCTCAGCCTGTGGCATCCATCCCACACTTGGATAGTTCTCGTTCAAGTAAAATCTAAAGGAAAATTTATTATTTGATGTATGTTTAATGTGAAACTTATTTTCTGTCTCATGTACTTGTGTTATAAAACAATTTAATGTTTTGCATAATGGCTAGTAGAGACCTTCATCCCTTAGAAGGGAACAATCCTATTTTGATGAGCAAAGAGGATGAGATAGTTTTTCCACGAGGTATTTTCAAATGACCAAAAAAGAAATTTAAATACAAATTTTCCTTATAAATTATTTAATTTTTAATATGTACAATAATTTAACATGTTACAAGTGGTGGTCGTCGCCCTCCTATGGGGAGAGGTTATAGGGTTCATGAGTTTGCTCCAAATCCGAGCTATGATTCCCTTTACACCCATCTCAGTGATATTCCTAAGTAGATGCCTTAGGAAGATACCATCTCCTTACTTACTGTTGATGGGATAAGGAATCATTCCATGAGATTGCACAATGAATTGCAAAGTTGCAATCTCTCTACCCCTAGTCGAGATTGTCTCCAAATTGTTTTGCACAATTTGGAGAGTTTGATAGATACTTATCGTGGGGTTGGACCATCAACCCAAGTTTTTTTTGACATGATTCGTAGGAGGAGAGCATCAATGATTGGTATCCACTCCTACAATGAAGTTAAAAGTAGGGTCACTAAAGAAATGGCCTTGTCAATATTTGACTTGCGCCTTGAAGACAAAAAATGTCTGAAGATCGCAAGATCCAATGATCCCAATATTGCACCTTATATTTATGAGAAGTTCATGTATGCATATAGGAAGTTCCCAAATAATGATGAGGTGCCGCAATATTTTGTTATTATTTTGTATGCTCAATTCCTAGAGCACATGGACCCTAACTATACAGATACGGGGTCCAAATTCTATGGAGCTAGAAAAGTTCATACATATGAACGACCTAATGCTATGTGAGATGTTGGGTTTAGGCCTCCAACACCTCGTTTAGCAGCTCGACCACCTAGGGTAGTTACACTTATAGAGGAGTTAACCCTTATCTCTAGTTCTGCATCTCCGATGAGGGAGAAGATACAAGAACATATTGCAGCTGCTTTAGGAGGGGTGGAAGTCGGCTTAGGGACAAGCCAACCTTCATCTAGTGCAAGAGTTCATTCATTTGTGAGTATTCCAGATGACGTGTTGAGGGAGATGGAGCGAGATGAGCTTCTGGAGTATGCATCCTCCTGTAGAGACCACTATGAGCGAGCCATTAGACAACAAATGCACACCATGGGCAAGGTATGTACAAGCATGTTTTGATCTATTTTAAAATACACATTTATAAGATGAGCTAGAGTGCATGTAACATGTTTTTGTGGTGTATATACATTTAGTCTCCAAAAACTTACGTCAATATATTTATTTAACTTATGCAGTTTACAACATTCCTAGAACAACATTGCTTTGCCCCTGATTCTCATTATGTAAATCATGGACGTGATCATGTACAGGTGCCACATTCATTACTATCTATATATATTTTTGTATGTCAAATTGAAAATGAATTTATGTCACATAATTTTATATGGTATGTGTCTTAACATTATGGAATTTTCAGGTTAGCGCTACACATGAAGGGCTTCCTGAAGATATGATACCTTCATATGTTCCAGTGGTCTCACAAGTATTATCTATCTAGATTTTTATGTTCAATTGCAAGTGACTTTAAGGTGAACATAATTTTATATGGTGTGGCTCTTAACATTATTGAATTTTCAGGTATGTGCTACACATCAAGGGCTCCCTGAAGAGATTATTCCTTCTCAGGTTCCAGTTATGACACAGGTATCAATACTTTTCGTTAAGCATATTTATTATGTTTATTATATTTCTTTTCGCAAAATTTTCTATTAACTTTGGTTTCTACATTTCAGGCTACATATAATATTGAGATGATGCAAACTGAGCCCCAAGGAGATCATGTAGGCTTTGGGTTAGAAAGTCTACATTAAACCATGGTAACCTCTTACCATTTCTTTGTTGGTACCATTGCCACATTATAAACAAGCTATCACAGAATAAACAGTACAAATTTATTTTTGTTGCCAAATTTTAATTTTTTGAGTTTGTTATGCAGGTTGGACATCAACAAATATTTGCGGTTCGTAGAGATGAAGATGACACATCAGTTTGCAATAATTCTAAAGAATATGATTAATATGGTCTTGCAAGCTGGAAAGTTTTTTATTTTGATATAGTTAAGTTGATATTCGGTAAAATTGATATGGAACAGAAAATGGAGGAAGATATAGTGCATATGGAACAGAAAAGGGAGGAGCTTTCACTGCATAGCTTGCCTAGTAGTAGTTTTCATGACCTAGGTCACTTCAAATAGTTTGATAGTGTAAAGGACCCTATGGATCAATTCTACCACCAAGAAACAAACCAGGTATACATTTATTAAAGGGCATGCTCTTCTTATCCCTTTTTGTGATTTTTGTTTCCTAAAGAAATGTTATTTTCCATGTTTATGGTGTATGATTGAAGTTTTTAAACTTTTTTTCACAACATATTAATAAGCGTAAATGGATGAAGAAATTTCAGCACGAATGGAACATTCTCCAAGAAAATTTACCAGGTTTGTCAGATGGAAATATTAATGTTTACATAGATTGTTAGGGAATAGTTTATAGGAATTTCTTTCATATCCTAATGTGATCAATAGTTGATTCATAATAGCAAAACTTTATTAGTTTTGGGACATCCAAAATTCATAACCTTGGTATAGAAATTCTTTGAACAAGTGTACAGTTTAAGGTATAACAAGTAGTACTACAGGTCCTTACATACATGTGGCAATATTAATAGATTTTTACAACATTGATTTATGGGCAGCATGATGGTCTGTGGATGAGGGCATGGCAATAGAGTATGCAAGAGGGTGCACCAATACTTTTATAGGCTTTCAAATTTTACCTATTTTTCGCTATTTATATTGTATAGCATCAAGTATGTGTGTATATTTTCCTAAGACTTTAAAGTGGTATATAACATTCAACTTAAACAATTCAAAATGGATATTTTTAAGGTTTTTTGCAAGAGTTGATTGATGATCTCACTTACATTTTATTGAATGTCTTGTAGAAGTACAGTGAAGATGGAAGACACACAACAAGATTTGTTTGATCGCCTTCCTAAAGATGTTATTCAGATGATAATTGGTGCCATCTGTGATAGTAAATCTCTAGTACGATGCATGGCTGTCTCTCGGGGCTTTTTCAAACATGAAACATGAATATCTTATTTGTCCTGATAATTATTCTAGCTATGAAGAGAAAATGAAAAATATATACTCAATGGTGAAAGAGTTTCAAGAGCTACCAACACTTGTTGTAAGGGTGGGATGACCCAAGGATGAGTCAGCTTCATGGGCCCGCTGCATGCATTATGCAGAGATTGGTGCTTCTGTGGAGAAATTCATGCTCATGGGTGCTAAATCTGGAGATTTTTCCAAATTGGACAATGCTCTTACTCATTCACAGTATGGGCTAATTTTTATAATGCCATTTTAAAGAGTAGGGAATTTCCAGATGGAACAGAAGGGGAGAGTGAGGATCAATGGGGTGAAACATCCAATGCTTCAATATCTACCCGAGGAAACTCTAATGGAACAAAATATATTGATTCTTTCCATTGTAGTGAAAGTAGACTAGGCAGAGAATCTCAACAGGCTTTAAGAATTGGGACCACCAATTCCTGGAAGGGTAAGCTATTTAGCAAAGGTTGAGTTTCCCTTCCCCTTTGTTAGAGTTTAAAACTTCCCATTTTGTTAATTCAGAGATCATGGAAATAGAGTATATGTGTTATATTTAATAAAGCTTACGGTTCTATTGGTTGCATTACCTAATCTATATCTTGTAATATAACCTTCCTATCTGGTTCTTCTGGGTTAATTTCTACTTACCATTCTGTTACTTTTTTTTTATCCTAGAGGGATATGACTTAGAAAATTATGGAGTCATCTTGTTCTAGTTCAAGTGTTCATAGCTCTTATATCTAGGTAATTTCTTACCCCAAATTTCTTTTATGTTTGTTTTCCTCTATCATTTTTACGATTACACTATTTCATGACTCACAGTTTAGACTGGTTTTTATGCCCAGTTGCCCTCAGGATTTTTCCACTGCCTTCCCACATGTAATTAAAACTACCACGTTAAATTGTGCTTTTCTTCCTCCTTTATTTACCTTGAATCCATTTTTAATTAATTCTTGTTGTTCTATTGAAGTGACATGTACATGAGGTGGTAACCAAATTGAATCAACTCCTTCTCATTTCTTGTATTGTAGATACTTTCTTAACAAAATCCTTTATCTTTCCAGGTCAATTCTACTCCAGGACCACAGGTCGATGTGTTGTAACCCCTGGTACTAGGTTCTTGTCTCATCATTGAGTTGGCTTATTATGTGCACAATTTGAATGTGATGCATTCAATAACATTTGTAATTTTTTGCAAAGGATTTACCTTTATGTTTGGGTTTGAATATGTATTGGATGGCCATTGAGCCCATTAGGCTTATTTTTTCCTTTGTCATTTATTTGTTTGTTCCTTGGAGATTCCTTGGAAGTGGTGTATGAAACACCAAGGCCTATTATATGTTTTATCATTACTATTATTTTGATTCTAATGGATACCGTCCTCGGGAAGGAAGCCCCAATTTTCCCTTATGAATATGAAGATAATTTCTCATTTCAGCGCATTATATTCCCATGCTTATGTTATGAAGAAGTCTCCACTGATAAATGTATGTTTGCATTGAATTTATTACAATTCTCTGTTAGCACTTATGGTTTGATTATGGTATCTTCTACAATCATTTGTATATTTTCACTGTAGCTATAAACTGGTTCTATTTTCTTTTCTTTCGATACGGAGAAATTCCAATGCTTGCAAATTTTATATTTTGATGTGTACAATACTGTCTAATATGATATTATGCTTATAGTAAGCCTCTCATGAAATTTTAAATATGGTTTTAATTCCTTACTAGCTTCTTATAGATATTATAATTGTTGAACATTTACATATAATAATTTGTTGAATATGTGTAACTATTTATCAAACGTGGTATCCTTCCTTAAAAGGTAAATTTTAGCTTAATATCCTCTCAAAGGTGTTTTCTCAGTAATTTATTCAGAATCTTGACTCTGATATGTATGTAATATTTGTTGGCTACCTCACAAATATAGATTATATATTTATTTCTCTAGTTTCTCTACCATGGTACAATTATTTATACAATTATATGTGTAACAAATATAATCCTAGAGATTCCATTTTAAAGAGTAGGGCATTTCCAGATGGAATAGAAGGGGAGAGTGAGGATCAACGAGGTGAAACGTCCAATTTTTCAATATCTACCCAGGGAAACTCTAGTGGAACAAAAGATATTGATTCTTGCCATTGCAGTGAAAGTAGACTAGGTAGAGAATCTCAACAGGCTTTAATGAATCTTGGACTTTAATGAGTCCAAGGGAGTCCCCCATCCCAAGTTTAGTATAGATTGTATCACCATGTGTTAATTAATAATTTTATTGTAAAAGAGTTAAAATGGAGAGAATCTACCTGGGAGGATTTTTTGGATATGAATAAATTTGGAAATCTATGCATTATGTCTATAATTGCACCAGAGAAACAACTCGATGAAGCCCATGTTCAGATTAATAAAGGAAAATCTGAGGGTTAGATTGATAAGAGGTCAAAATAGGGAAAGGTAGTAGAGCCACTATATTTTAGGAGGGTAACATGAAGTATCTTGAAAACGAAGCTTGTGTCATCGTCATCCAAACCCTATATCGATGTTCCATAACCCCCTATTCATGCATAAAAACCCCCTGATCTAGATGCCTTAGATGAAAATCCATTTTAAACCCCTCTTTCTCATTTCGATGATGAAGTTATAAATGTGAAAGAACCCTATGATCCTAGAGAGGATTATTCACCTATCAATAATAATACCCTTTCTAATGTTGCAGGTTTTGGGGAAAACTTTCAAGCACTAGTAAAAAAAATTTCAAAGAATATTGTTGATGGCTATCATTTTGTCTACAAGGAGAAGATTTCTTCTAAGGGTAAAGGAAAATCATTGAAATTTGAAGCCATGACCCCTGTAAGTCCCTTTTCTAGAAACTATGAGTTCATTATAGATCCTTAATACCTATTACATTTTGAGATGCAAGCTAAGAAATTAAAGGAAAAGTCAAGAGGATTAGGAACTTAAAACAAAAGACCAAGGATTACAGGTCCTTGATCAATATTTAAAAGCTATGAAATCAAACCTAAAGGAAAGAAATGAAGAGCTTCATGATGAATTAGAGAATATTTTAGAGGAGAATAAGCACAATAGAGGAAGGGCTAAGAGGTGGCATATGCAGTCTTACTTTTTGCAAATATATAACAAGAATATGAGGAAGAAATTGAGAGAAATACAAAGGTGTAGTATACCTTAAGTGAATATCAATATTGTTCCAATTTAAGAAAATGAATTCTATCAGAATATCAATTATGGAAAATTATTAGGATTATTATATTTCTTGTTATGTAATTATCTCGGCTCATTGCAGCCTCCACATGTAATGTAAATAGTATAAAAACCTAGCTCTGTTTCTAAGCTAGGAAACTGGTCTTGCTACACTATTATGTTGTTTTGAATCATTGAACAACTATAAGGCAACTATGATACATTTACTTTCGTGCTCATGTACTAAAGACTTCATAATTGTAATATCAAGTTTATTCCAAGTTCATATATGCATTATGTTCATTTATTTTAAGTTTGTGATTCAATTTTATTAGGGACAACAAGCTAGTAGGCTTGGGTCCACCAACCATCCCATTTTCCTTTGTTCCTTTATTCATTTTATTGTCTGATATATATATATATATATATATCATTGCTTATAGATTAATTTGAAGGCATCATGTGTGGTTTGTTTATATGTTCTCCAAACTTGAGCTTGACTTCTTTAGATACAACAGAGATATATTGCTTTAATTTATTTGCAGTAGTATTTCTTTCATGTGTGCTTAGGGTGTGTTTAGATATTATATGATACAAAGAGATATTTCCTATAATATATCTCATGCATGATCTCCAAATTTGAGTGAGGAACAAGTCAATATTATTTTTATTGTTCTTTTCTATATGAATGGTATCTTGCTATTGTTAAGTTGGGTTTCTATATTGTTATATGATCTTAATGTTATACAAGGATCGCAAAATATACATAATCTAAACTTTCACATCTCTCTTTGAGGAAAAAATCTTAGGTTATTGGTCAGACTCAAACCTAGGTTTCACAATATAAGGGAGTTATTGTAATTGGAGTATTCCCTCATGAATGAATATGTAACGAACTAGGAATTATATTGGTGTTGTGTGTGGCCTATTGAAAGGTTGTAACAATGGTGTCTCTTTGAAAGTCTTTTTTGGTGCGCGAACAATATATTTTATTTTGGATACAATTTTTTTGGAAAATATTATTCTAATTGTTCAACCAAGTGACATAGAGTTTCTTGTGACCTTGTATCATGATTACAAGATTTTATCTAATTGACTATGTTTTACAGGGTGGTTGAGCTATCTAGAGCACACAATAACCTTTTAAAATAATTTCATATACTTTAAAATCTAATCGCTAGTCTCCTTATGCATAGGTCTCCTCTGAGAGGTTTTTCTGATCACCCCAATATCCCCAGGAGATTCTATGTTCATGGTTAGAAGACACTGAAGATAGACTAGAACTCTCTTTAGGAAGAGGATATTCCATATCTTTGGCATTTGCATTATTTCCATCTGATAGTATTTGTCGTTTATCTGACATTTTAGTAGAATCAGATTTAACTTCAGAAGATATTTCTTTCACAGTAGTGTTTCTCTTCCTTATGCAATAGATCCCCTACATTTCAGTGCTACAAAGGCATGCACTTTGTAGTGTGGACAGATATTTGAACATTTTATAGGAACATATAACTCATAGGAAAATTCCTATATGAAATAGATCCCTTACAATTCAGTGCTTCAAAGGTGTGCTTTGTAGTGTAAAATGTTTCCAGAAAATATTTATAACTACTTAAGGTGATGGCATAATACAGAGAAGTAAATGATGGAAATCATTAATTTCAATGGGTGGGTCAATGTTGGCCCCATGTAAATCTTTTATTGCAACTAAACATCAATTTTATTATTTGAATAGACTTTCAAACATCAATGCACATTCAAAAACAGATTTATGCTAGTATCTCATTTTTGTAGCATCATCATTTTCATTCTTTGCAATAAGACTGTCTAGCATCAATGCACATTCAAAAACAGATTTTCTGGTTACTACAAGGAGATGGAAAATAAAAGTAGGAGACCTCCATCATGAGAAGAGACAACAATGAAGAGATTAGACACATCAAATCTAAACTTTATCTAAACTAATGAAGAGATGCAAATATGATGACATTTGATATCAAAACTAAAATAAAAATACAATAATATATACGTAATTAAATATTCATTCATCGCCATCATATCCATGCAAAAAAAGGGGTGAGTTAAGATCATATAGGAGTAAACATCATGGACACATTAAATCACTATAACTTAATTATCTAGCAAAACACCCTTATCCAGTAGATCATAATATATTTTTCGTACCAACACACATCTAACCATCCACATGTCCATTTATTTGAAATCAATCCACAATATAGTCTTAAACTATATAAAGTACAATACATTGTAGAAATTATATGTTCTAACCCTGGAATGAAAGTTCATTGTTCATATTGAACAATGTGTTCCACTCATATGGAATGTGCTAGTGGAAAATTTTCCAGAATGGCATCATGATCATCTATCGATAACCTCCATTTTCGCCTTTTTTTTCTACTCTTCACTTGCTTCAATTGCAACCGAGTTGCTATGACCAAGTGACTATATGGGGCATAAATAAACTCTGGTTGGAAATCTTTAAAAATAATATGATCTCTACATTTCTTTACTTCTTCAAATAAATGTCCCATTAACACCATTGAACCGATTGGGTATGTATAATTTGATGGATCATTATACTCTTTCAGCAACATGGATTTAGACATAGTGCATCGCAAAAAATAATAATGAACTTTTGCTTGATTATTTTCTGGTGCAATGACAGCGAAGACATCACCTTCTCTAACTATCAGAAACACGATCATAATCATTTTCAATCACACCCACTTCATTGTCCATTTCCTTGTTAGTAACATTTCCAAATCAGGGCAATGGTGTCAATTCTTCGTGTTTCCATGGTTTAAAAAAATTCTTAATTTGGTTTTCACAGTCATTGATGGACTCTGTCTGATCAATACATGTAGAACAAAAGCAAGAGCACTTTTGTTTCTTAATGCAACGTATATTTGTCATGTTCTTACTCCTAATTGAGTGTAAACTTCTTGTTTGAGGGATTGCAAGGCAATTAAATGGAAAAAATCTATCAACATCACCCATTGCAATATTCCAAAAGTACTTTCTTGAGAAAAACACACACATGTACGAGTCAAATTTTCAACAATATTTAATATTTTTTTGATAAAAAAATACACACACATGTATACGCATATATCTCTAGACATGTATAATATATTCTTATTTAAATGTGTACACTTACTTGTGCACATCAGCCATCCTTGGGTTCGATACATGACTTAAATTGTCTTTGCACCAATTCACAACATCTAAATAATTTTCAAGTCGGGAAGCTGAGTGATTCAATTGATGCCTCCTAAGTGCATGTTTTACGCATGCCCCAACAACATCGTGCTCTCCTTTTCCATGCCCTATCTCAAAGAAATTCCATGTATGTCGAATGTTGGTTCTCTTATGAAGACGAGACAACCAAAAGAAAAATCTTGCTGATTTTGTAGAAATTTATTAATACTGATGTATTACCTAATTATCCTGATCTAAAAATATTTATCTTCTTTCTAAATACAGAATCCTTCCACTGTTAATCTTGCAGAAATTAAATCGTCAATTGCAAAACTCATGAAGAAAATCAATCACACATAAACACAGTTGTCTAACGGAAAAGCTTAAAGCTAAAAACCCCAACTATCATATATTATGTATATCAATGGATCATGTAATAATATCATACAAAGCTTAGTACATCAAGCTCTCAGTACAATCAACAATCATTACACACTGCCATGCAAAAATTTGCATATCTATGCACCAATTTCTTGCCTCCTAACAACCTGCCTCCATTGCACAATCCCTGCTGAAGAAGACCCCTGAATGATTTCAAATTGGCCTTTCCTTGACTGTGCAATCCTCAGTGGCATCTCCAATGTGTGTCAGATGCATTGAATGCATCACTATAGTCACAACAGATAGTCCATCTCACCCTTTCACTTATCTCTCCACTAGGTCTCCACTCAAACTGACATGCAAGTAGTTAACTGTTATATTTTTCAGTTGTTAATGAGTTATTAGTTGTGAATTAATTAACTAACTAATTCACTAAACTCTCACTAGTGTATCTTTCATTTAGACTAGATACAACTAGCTCAACTGAGTTTAACTCACTTAACTGAGTTAAACTAAATAACAACTCCCATAACCACTCTTCCAACTCTGTCACAACTCTGCCACTTCAGTTCTAACTGAGTCCTCTATGCATGAACCATCAATAACCCTAGGAATTTCATAATTACTTTAGCCCACTGATTTTCCAAATCTGTTCACTGAAATAAAGTGCTCCAAGAGAATAAGTTGATATTTATTGCCAGATTATTATTATTAAGGGCTAATAATAATCGACATGCGTCTGTTTTTATATTGAAGATCTATAAATAGACTTCACCCAATATTCTAAAAATAGAATTTCATCTATTTTCACATTTGACCAATCATCTACAAATAGCATACTGCAACTTATAGAATATGCTCACCATGTATAAAAATAGACATACACCTAAAAATATCCTGCGGGCCCCACTTAGTGAAGGTGCTTACTTTTCACTAAGCTCATCATCTTGTTGAATCTTAACACTCCCTCTCAATAAGATATGGATTATCCTTCACCCCTATCCTGCCTCTATGGTATTCGAATTTGCTCCTGCTGAGCACCTTCATCAAAATATTTGCATCCTGATCTTTCGTAGGAATGTACTGAAGCAACATGATCTTCCGCTGCACATAATCTCTGATATGATGATACCGGATATCAATATGTTTGGATCTATCATGAAACACAGGATTAATCGAGAGTTCAATGCAACTCTGATTATCACAATGTAACACTATAGGATCTAAATGAGAACTGAATAAACCGACCAGGATCTTCCTCATCCATATAGCCTAACATGCAGCTTGACTTACTGCCATGCATTCTTCTTCCGCTAAACTGAGTGCCACGGATCTTTGTTTCCTGCTGTACCAAGAAACTGTTGTAGATACGATACTGAAAACCCCTACTGATGTGCTCTTTCTGTCCGTTGGGTTGCCTGCCCAATCTGCATCCATGAAGCCATGCAACTTCACCTCATCTATCTGTCTGTATTATAAGCCATACTCAGATGTACCCCTAAGATACCTCAGAACATGCTTTCTTGCCTTCCAAAAGAGCTTGGTAGGCTTAACCATCGCTTGACTAAGTTGGTTCACCGCATAGCATATGTCCAGTCTTGTATTAACTAAATACATGAGCGAACCCACTGACTATCGATAAACAATGGCATCCACTACCTCTGTCGATGTAGCATCCTATTTCCTCCAATTTCTTGGAAGAGGAGTATCCATGGGCTTGCAGTCCTCCATGTGAAACTTACCAAGTATCTCCCGAGCATACTTTCCTTGAGACACAAACAGTTCACCTTCTCGCTACCATATTTCCATTCCAAGGAAATAATGAAGGAGGCCCAAATCCTTCATCTCAAACTCATTTGCAAGATCTGCCTTGCATGAGTGTATCAACTGCTCATCACCCATTAGTATTAAATCATCAACATAAAGAACAATAATTAAAAGCTTACCCTCCACCACAATTTGGTATAGGTTTTCATCCACCTCACTCTTGGTGAAGCCAATTCCAGTGAAATAGTTTTTGATCCATGTGTACCAAGCACATGGTTCTTGCTTCAGCTCATACAACGCTCTTTTGAGTCTGCACACATGCGACTCGCTGTTGAAGATCTCAAATCCTTCAGGCTACTCAATGTACACCTCTTCCTCAATGATCTCATTAAGGAACATAGTCTTCACATCCATCTGATGAATGTGCCAACCCATCTGTGCTGAGAGAGAAAGGATGGTCCTTATGGAAGAATACCGTGCGACAGGTGGAAATGTTTCTTCATAATCAATCCCCTCGATCTGTGAGAAGCCTCGGGCAACAAATCTTGCCTTATACTTCTCGATGCTCCCATCAACAACTTGCTTTACCTTGTAGATTCGTCTTGATCCTACAACTAATTTACCCACCAGCCTTGGAACAATCTCCCAAGCACTGTTTCTTACAATGGAGTCATACTCCTCCACCATGGCATCTACCCATGTGGGGTCCTGCACTGCTTCTTCAAAAGAAGATGGCTCTATCATGATACACTTGCTCATAAGAGCCATGTATCCAGTAAACGGTCAGGTGACTGTCTCTGTCTATTCTATGATGTATGGACTCCTACATTTTGTGCCGCATCAAGCTTCAGTCTGATCTCAGCTTCTGTGCTACGGTTTCTTCCTATTCTGATGTTTGGTTCTGCATGAGTGGACTCCTCCACTCAATGAATCTCCTCCTATGGCTGATCCACATCTAGAGGCTCATCTTTGGCAACAAGTAGCTCCTCCTCTGCATGCAAGTGTAGCTCCTTCTCAAGCGACAACTTCATGGCTTTCATATCATTTAATTTTATATCCTGTCGCACCATAGTCATTCGACTGTTTGGAAAATACACACAATAATTACGGGGTGTTTCTATGTACCCCACAAATATCCCAACTTCTGCAGTTGGCTCCAGCTTCTTCCTAGCGTCCTTTGTCACATGAATGTAAACAGATGAGCCAAAAATATTCAAATGAGAAATATCAGGCTTCTTACCAGTAAAAGCTTCATCATGTGTGCTCATGCCAAGTACTCTATGAGGACAATGGTTTTCACATAAACTGCAGTGTTTCATGCTTCCGCCCATAAGTGCATCAGTAGGCCCTGGTCATGTAGCATAGCTCGTGTAGCACCCACGATCATTCTTTTCTTCCTCTCCGTGACCCCATTCTACTGTGGGTTATGAGGCGCTATGAGTTCTCTTCGAATTCCTTATTTGCTACAGAAGTCTTTGAATTCGTTCGAGATATGTTGATCACCATTATCTCTCCGTAGAGCCTTCACTTGCTTCCCCGACTCCTTCTCCACCAATGTTTTAAACTCACATAAATTTGAGAATGTTTCACTCTTCTTCTGCATGAAGAAGATCTAGCATCTACGAGAACAATCATCAACAAAAATAACATAATACCTGTGTTTTAATGTTGAAGCAACCAAGAAAGGTCCACACACGTCTGTGTGAATTCTCTCCAGGATCATCGAAGCAAGGTTCTCCTTCTCATGAAATGTGGTCTTCACAAACTTACCCATAGTACATCCCTTGCACTAATCTGACTTTGCAAGAGTACCCTTGGGAAGTCCAGTAGAAATCTGCTGCAAAATATTCAAGACGCCATGGTGAAGATGGCCCAATCTCCTGTTCCATAATTTTCCCTCATCCCGGCTCACCACTTCTTCTCCTTTGCCCATCATTGCAGCGCAGCCATCTACCTCCATCTTGTAGATATTCTTAACTTGAATCCCTATCCTCTTGGTTTGACCTGTTATTTTATGTCACAGGAAAGCTTTTCCCTCGCTGAAAACAACGTCATAACCTCTATCCTCCAACATTGCGACTGAGACCAAGTTCTTCTTCAGATCTGGAACATACATAACATCTTTCAACAGAAATGGTTTACCTGACTCTCTCTCAAAGGTAATGGTTCCAATTCCATTCACACTGTATCTACCATCATCGCCCATCTCTATATGCATTTGGAGATCCTTCTCCTCCAAGTCACTAAACAACTCCTTGTCTCTCGTCATATGGAAGGAAGCACCACTATCAAGATACCACACCAATCCCATTACGCATGCGATCAAAGAGAAATCAAGTTCAAATTGCAAGGCTAAGGCCTCACTCGCTGCAGCTCCAACAACCTTCTTGTTCTTATTTTTCTGTGGGCAGTTAGTGGCGAGATGCCCATGTTTGTGACAGTGAAAACACTTCACCTTGGACAAATCCAACTTCTTACCTTTAGCCTCAGATTTTGGATGGGATTTTTTCCCCTTCCCTTTCCTTTATTTGGTAGCCAAAGTACAATTCTCTTCATCATAATTGTTCGATGAAGAGCCATCCCTGGTATTCCGCCTTATCTCCTCCTGCACAAGATCCGACCAAAGTCGCTCCCAATTTGGTAGTTTCTCTCCCGTCCATTGACAGGGTCTTTGTAGCTATGCCAACTCTTCGGAAGCCCAAGGAGAGCCAAGCTCACCAAGTCATCATCCGCAAATGTAATTCCCACACTCCCCAGCTCATCCCTAGATTGGACAAACTTCGTGAGATATTTTGGAATACTGTCGCCCTTCTCCATTTTGATTTTTCTGAGCTTATCTTTCAGCGCCAACTTTCTATGGTCGCTGCTGCTTTGGAAAAGATCTGTCAAAGCCTTCCACATTGCAAATGGAGTGTCTTTCCCGTGAAGGCTTGGCACAATATGGTCTTTCACACCTTCCAACATAATTCTTCTTGTCTTTGCTACCTTCTTTTTCCATGCATCAAGTAATGCAACATTGCTAGAAGTAGGCTTAGGAACATCGCTATCAATGAACTCCTTCAGTCCATTATCTTCAAGCACCACCTCCATCCTATCCTTCCAGGCTATGTAATTCGAGATTCCCTCAAGGGCATACTCCAATCGCAACCCATTGAAATACATTTCAATGAATACTCAAGTGTCGCACCAAGAAATTTCTGCAGCAAATTTGAATTGTCCATCAGCACAAAACTCAACACCTCTTCACAATTGCAATCTCCAGTGATTAACAATTCTCTGATACCATGTATAAATTTATTAATACTGATGTATTACCAGATTCTCCTGATCTAACAATATTTATCTTATTTCTAAATAAATAATCCTTCCACTGTTAATCTTACGGAAATTAAATCATCAATTGCAAAACTCATGAATAAAATCAATCGCACATAAACACAGTTGTTTAACGAGAAATATTAAAGCTAAAAAACCCAAATATCATATATTATGTATATCAATAGATCATGTAATAATCTCATACAAATCTTAGTACATCAAGCTCTCAGTACAATCAACAATCATTAACACTGTCATGTAAAAATTTTCATATCTATGCACCAATTTCTTGCCTCCTAACAACCTACCTCCACTGTGCCATCCCTATTGAGGAAGACCCCTAAATGAATTCGAATTGTTCTTTCCTTTACTACGCAATCCTCATTGGCATCTCCAATGTGTTTCAGATGCATTGAATGCATCACTATAGTCACAACAGATAGTCCATCTCACCCTTTCACCTATCTCTCCACTGGGTCTCCACTTGAACTAACATGCAAGTAGTTAACTATTGTATTTTTTTATTTGTTAATGAATTATTAGTTGTGAATTAATTAACTAATTAATTCATTAAACTCTCACTAGTGTATCTTTCAATTATACTAGATACAACTAGCTCAACTGAGTTTAACTCACTTAACTGAGTTAAACTAAATAATAACTCCCATAACTACTCTTCCAACTCTGTCACAACTCTGCCACTTCAGTGCTAACTGAGTCCTCCATGCATGAGCCACCAATAACCCTAGAAATTGCATAATTCCTTTAGCCCAATGATTTGCCAAATTTGTTCATTGAAATAAAGTGCTCCAAGAGAACAAGTTGATATTTATTGTCGGATTATTATTAAGGGCTAATAATAATTGATATGCATCTATTTTTACATTGACGATCTATAAATAGACTTCGCCCAATATTCTAAAATTAGAATTTCATCTATTTTCACATTTGACCAATCATCTACAAATAGCATCATGCAACTTATAGAATATGCTCACCATGTCTAAAAATAGATATACACCTAAAAATAGCGTGCAAGCCCCACTTAGTGATGGTGCTTACTTTTCACTAAGCTCATCATCTTGTTAAATCTCAACAGATTTAAATTGACCAACACAACCATATGACCATACCCAATGTTCTTTAAAGGTGACTCTTCGTTTCAACAATTCATTATAAATAACATTAAAACAATGTTGAACAAAACATGTATCATGTGTTCGATCATCACTGATGTAGAGATGGTACTCCTTAATCACCTCATGATTATTTTCATTGCTATCAAAACCATCAATATCAATCTCTGCATGTCTATACAAAATATGCACAAATATAGATACTTGGTGTGAATGATAATAGTCACTTTTTATCTCCTTTTGTGGACTAAACGTGTAATTCTCAGCGAAATCAATCACTGATAATATTGTTCCTTTTAGGAACACATCACGTGATTTCTTGAACTGTAAATCTTACCATCGTACTATATGACAGTGCTTAATATATTTGTATATTTTTACCCTGAACTTCTCCATAAAAGATGTCACTGAAATGTTGTCATCAAGTAAAGTGATATTTTTTGATGTTGTGCTTGAATCTGCAACAAGAGTGCAAGTAACATTTTCATATTGCTTCCAATTCAGATTGAGATTTGACAGTCTGGGATCATTAGGATCAATGGGATACTTTGCATCGTAAAGTGCCAAATGAGAACATTCTGGGCATTTTCTTCCACCAACACATTCTTTTTTATAAAATAATTTATTATTCTCTCATGCACATAATATCTTCGATAAAAATTCATGAACACTTGAAGGATGGGGGTCATTTGACCAATATTTTATGCCAAAATTTACAAATGTCTCATAAAATAATTGGAATTATACATGGTATCGACAACAACATGTGTATCGAACAGTGATAGGCCTGACATACCATGGGTTAATATTCACAAATGTGCTAAGGGAAACCTTCACATTAGTATTACTCTCCATAAAGTTATGGAATAATTCTACTTGACTGACTTGTGTTATATGTTTGGCATGAGTTTGATAAAATCCCTTAGATATACGACATTGCACAACGTCCTTTTCATTTGGCCACACACGAGAATTCAAATTCCAAAACTCTTTTACCCTATCCCTCACACCACCAGGAAGTATATCATGATATGGATGCCTACAGATATTAGCCCAACATGCAAGTTCATCATTCTCATCTAATTGAATTCTAAATTTTGTATGCCTCCATAAACTTTTTCTTGATGTTTTGAACAATTTTGAAGTTACTAACATCAACCGACTTGATGTAGTTTGTTTCGCGAGTACACCTGTTAAAAGTGCTCAACGAGTACTCTTTTAAACTTGAGATCGATTTTTGGCTAGTGTGGCAAGCGCCGACGTCACATTTTTTGATACCATTTGATTTACTAAAACCTCTTTCTCACTTTTAATGCCCAATAATTCCACAACATTTCTGAGAGATTTTTGCTTTAAAAATCTACGTAACACCTAAGCTTGTGCTATGATATATTTACCTTCAAAAAGATGTTTTAACCCCCAATTTATTTTATCTAGAACTGTCATTTCAAGCATTGGTGGTCCCAATTCTTCAATTTTAGTTGGATCCATATTATCTAGAAAGTTGTATATGTATATAATGTTCTTGGAACTTTCAATTAACTGCAATGAAATTCAAGGTGTGGTAGCATCTTCTTGTGGTTTTGATGTTGTCCCTGCATAAAAAACAATATTAACTTCTAATTTGAAATTGACATATACATATTTTTAATTTTAAAACTATCTTGAACTACAATGTTTTAAAAAAAAAATACAAAATTCAAATTGAAGAAACTATTGAATCACTAGTGAGATCGATATCAATATTCTCTTGGACATTTGTGTTTTCAATATTCTCATTGACAAGTTCCTCAACATTCTCTTCAACATTTGTGTTTTCAATATTCTCGTTTACAAGTTCCTCAACATTTCTCATTTCCTCGTCATTGTCATGCACCTCTACATCTCTTTCACGATGCTCTGCCTCGACATTTATTTCATGGCTTAATCTTTCCCTTTCCTCTCACCTTTTTTTTTTTTGATCTCTCATTCTTTTTTGCTGAATCAGTTCTATTTCGATCATGCCTTGATTGGCAATTCCTTTTGTTTCCCATGTTCACAAAATTGGAAACCTAAAATCCAATTCTATTTGGACCAAATAACCAAAAAAACATAAAGAATTCAGAATAAGTACTTCATGCTTTCAATAAGAGAGAAAATTAAATAAATAATTAAATTCATAAAGACATTTTGAAAAAATACTTCATGGCTTCATAAAGACATTTTGAAAAAATACTTCATGCCTTCATGCACCCAAAAAAACTTCAAAAAACAATTTCACCAAAAAAAAATTTGCACCTAGAAAAACTTTGAAAAAAAAAATCGCCAAAAAAATTTCGCACCTAAAAAAACTTAAAAAAAAAAAATCGCCAAAAAAAAATTTTCACCCAGAAAAAATTCGCTCCTTAGCAGGAAAAAAATTCACACCTTTGCATCTTCACTAGTTCAGAATGGTGTGTGGAATATTGTGGAATTAATCTTTCAAATGAGAGTATTTATATAGAACTTTCGCCCGAAACATCGCAACGATACGATGAATCTTCGCAAGATTCTGTCAGCTGAAGATAAAATGTTTCAATTAAAGTTTAATAAACTCTCGTCTGAGAGTTTATTAAAATCTCGCCCGAGAGTTTAGTAACCTCTTGGACGAGAGCTATATAACTCTCATCCGAGAGTTATATAACTCTCGTCCGAGAGTCTGCCTTGGGTAAACTCTCGCACGCAAACTCTCGGCTGAGAGTTTGTACAACTTTCGGGTGAGTGTTTAGCCGCACGGTTAAATTTAACCTATGGTGGTTTGAGCTCTCGGTCGAGAGTTTAAAATTTCTTGCCCAAGAGTTTATTAAATGTCTCTCCTGAGAAATTATCTTGGCCAAGAGTTTCTGATCAACGAAAAACCTAAAAAATTATCCAATTTTCAGGAACCTGCAGCTTTGGAGGGGCAGAACACGTACAAAAACAAAATGTTATCTTTCGGACCTAGTACCATTAGATTCATATTTGAATCTAGTTTCCAATGATGTAATATTTGTGGAGTTTCATTAAAAATTTCAATTTGTTATTAATTTTATACTAAACTATGTCACTGTAGAATTTCATTGTTCTGAAAATTGCAGTGAATGAAAATTCAATAACTTTAAAATGGAAACACCAAAAAAAATCAGAAAAATCATATTTCAATTCCTCTCCCTGTCTTTTTCAAAAGGGTATTCTCATTTTTCTTATTCACGATCACATTGAAAAGAAAATCTAGGGCTCATAAAATGTACTAAAACATCACCATTTGTTTGTCTTCGTCCATTTCAAAAAATAATAAAAAATAGTGATTTAATCTAAATATTATTGAAAAATGGTCATTGCACTAGTGCAATCTATGTAGATTATGATGATATGGTTTATTTCCAAAAAATGAATAACCATCCCTAAAAAAAGTTAGGGTTCAAAAAGTGACTATTTATGTTTGCTTGAAAATTTCAAATATATGCAGTTAATAAACAACAAATTTACCCCTCTATATGTAAATATATATATATTTTTTAAATATGAGTATGGAGGTAAGACAATTCTCTACAAATCTCGTTTTTATTTCAAAGCATAATTTGCATTAAAAATATGAGTTTAGTGGAGTTGAAGTTGAAAAAACATATAAAATTACAATTTTCAACGTCAAAAAAGGGCAAAAAGTGTTTCCCAACTTCATATAAAGTCCATGACTAGCAAAGCAGGGGATAAGAGGGGGTAGGTAGTCCCGCTTTACTTGCACTGGGCGCAGCAGGGGTGGTGGAAACCCCCCCTGTAGGGGGTTTTGCAAGGGGTCGGTAGCCTCCCTGCATGGGGTTCGGGGCAGTGCCCTGAGAAACTTTTTTGGACCCTATTTTAGGTGGGCAGACCTGCCTATGGTTTTGTGCATGGGTTTGCACATTATTTTTTTGCATGATGGTTTTCTACCCGTGGTATTTTATGGATCCGATCAAATGAACTACGATTATGTTCTAATCCAGGATTAATGGATTGGGATTTATGAATGCTTTAGCATATATATATATATATATATATATATATATATATATATATATATATATATATATAATGAAAAATCAAGTTGGTAGTCCCGATTTGGGATCCGAGGGAGAAATATCTGTGTATATATGTTTTATGTTTTATGCTCTCACTATTGTTTATTTTTTGTTTTTAAGAATTCGTTTGTAGATAATTTCGATACAGGGTTAAAACCTACACTATTCAATAGATCAACATGGTATTGAAATACATGAATAAACATCACATATAGGAAAACAAAGAATTATTTGCATTAGTATAAATAGAAGGAGATTACAACCATAAGTAGGAGTTGATCTTGTAGAAGATCTCCTCCAAGTTGTTGACTTGTCATTTCCTTGTCACAATATGCACCTCCAATCACCCTAATGCATGAGATAATAATCACTCACTACAACATCATAAGGGCAGAGTTTCTCCAAAGCCAAACTATTCACTCATTCGTCATTCTAAGCTTTGCATAGGGAAGATGGTAAACATATAGAAAAGTAGGGTAAGTTGGGAGTTCTTATCCAATTACCATTCTAAGGTTTTATATCCACCTTTGATGGAGGGATATGATCAAAGGATAAGTGGTGAAAACTCCGAAGTAGGGTAGGATAGGAGCTAAATGTTTAATCCAAGGTAAGCGATTGAAACAACTTCTAGAAACTCCTATAAAGTGAAACTTCCAGAATCCCGATCATTCTCCCAAATTTATATAATCAACATAGGTGCAAAGGGGAGAAACATGCTGGTGGCCAATACTGGCCACAGTGGAGAAACCTATAGGTGGTCGTATCCCAATAGGCTTACACAGAGCATTGGTCCTAAAACTGGCTTAGATGATGCAGTTTAGGGTTGAAACTCTGTGGGATGAAAGATACATGTTTAGTGCTTTGTGCAAATATGATGACAAGGGGTAATAGGGTGTTGATTGATTCCATTAGGAGGCTCACTGATCGGATGTGACAAAATGGCCTATAACACTCGTTACTTACTCAACATTGGTAGGACCTGGACAGTCGAGACCTGTCCATTGTCCTACAAGTGATTAACTAGCTAAGGCAACTGGTTTTCAGACTGCTTGAGTTTCACTTGTAACCCTAAGGCTCAACCGGAAATCGACCTTGTCAGGTTTCGACTTCGAGCCAAATTTCCTCACACATAAATTACATTTCCCAGTAATACTTATTCATCCAAAATTTTCTGAACAAAAATGCGACTATATAAATGATTATGCAATTTATTCTTTTAAAGATTCAACACAGTATGTTAAGAAAACCGTCATTATTTCCTGTATTCTTTACTTGTCGGTTTTTCCAACAATAAAAAAAATAGAAAACCTTTTTCCATTTAAACAAAGAAGGTACTTATCTTTTCAACAAAAAAGAACATAGATTCTAAGATTTGCATAGGTACTTATCTTTTCAATGAGTTGTAAATATTGTCAATATGAAAGTCTCACCACGCAACCACGAGACTAGCAATTACATCCAATCTCCCCCTGAGCCTCTTCCTTTCTATACAATTTGTTTTTCTCCAGTTCTTCTTTCCATGTTCTTCTATCGTTGACCCCTTCCTATTTCTATCCTTCAATTTTTCACTAAAATAAGAGTTTTTAACCCCTCTAGAAAGAAAGAAAAAAAACTAATAACTAATTCAATTATTTGAAAAATAATTTAAAAAATAAAAAAATAAATAAGAAACATGGTATCATTTTCATCATTGTGATTTCTATACATTTATCTTAATGTAAAATTTCCTACCACACATTATCATTAATTATAATTATTATAATTAAATGAATGAAACAAAACAAAGTAAAAGTAATCAACTAGTAAACAAAACCTTATCATCAATTATAATTAACTGAATGAAGCAAAAACAAAGTAAAAGTAATCAACTGGTAAACAAATATTCGCAAAAGTAATCAACTGGTAAACAAATATTGGCAGCATTGGGGCGTTACACCTCTATTAAGTATACATTGTACCAAGTAATTGATGTAACCAACACGTATGTCAGGTCAATAAATTGTCAAAAAGCGGAGTGGAGTGATTTCGAGGCAACTTGGATAATTTCTTACCGTAAAGGTCAAGCCATACGTTTCCATACGTTATATGCAACCATATATTATGTCAAAACTCAAATTATACTTCATCCGGATGTAGACATAAAAACATGTTGTATGCTTTCAAGGTCTATGTATCAAGTCACACAAAAAAATTAACATGCCTATATGTATCACGCCGCTACCATATTATAACACTATATTATATGATTCATTATTGAGGATTGGGCATAATGTTCCTCCAAGACATCAAGATAAATCGAATTAGGTATATATTGATATAAATATAGTTGTTTTTAAAAATATTTTACAAAGTTTTTAAAAACTTCAGAAGATCCAAGTCCTATATACACAAAGTTAAATGTTAGATATTTTTTAATATAACATGAGTTTATTATATAAATTATTTTTAATAATTTTAATTATAAATAATGTGATATTTGATATTTAATTGATATTATTTATGGTATTAAAGTTATTATAAGAAATGTTTATTATATTATGTAAACATTTGAACTTATCAAAATAAAAAGATGAAATAAAAAATAAAAAATAAATACAAAATATTTAAAATAAAATTAAATAGTTAATAAATCTATAATTAAAATGAATTTAGACTGAATAGATTGTAAATGTATCTAAATTTTATACGTAAATGTTAAATAGGTTTTGATGTCACATGATTTTTATTATATAAATTTTCTCTAACAATTTCTTTTAATTATAATTAAATGAAATACTTTGATGTTAATTATTAGTTAAAATAAATTTTCAGTTTTAAAATATAATTATAATGAAATATCAAAATAAGAGTTAATAATTTAAAAAACAAAAAAGAAAAAAAGAAAAAAAAGTTAAGAATTAATAAAATAAAATCTAATTTTACACATTACCAATAAATTATTTTATTTAAACAAATATTTTTATTATTAATAATATTAACATATTTTAAAATCTTAAAATAATGAACACATTATCAAATATTATAATTTTCCTGGTCCCCAACTTTCTAAAAATTTAATTAAACAAAAACCAACTAATTTTCCTCGTACACAAAAACAACTAGCATTAGCATTTGATAAAGGAAAACAATTAGTGTCTCGTCATCGTCATCACAACAAAGCAGAAAGTGTTATCCTTGATTTCGTAAATACCGTAATCAAACCATAATTTATACTGATAACGTTAAATACATTAAATTTAGATGAAAGAGTACAATGGTAATTCAACGTCTTAATTACGAACTGCAATCAAATTAAAGATTTATTCAAGCGGTGAATGCATCACCCAAACTTTAAGCCGATGAATGAATTGAAGAATTTTAGTGACGTAAGCTGTCTAAGAGACTCAAATATCGAACCAACAAAATATCATATAATCAAGTTTCTCAATATAACAATTTTCTTCGCGTGAATCATGATCAAAAAGTTTATCATCTTGTAAAATTTTTCTTCTACAAATAGGTCATTGTCTACTTTCAGGTCGCTTTCGAATTGGTTATGAATGTCTTTATAGACAGGACATTCCAAGATGAGATACCATTCGGTTTCAACCACTCCTTTACAAAAGATATAAGTTCTTTCTTCCCATTCTTCCTTGGGAACTACCCATCTATCTATTTTGCATCTAAGATGATGGGATCTAGTACTTAGTTGTGCCATTAAAATCTTTGCATTTTCATTGATTGCGACACTCAAATAGGTATTTTCATTATGTGACCATGTTGGGTTGAAATTATTGACATTTATCATTTTTTTACGGCCAACTTATTTTTCCCACATGGCAGTCCTAAATTTTTCAAGTACCAAATTTTTTATATCCACTTTAGAACTAGGAAAACCTCACCAATTGATTCCCCATTTTCCCATCCACTTGCCATTATGTTTCCTCCAATTTTTCTTCCTACGCTTTAACTCTTCCGCCACAATCAACTTGGGCGAACAGTGTTCATCCCTGTCATCCACCTTTTTAAAATACGTTAACAAATGAATGATTGCTAAAGCTTCCATCGGAAACAAGCCAGCCTTCTCTAGCAAGATCTCATATGGGACAGTTGATTTGACTTTAAGGGTACTAGTGATTAAGTGTTTTTGAATTCTTTCTACATGTCTCCATTTGTTGTATGACATGCTGTTCCCCCAAACTTCACACCCATAGATGACAACCAAAGTAACTAACAATCCAAAAAGAGTTTTCTTGTTTTTCCAATCACATAATTCCTCTTTCCTGCATTTATTTTGAAGAAGGTAATAAGCTCTCCATCCCCCTTGAATCCTTTCAGTTCTGCATGTCTCCCAACTGAGCTTGTTGTGAAAAACAATTCCTAGGTACTTGTACTCTACCACTAACTCCAAGGATTTTCCCTAAAACATAACGCTAACTTGTTGTTTTTTCCGCTTCAAAGAGAAGATCATGACTTTAGTTTTGCTAGTGTTTACTTGCATCCCCGCCTCTTGACAAAAGAGCTCTAATGGCTTCAAATGCTCTCTCAAACCATAAGGAGATTTTGTAATTAGGATAAGATCGTCTGCATACAGAAGCAACTTCACCACATATCTTGCTAATTGAACACCCTCTCCACTAGTATGTTTCACCCATTCTTCCAGCTTATCAATATATAAGTCGAAAAGTATGGGGGAAAGGGGGCACCCCTCCTTAACCCCAATGTCACTACCAAAGCATTCAGAAAATCCTTCTATAGTT
Organism: Pinus albicaulis; assembly: GCA_034641835.2. Classification (NCBI taxonomy): domain Eukaryota; kingdom Viridiplantae; phylum Streptophyta; class Pinopsida; order Pinales; family Pinaceae; genus Pinus; species Pinus albicaulis. The sequence goes on along the minus strand of CM076572.1, from coordinate 1,092,384,917 downwards.
TTTATTTTTGTGCTAACTTTCTCGTAGAGTTTATGCACAACTCCTCTATACTCCCTTGGAATTCCGAGCTCTTCCATTCTTCTCAAGAGCTTATCTCTAGGGACAATGTCAAAAGCTTTCTTTAATTCAATGAAGCAACAAAAGACCTCCTGGCTCTAGACGTCCCAAACTTTTCCGATGAAGTGCCTAAGAGTGATGCAATGATCAATGGTAGAGTGCCTTGGCCTAAAACCAACTTGCCCCTTAGCTCTTTTACCCTCTTTTTCTGCCGAGTTGCTAATTCTATGCTCCAAATGCTCCCAAACAATTTTCAAGAACATTGACCATAATAATGTGGTAATTAGGCCAGTGGGGGTGCGGTTCAACGGTGAAGAGTGTGTTGTTAAGACACTTGTGTTGAAAGGTCACCGGTTCGAATCACCCCGAAGGAAAAAAAAATCTAGCCATGATAAGGGTTGGTGTGGCCAAGGCCGGGTGCAATCCCCAAGTAATTTTGACGGCTTAGATGCCCCTCGGTCTTAGTTTCTCAAACCAAAGGTTTGGTGTGATGCCATGTTAAGACCACATAACCAAAATTAAAAAATTAAAAAATAATGCAGTAATTAGCAGGATTATTGATGTCTCCACTTTTGTAAAGAGGGATAACTACGCTCGTAGTCCATTCCACAGGAAAATTGCCTTGTGTGAACCTGTTGAATATCATTTTAATGATTGGGGCCAAGGTCTCAACACTCCACGCTAAGAATTCTGCCTGCAAACCATCAATTTCTTTAGCCTTACCACTTGCTAATTTTTTTATACCACGCTTGACCTCCTCGAGTGATAATAACTCAATTGTAGAGTTGATTATGGGGGGATTACTTTTCTATTGATCTCTATCGTATAGAAGGTTCACATAATCTGATCTCTATCGTATAGAAGGTTCACATAATCTAACCATTGCACAACTCATATATTATTGTGTGTTTTCTTTGTCTTTTGTTGTAGCTTCTGCCAAAAAACTGTGTTGTATTTTCTCAAAGTAATTAATTCATTCCTTCTGGCAACCACATTACTTTCTTTTTTAGTTTTAATCAGATTTTTATACTTGGGGTTTCACTATTTATCTCCTTCCTAAGTGACTTTTTAACATCTTTGTATTCTTCATCATACCAAAAATTAGTTGAAAAAGTATTTGGTATTTTTTTTAACTAAAGATATTTTGCACACCTCGAAAGCTATTTGGTACTTTTTTTAACTAAAATCTTTTTCACACCTCCAAAGCTTTGAGGATTAGAGTGATCAACAAATCGCTTTTCCAGCACTATCTTCTTTGACATCTATATTGGTTTTTTTTTTTTTTCCCTAAATGAATTTATTGAATTCTGAAATACTAAATTTATGAACTAAAAAAACTCAAAATTAACATTCCTAGTCTCCTATACGAGAATCTCACTGGTACACTCACCATCGGAGCGAATGCAACCACCATTTTGATGGGTTTTCCAGTGACTATTTGTTCTGAATTAATGGCATCTAATGCTATAGATACCTTCAATTGCAATTTTAAGGTAAGTAATTTATGAATGATTTGAGTTCACTTAATTCGTATAAATGAACGATTCCTTGTCATTTGAGGAAATAATTTTACGATTTGATCATTTATTAATTTTTCAAATTCCCACGTGATAGAGATCAAGCTTGCAAAATAATCGTTTAAACAATGTATTTATTGAATATGTGGGAACTGGGCCGCATAACCCTTTCTTCAATGTCAATGTACATATCCGAAATTCCAATATATTACAAAAGATCTAATGTTCGAAAATTAGACATTTTGCAGCAAGCATGAAAAATAGTTTCGTTCAGGTTTAAGTTTCTTCACCTGAAATTACCGCTTGTGTTCGAGGGTTAGTTTGGATATTCGAAAGAGGGAATCGTGATTTACTGTATTGTAATGGAAGTTTAGTGTCTTTGGGGATTTTAACAGTGGAATGGAAGTTTAGCATGCTTGGGGGATTTTACTGTTGTTGAAATTAGAATTGTGTGTTTGGAGATATTTATGGCAAACCCCAAGGAACACGTTGAAAAGATTAGCAAAAAAGTTATCTGCTAAATTATACAGCAAGGCTGTGCATTTTCTTATGGATCTCATCCATGTAATTAATGAGTTTCAAATCTCTAGTCGTTCTTAATTTGATATGTTTTGTCTATTTTCACGGTAAGATTAGGGTTTTGATTTGGGTACAGAATGCGGAGTATAATGAATATGTACAAGATGTAGAACCTTTCTTGGAGTTCATCATTACAATGGAAGATGTCGCTGGTGTAGGCACTCCTGCTACATTGTTGGTTTTTAATAATGAAATTAGATACCAGAAACATAATATTGATTCCATATGCAGCGTGGGATGATCTACCAAAACGAATGACACGGAAAGTCGTTATAATGGAAAAAAAAGTATGAAATATGTGTGTTTTGTTGGAAATTATGAATAAAACACACAGAGGGATGCGTTTTCCCCTCAATACAGAGAATGCAATATAATGCAGAAATAAAAATTCATACACACAGACAGTCAGCAAAAAAACAAGAGAGGAATTTTAAATTTATTCAACTCTTCTCTTTTTCATCTTATTCCTTGACATAAAACATATGAGATTACATTGGTTTATACAAAAGCGCTGAAGCCTGAGGTTTTAATGCTATTCAATGCTGGATCGGACTTAAAACAACCAAATTGTCCTCCTCTTTGTTCTGTTGTTTCTACACAAAAACAACGTACAAAATCACAAAATGGTGGACCTGAAATATTACAGGTTCTACCTGCGAAACCACATCGCATCCATCCCTCCATCGCAAATCGCATACTGGTGATTATAACATTTAACTTGGGCGCTTATAGGAAAGACATAAAACTTGCGATTGCGATGTGACATGGCACATATCGCATCACAACATAAATTGTTTAGTTTGCGGGCTCTACCTTCCTGAGCTTGCCACGTGCTATTGCGAGCGCATCGCATCGCAAACAAAATAACATAACTTGCAGGGGCTAAACAGGTAAGTCTTAAACTTTGCGAAGTGTGGGCGGTGATGCAGTAACCGCAAGAATTGTGGTATGGTGAAAGGTAAGGAATAAAGAAAAAAAGAAAGGTTTGCAATGGTCGGTAATGCGGTAAGGTATATGGTGGGTCCTACCGATATCACATCGACGAAAAAATAAATTTGGTGAAAAGCTTAAGTGGTAAACCAAAAAATTTGTGGGCTGCAAAGCTGTGGGTGAGTAAGGTAAGTCAACGACGGTAACGAAATTAAATGCATAGTATGGCTGTGGGTACTCTGTTTCGAATATTGCATGGATTGAGTGGAAACACCTTCGGATTTGAAAACATGGCTGTGTCCTTTCCTGCAACAAAAAATTCAATTAAGGTGTGGGTTGCTGCCACTTTATTCATGGCGGTTGTTGGGAGTATTTCCAACATTCCCCATTAATCACAACTGCTGTCATCAATCATTCCCAGACACTGTTTGAGATAAAAAAAATTTTGTGTCCCAATGGATTTGTGAGGATATCAACAAACTGTTCCTCTGACCTGCAATGTTGCAAAAAAATTTCGTCATTGTTAACTAATTCCCTTATAAAATGATATTTGACATCAATATGCTTTGTTCTCTTGTAGAAAACAGAATTCTTTGACAATCCAATTGCTGAGCTGTTATCACAGAAAATTGTGGTTCCCTTTTCTTATTCATGACATAAATCTCTCAGCATCCTTCTCATCCAAACTGCTTGGCATGCTGCTATTGTTGCTACTACATATTCAGTTTCTGCTGCTAATAATGAAACTATTGGCTACTTCTTGGAAGCCCATGAAATGGTTCCCAATCCCAAATGAAAAACATACACTGATGTTCTCTTTCTGTCATCAACACTTCCAATCCAATCACTGTTAGTGTAACCAATCAGCTTAAAATCATCAGTTTTGGAGTATAGAACACCATACTTCTTTGTTCCATTTACATACCTTAAAATTCTCTTGATTGCTTGCCAATGTGTCTCCTTGGGTGTCTCCATGAATCTGGATATCAAGATTATTGCATACATTATATCAGGCCTAGTTGCAGTCAAATACATTAGACTTCAAAATATGCTTTTGTACAATGTTGGATTAACATTCTTGCCGCAATCTTCCTTTCTCAACTTCAACCCCATGACAGTTGGAGTTGATGATGGCTTGTTGTTCTGAATATTGAACCTTTTTAAAATTTCTGCAACATACTTTTCTTGGGATTTAAAATTCTCTTTTCTGTTTGCTTTACTTTTATGCCCAAAAAATATCTTAACAAACCCAAGTCAGTCATTTCAAACTCACTTTTCACGACTGCCTTGAAATTAGCAATGAGAGAAACATCATTGCCTGTAAAAATTAAATAATCTATATACAAAACAATAATAAGGATCTTATCATCGTTTTCTTTGATGTAGAGTGTGAGTTCACCATCACACTTGTCAAACCCATTGTCCACCAAGTAAGCATCAATCCTATTGTACCATGCTCATGGTGCTTGCTTCAACGCATAAAGAGCTTTATCAACTTACACACCTTGTGCTCTTGGCCTTCTATTTCATAGCCAGGAGGTTGTTCAACATACACCTCCTCTTTCAACACTCCATTCAAGAATGCTGACTTTACATCCATTTGATAAACTTTCCATTTTTGTTGTGCTGTTATAGACAAAATTGTCCGCACTGTCTCCATCCTTGCAACTGGTGCAAAAGTTTCTTCATAGTCTCTTCCTTACTGCTGCTTGTAGCCTTTGACAACTAGCCTTGCTTTGTGCCTTTCTATCTTTCCTTCAATGTTTCTCTTGGTCTTACAGACCCATTTCACTCCAATAAATTATTTTTCTTGTGGGAGGTCCACTAACTCCCATGTGTCATTCTTTTCTATTTCTCCTATTTCTTCAATCCATTTTTCTTCTTTTACTACATCTTCAAAATGGATTGGGTCATCAACATTACAAAATAAAGAAAATAAAGAATTCAGACCAGCATTATTATCAACTTCTTCTTGCTCATAAATTTCACTTAAATTTTTGAATCTTGTTCTTCTTGTATTTGTTGAAGATGTGCTTGGAGTTGCACTTGAACTCGAGGGAGTTGTTGATCCCTGTGGTGTGCTTGGAGAAGCACTTCCTTGATTTCTCAATGTTGTTTTATTGCTTGCTTGTGGTGTGCTTTGTTGAGCTTGTGTAGATGGAGGAGCCACTGTTGAGGAATTACTTTCTGCAATCAATCCTTCTTTGTCTTCATGTGAAATACATGTCTTCACATTGACTGTCTTTCTAAACTTCCATCCCACGCTGCTTCTTCTATGAATTAAACATCTCTGCTGATGATTACTTTCTTGGTTAATGGATTATAGAGCTTGTAAGCCTTGGATTCATCACTGTATCCAAGAAATATACATTTCTCCCCCTTGCTGTCCAAATTCTTCCTTCACTGAAATGGGACATGTGCATATGCCACACATCCAAAAACTTTAATGTGAGTGACAAATTGCTTTGTTCCACTCCATGCTTCTTCTGGAACTCTGTTCATAACACTTTTGGCTTGACATCTATTTAAGATATATGCTGCACAATTGACAGCTTTTGCCCAATACTCATTTGGCAAATGCTTTGCCTTCAGCGTACTTCTTACCACGCCCATGATGGTCCTATTCTTTCTTTCTGCAACACCGGTTTGATGATGTGTATACATTGTGGTAAATTTCTTGTGTATTCCATGCTCCTTGCAAAAACGTAGGAAGTATTTGAAGATATATTATCCACCTCTGTCAGTTCTCAACACTTTTATGTAGTGTTCAATTTGCTTCTCAACAAGAGTTCTGTAGTGGTAGAACTGTTCAAACACTTCACTTTTCTGTTTTCAGAAATAGACCCATCTCTTCCTTGTGTAATCATCTATAAATGTCAACATATAATGACTACCAGCTAATGATGGTGTTTGCATTGGTCCACATAAATTTGAGTGGACAATCTCCAGAGGTGCCTTTGCCCTTATACTCTTTTTTGCTGGAAATGATTCTTTGTGTTGTTTTCCCAATATGTAGCCATCACATAAGCTGTCTAGTTTCTCTATGAGTGGTAATCCCTTTACCATGCCTTTTCTATGCAGCAAGTTCAAACCTCTGAAATTGAGATGTCCAAATCTCAAATGCCATAACCAGTTCTCATCTTTCACTTCTTCTTGAAAGAATTCTTGTGTGATAGCTGCTACAACACCTCCTTCCTTCAAGTCTGATCTGATCTTGAGAGGAAACATCCTATTGCTTGTCATATGCACTTTTTCAATGAGCTATCTACTTCGAGGTATATCCATGATTGTGCACACATCATTTAAAAAAAATAGATTGTAGACCTTTTGCATGAGCTATCCAATGCTTAGAAGGTTACATTTCAGGCCAGGTACATAATAGACATCTGGCACAAACTTCTTCTCTCCCTTCTTTGTCAGTATGTTTACTCTTTCTTTCCCCATGACAGAGACCTTGCTATCAGTCCCCATTGTCACTTCAGATTTTACATTTTCATCTATATTGGAAAACATTGCTATGTTTCCAGTCATATGGTTACTACACCCTGAATCTAAGAACCATACATCTTCTTGTTTTTCTTGCGCTACATTACAAGTTAAAAGCACGTTTCCATGGTTATGATTTTCTTTTGTAAAATTTACACTAGGTTTACTACCCATGTCATTTTGCTTCTTTCTACATTCATTTGCATAATGAGCATACTTTTTTCAATAATGACATTGGACATGAGATTTATCATACTTCTGTTGTTGTGCTTGATTCTGGCTTGAGCCTTGACTCGGATTCTGATTGCTGCCCCTTCCACTTGTGCTTGCAGGGCTACTTCTTCCACCTCTGTGTGGGCTTCTTCCTCTTCCTCGGTAGTTTGATCTTCCTCGACCTCTACCTTGAACAAAAGACATTCGTGTCTTAAATGCATGCTCCAATGGGGATTTTGTTGCTCTGTTTAGTCTATGCTCATAGGACATCAGTGATTCATCAAGCTCATCAACTGAAAACTATGAGATATCCTTTGTCTCTTCTATGGATACTACTATGGCATCAAACCTTGATGGTAGACTTCTCAAGACTTTCACAACTATTCTCTTTCTACAAGTGTCTCTCCATGAGACCTGATTTGGATAACCAACCCAATCACATGTGTGAAGAATGAGACTATGTTATCAGACTCTTTCATATAAAGAGTTGCAAAATCTCTTCTCAACATTTGAAGTTTTGTTGTCTTCACCTTTGCCATGCCTTGATACGCTGTCTGGAGGGTATCCCATGCCTCCTTGGACTTCGTTACTGCTACAATCCTTGCGAAAATAATCTCATGTAATGCTTGGAAAATATAGAAGAGGGCTTTGGAGTCCTTATTATTATAACTCAAAAAATCTCTTTCTGCTTATGTCAAAGCATTATATGCTGCTGCATCTGCTGGTTCTTGGAAACCATTTTCCACCAGTGCCCAAATATCTTGTGAGGAGAACATGGCCTTCATTGTAATAGCCCAATAATCATAATTATTTCCATTGAAATGTGGTAGTTGGGGATTAGCTAGGCTTGTGTCTACTACTTCCATCTTGACTGTGTAAAAAAAACCTTCTCACTATTGGAGAATGAGCTTCTCAAGAACAATCTTTCAACTTCTTCAGTAAAAAACAATTTCTTTCACTAAGAGCCTAAACCTGCTCTGATACCATGTTGGAAATTATGAATAAAACACACATAGGGATGTGTTTTCCCCCTCAACACAGAGAATGCAATATAATGCAGAAATTAAAATTCATACACACAAACAGACAATGAGAAAACATGAGAGGAATTTTAAATTTATTCAACTCTTTCCTTTTTCATCTCCTTCCTTCACAGAAAACATATGAGATTACATTGGTTTATAAAAAATGGCCGAAGCCTGAGGTTTTAATGCTATTGAATGATGGATCGGACTTAAAACAACCAAATCGTCCTCTGCTCTATTCTACTGTTTCTACATGAAAAAAATGTACAAAATCACAAAATGGTGGACCTGAAATATTATGGGTTCCACTTGCGAAGCCACATCGCATCCGTCCCTCCATCACAAATCCCATACCAGCGATTATAAAATTTAACTTGGGTGCTTACGGGAAAGACATTAAACTTGCGATTGTGATGTGACGTGGCACATATCGCATTGCGACATAAATTTTTTAGTCTGCGGGCGCTACCCTCCTGAGCTTGCGGGCGATAATATGTGCTATCCTCCTAAGCTTGCCACGTGATATTGCGAGCACATGAAATCGCAAACAAAATAACATAACTTTCGAGCACTAAATAGGTAAGTCTTAAACTTTGCGAAGTGCGGGTGGCGATATGATAAACCGTGGGAAGTGTGGTATGGCGGAAGGTAAGGAATAAAGAGAAAAAACTAAGGTTTGCAGTAGTTGGTAATGAAATAAGGTATATGGTGGGTCCCGCTGATATTGCATCGCCGGAAAAATAACTTCGGCGAAAAGCTTAAGTGGTAAACCAAAAAATTTGTGGGCTGCAAAGCTGCGGGAAAGAAAGGTCAGTCAATGATGGTAAGGAAATTAAACGCAGAGTATGGCTACGGGTACTCTGTTTCGGATATTGCATGGATTGAGTGGAAACACCTTCGGATTTGAAAATTGGGTTGTGTCTTTCCCCGCAACAAAAAATTCAATTTAGGTGTGGGTTGCTACCACTTTATTCATGGTGGTTGTTGGGAGTATTTCCAGCATGTTTCAGTCACTCTGTTCCTGTAATGAAATAGACACCTTCCTTGTTTCTAAATTACACATCAGTGCAATTAGATGATTTTGTGGGTTTTACTTTTGTTTTTTTCCTTTTTGAAAGCAAAATTATTGTTTTCATTTTAGGCATTGGATTTAAGAGCATTTTCTTGGTCACAAGCCATCCTTGCATTTTCAGCAACAGATATAAGATAAGAGTCAATGAAGTTACTTCCCCTGATGTTAATGTTAGATATATTATCCCCGAATGGATAGAATATAAGCCATGCACAACAAACTCGAAGAAACCTATGGATGCAAGCTTCCCAATACTGTTATAGTTCTACCCCGACGTCCCGAGAAGGTTGAAGTTGTAAAGAAACAACTCTAAAGTATTCATCCTGAAGTTATTTTGTTTATGTCTAAGATAAAGAAGCTCTCAGTTCATGAGCTGAAACACACTGATCTTAACATAATTTATACAATCTCTGTTTTTCGAGAAACTGACTTTCAAAGGTCTATGAGCAATGAAAATGAATCCTTCATTTCACATTTGTTAGTAGAAGAAGATCAATTTTCGATGAGACAATACAGTTATTACCTATGGAGGAAATGGTTTTCGGTGGAAAATGAGTATCGAATTAAGCAGAGGAAAGATGTTGGAAAATGGGATATTACATTAGCTTTTCCAATAGGAAAACACTTTCCGGAAGGAAAGATGGTAGTTGTGGGTATCCATGTTTTTTTCCCCACAGAAATGGTCACTGGATTTCCATTTATAATACAAGCAGAATTTTTACCGGTTTCATCAAGAGAGAGCATAATTTTCAATAACAATTGGAACCAAGGAATCTTTCCCTGTATCCCATTAGATTTTTGTTCAACATTTTGTAGTCTGGTAAGTGCTAATTTACCTCTATGTTCAAAAATTTTGGTTTTTAGGTACCTTCCATGTGATATTCCTCAGTATCCACAACTTAAACAAGTTATAAATGCCATTCAGGTTCAATTGAAAATAAAAGATGTGATTTTTTGTGACCTCAATTTTGGGGGTAAAACTTTATGTAATCCAATAGAAGCTCAGACAATCCTCCCAGATTTTAAAAACATTCAGGAGATAGCAAGCGAACATGGTCAGCAAAGCGAACAAGCCCATATATTTTTTCGTAATGGACACATAGTCCATCCTTCCCTTGATAAAGAAGAGTTTTATAATAGTTTAAAGTTCTTGGGTGTAGTTCAAGTGTCTTATAATTGGTATGAACCCTGTATTCGGTCTTCTGGATGGTTGGAAGGCCTTCTTGAATATTTGTATGTTGAACTTCTTTGTTTTATTTTTGAACATTGGGAGGGGCTTTCAAGTCACCTGCAAGACACTCCTTTGTTGAAGTATGTAAGTTCCTCCAACAACACAAATTTGGAAAGTGTAATAGATGCTGCAGTCAACGCCATAATTTATCTTTTTATCTAAGGAATCACACATATCGTGGCTTACAAAATGGTGTGGAAAGCTTGTAAGTGTTGTCGAATATCACTCCATGCCCGAATCTACTAAAAAAGCAATAATAAATCTGGATGCTCATGAAGGTGAGAAGTTATGTGAGTGGTTGAAACTGCATCCTGGAATTACAGAACTTTCTATCTTAAAGTTCGTTGAGTGGCTCCTCGATGTGATTAGAAAATCGAAAGATAGTCAGCTTGGTATCACCACTACGCTTTTTTTTTTCACTATTCCTATACAACTAACTACATCTCGGACAAACAACTTACTAGTATTTGCAAGAATATTCCCCTGGTAGTGTTGGAAATTCTGGTATGCTCTGATACCATGTTGGAAAATATGGTATGCTCTAATACCATGTTGAAAATTTAAAATAGCAGAGAAGCTCAAAAGAACAGGGGAAATTCCTATTCCCTCAATACAGAGTTTACACAGAATGCGGAAATAAAATTTAAACAATGACATCACATTTTGCTACAAAATAAACAGAGCCACGCAGAGACAAAACTAGAGAGAATAATATTATCTTCTTTTTCTTCAACAGGTTTTTCTACAGCATTTACTACATGCAAAAAACATATGAAAACAACCCACTTAATACAAAAATGGTGGAGCGTTACAATTGAATTCTAATTCAATGTTGAAGTGGACGGGTAACCACCAATCATCCTTTTGCCGTGAAAGCCTTGTTTCTTCATAAAAATAGCGCACATGACTTGTACACTCGGACTTGAAACTCTTCATGTTTCAGCTTTGAACGATATCACATCCATGCAGATATCACAAATCTGTATTTCAGCGATGTCAACACTTAACCCGTGGCAACATAATGGAAAACTTAAAATCTTGTGATTGCGATGTGTGTTGGCATTATCGGATCGCAAATTAAAACAAACAACATGTGATGCGCTATCACTTAAACGAAACAATTGCCGATTTGCGATGTGCGATGACAATGTCACATTGCACCATCGCAAGGTTTGGAGGGGAGTGTAAAAGGTAAGGGCTAAAATGTGCGATGCGCGAAATGCGACACGCTAAACAACAGGAAGTGCGAAAAAGGAAAAAGATAAGGAATAAAGAAGAAACAAAAGTTTGTTGCGGAAATAGTAATGCATATGAGTTGGATGGGTCCCACCAGATCTCATCGGTGGAGATTTAAGATTGGAAATGCGTTAAGAAGAAAAGGTAATAAATTGTGCAGTATGGAGTGTGAGCAAGAGGTAGGTATGCGGCGGGAAGGATTTAAACACAAAGTGATGTTTGGGTACTCTGTTTTCTGAACATTAAAAATGCGTGGACCAAGTAAAGTTGCCAATATGGGCTTGTCCTTCCCTTGAAAAACATTTAATTGTTGTATGGTTGCTGCTAATATAGTCATGGCAGTGGTTGGAAGTAAATTCCAATAGGTAGTTGAAGGTGGGTTTATAATCAGGGAACGAAGCTCTCGAACGTTTCTCCTACCTGCATCAATGGGTAACTGGGTAAAGTTAATGGGAAAGAATCCCATTATTTGGTTTCATTCTTTAGAAAATACCTTGATGTTGTAGATATTTCAGAGATCTTTCCTCCAAATGCCTATTTTCCTGCTGTTTCCCATGCTTTGATAATAAAGAATGCATTTCTTCTGCTACGGTGGATCCGATATTTGAAAAAATAAGGAAAGTTGCCTGATGCTTTTCTATGTAGTATTTCGGAAGGAAAATGGATAGCAACATCCAGAGGCTTTGAATCTCTAGCCAGGTTTTTCCTGTTTGATTCCAACGGGATACATTCTCCCCTTCAAGATGATGATATTCCCTTTATTGATGAATATTACTATGGAAAAACTATTCATGAATTCAAGGATGCTCTTAAAAAGGTCGGAGTGGTCACTGAGTTCTGAAAATGATGTGACATAATTTTTGATCATCATATTCAAGCGCATAAAGATTTTAACGCTATAAAAAGGCTGTAGTGAAAATGTGAAGTTGGGTTACACTTTTTGCCCTTTTTTGAGAAAAAAAATTCATTTTTTTCGGTTCTTCAACTTTCTGCAAACAATAACAATTTTTCTGTTTAGAATTTCATTCTGCGATAAAAATAAAAGTTGTCAGAAATTTTGTTAGCTTTCTATTACTTATTTTTTGAAATTTTTTTATGTAGATTTGATATGTCAACTTAGCATTTCTTTGAGTGTGTGTTTCTTAACAATCAAAGGATTCATAAGAAGTCATGTTAATACGCAATGTTGTATTAATTGAAAATTTGTGTTTTTGAGAAAATAAAATGTGTTACAACAATCTAGACAGAGTCTACTTTGGTTTCGTCATATTTACAAAGCCAATGGATGCATATCATAATTAGTAGAATTTTTTGAATTGGTCCAATATGAAAAAACTACATATTTTGGATATGTTTCGCAACGCAACAAATTTCTTAACATATAAGTTATGAACTAAAAATCTAAAAGCTACCCATTAGAGACGATGGACCAGTGTAATGCCCCATAATTTTTTCAATTTTTTTTACAATGTATTTTGGGAGATACAAAATTTTGATTTCACTGAATCATAATGACCCTCAGAAATTGTTTGCACCCATTCTATTAGAAAATTAATTAAAATTAGTAAATGTTTATGAAATTCTATAAAAGTTATATTTCCTGAAATTAGATTCAATTCTGAAAATGCTTGTCTTGGTTCCGACAGTTAATTCAGAATCTTTCATGGAGTTTAATCAGTCCAAAATTGCAGAAACGTTAAGTTGCATGACTGGTGACGCGCTAGTTCGGCCGAAATTTGATTAAAAGTTCGGCCGAACTATTTTTTGCGCCGACGGCCCATTAAATCTAACAACTTAATAGTTCGGCTGAATTATTTATCGAAGTTCGGCCAAACTGTAATCTAATTTTACGCCGGCCAAAAAATTTCGCGGCGCCCCTCCTAATACACATTTCGCGGCAATATAAATTGCTGCGAAATCATTCATAATTTTCACACATTTCGCACATTTGATCTGATTTTATAAAGGTCTTGGTTTGGGTTTGAAGACATTTCTTGGAGGTTTGAGTTTAAGGGCATTTCTTGGAGGCAGACCAATTGTGCAAAGAATTGTTTTGGGTTTAAGGACATTTCTTTGAGACGGTTTGATTTTTGAAAAAATTGTTTTGGGTTTAAAGAATTTTCTTGGATGTACATTCAAAGGACATTTCTTGGAGATATGTGATACATTTTTTTGGATGTGTTTTTTTCATTTTTTTTGAAAGTATGGATTTGTGTTTAATTTCGAATTCTTGGAGATGGTCTGATTTTGCAAATAATTGTAGGGTTTAAGGAATTTTCTTAGACGTACATTCAAAGGACATTTCTTGGAGGTATGTAATACATTTTTTTGGGTGTTTTCTGTGCTTCATTTTTTTTGAAAGTATGGAGTTGGGTTTAATTTTGAAAAGACATTTTCTGAAACTATTTTTTAAATTGATTTTTTTTTTAAATTGGAGGCATTTTTTGAAGTGACATTTTTTTAGAGTACGTGTTTTGAGTTGAAGTAAATATTTTGAGCTTCGTTTCATTTTTTAAGACATTTTTTTCTCGAATTTTTTAAAGTAAGTGTTTTGGATTGGAGTATGTATTTTTTGCAAAAAATTTAAAATGATTTTTTTTTTTTTAAATAAATCTTTTGTGATGCTTTCTATAATTGAGTTATTGTCTAATTTTTTGAAGGAAATTTTTTGAACTTCATACTCTATTATCATGGGAGATCGAAGGACTTGTGCGAGAAAATATGATCGAAAAAGAGACCTTGAGGAACGTAGATAAGAGACAAGACAATCTCACACAAGAAAGATAGAAGCCCTCTCAAATATTGAAGGGAAAAATCAACCTCAAGCAGAAATTGAAGCAAGAATGTAAATGTAAATATTATGATCTATTGATATATTTAAAATTTTCCTAGTGTAAAATGTGAAGCTTAATTTTTATTTGATGAACTAATTTGAATTTAATTATTTTGTTTAATGTAAACAGAGAGAGATATTCCTCAAAACATTGATGATGAGATACAAAATTTTGAAAGAGAAAGTGAAAGAGGTATTGAACCAATGATTGAAGATGGTGAAAATATTGAAAGAAATTCAAATGAAGAAATTGAATAACAAGGTATGTACATATATATATATATATATATATATAGATGTATTGGACACATGCACGTATTATTTAAATTATACATATATTTATTAATTTAGTTATTTATTGTTCACATGTAAGCTTATTATGTACTATTTTTTCGAATATGTACAGACGAAATCAGTGTCGATGATGAGATGTTAGAAAATGTTGACACTCACACATATGGAGATAAAAAACCTGACCATGTTATATAATATCATGTTAACTGCATTTTTGAAAAGTATTTCTTAAATGAGCGGGTGACAGTTCAAGCTCAAATGTTGAAAGGTCTCCTATCATTAAGGAAATTAAAAGAAGCTACGACACTACTGGATATTCGAAAATCAACCAAAGATAAAAAAAAAATGAAGGAAGATGTGATACAAAATTGCAGTAGTGCTATAAATTCAATTAAGAGATCTAGAGAGAAATATGTTTCAATTGTACGTAGAGGAATACATATGGCAATGGTTTCATCAAGTACTAAAGAGAATCGTTTAGTAACAACTATTGCATGAGCATTAGGAACCTCATGAAAAACTTTGCACAAACATCGAAAATTTCGGCTGCAAGTAGATGTAAATGATGAACTCGCTTGTTGGAGAGCTATTTGTAGGCAACCATACAAAGATAGACTTGGAGAAAATGTTAAAAAAATAATATATGAATATTGGAAGAACAATTCGCGTGCTTCGCCAACTGCAAGGCATGTGATGCAAAGAAGAATAGCACGAAATCAGTATGAAGAACATGAAAAATATTTCTTGGAAACCACTCAGATAGAGTTATTCAACAAGTTCAAAGAAGAGAATCATCAAATTCATGTTTCAATCAGTGCTTTTGTTCAACAAAAACCATGGTATGTAAAACCTATCACCGTACGCGACACTTGTTGTTGCCGTTATCATGTGGAATTTGAGTTATATTATGACACATTACTTGATTTTGGTAGAACATTATGGAAGGATTCACCTCCTCCTTCCACTATCCATGATTTAATATCTCAAATTCTATGTGAAAGAGAAAGCGATGAACTATTTTACAAAAAGAAATGTGTTGGTGGTAAAAAATGCGATGATTGTGGAAATTTGACTAAATTTCAAACAAATATCGTACTGATATAAATGATCAATCATTTTCCAACATGAAATTGAAATGGAAGAGATATGAATATATTTGTACATCGATTCAAGGTGAAAATAGTGTTAAAAGAATTGAATTACTAGAAGACAAAATTTTTGTGATAGACTTTTTGAGAAAGTTTGAGGCATAAATTTACAAATACACCAAGTATTCCCATAGATCTTGATGGCAAGACTTGCAATTCAAAAAATCTCATGAAGTTTTTCCACCAGGGACCATTTTGTCAGTGATTGATTTTGCAGAAAACTATGCATTTGTTCCACAAAAAGAAATTTAGAGTGAATACTATCATTCTGACCAAGTCTCCATGCTCATCCATATTCTATATAGACATGCTGAAAAAAACGTTGATCATATAGAAAGCACGAGTGAAAATCGACATATCATTAAAGAATATCACTTTTATATCAGTGACGATCATACACATGATACATATTTTGTACAACATTGTTTTGGAAAAATTTATGATTCCTTGAAAAATCATGGAATAACATTCAATGAACATTGGATATGGTCAGACGGATGCGCAGGTCAATTCAAATTTGCACGATCATTCTTTTGGTTGTGTTGTCTTCATAAGAAAACCTGCATTAAACATTGTTGGAATTTCTTTGAGACTGGCCATGGAAAAGGAGAACATGACGGTGTAGGAGCATGCATAAAACAAGCACTTCAAAGATATCAAATGAACCCCTCTGCAAACCGACTTGTGAACGCTAAAGAAGTTGTTCAATGGTGCATCGCTGCTCTAAGCCATGAGACTAACCCATCAAGGGAAGTGCGAAGGTACAAATTCAATTTAATTTTTATTGGAAATCTAATTTTAAACATTGTGTATGTATTTATCATGCAATGATCATCTTTGATTGTATTTTGATATCATATTTACAAATTCTTCTTTTCATTTTCCATATAAAGGTTTTTCTGGCATATTGGGATCGAAGATGTAGATAGGTCAATTGGAAATGACGTTGAAACAATAAAAGGGACTCGAAAATTGCATTCAATTAAAACAAAGTCGTCCAGAAATGTGTTTGCATTGGATAAAAGAAAATATTCTTGTTTTTGTGATGTTTGCATAGACAACACAAAATCCAATGACGTTTGTGAAAACAACATGTATGAGCTAAATACAAAGGGAAAAATGTCTGTTGCAATGTTTGAAGAAATGCAATCAGAGGAAACTACAATATCATCTGATGGTGATCGAGTTTCTGATCTTGTTAGAGAAGGTAACATTTGAATTGCTTTCTAATGATTTAAAGATCTAGAAATAAATTTAAATATGTATAATTTTGTTTAAAAGTTTGTTTTATTGTGCAGGAGATGTTTTTGCTATAATTGCACCTATTGACAACGATGAAAATGTTAAGTATTATTTGATGCGTTGCACTAAACGAAAAATGAAATTATTAGAAAACTATAATGATCACAGATTTCAATATGACAGAGGATCTATTATACTGAAAGGTTATTTTTTCAAACAAACTAATCAAAGTGGGGACTTTGTTTACTTTGAAGACTATGAACCTGATTCCATAAGTTGTCAATATAGTCACTTGGTGTGTGCAACACGCATAAAGTTGATAGAGGTTCAATCAAAGAGAAAAACGAAAATTAAGAAATGGAAAATGTCAAAATCTGATCATGAACGGATTATTGTAGATGGCATTCCATTGGAATTTTTTTGATTGAATTGCCCAACAATTTATTCTCTTTGGATTAAATATGTTTTAGAACTTCCAGTACACTTGAAACTAAAAATTGAGTTGCTTATGTTATTTGTGCAAGTGTTTGCACATGTACAAATTGTTTTGGTACATGTGCACGTGCTCTAGTATCAACTGAAAGTATCAAGGATATATACATGTGCATTGATGAAAAATGTTACATGTATCAAAGATATATATATATATATATTTTCTAGAATGCAATTAATTGTTCAAGTAGTTTTACCATGTGCATTAATGAAAAATGATTCACGTGTACTCAATATATATGTTCTAGAATTCAATTAACTGGAACTAGTTTTTCTTATGTGCATTGATGAAAAACTAGTTGGATTTTCTGGTAAAAAGTATCCACAATGTAAATAAATCATCCGCAATATAGTTTTGTACAAAGATTCCTTTTAGACAAGAGACTCGGAGCACTTCTTCGAATTTTGGTGGGATCTGACCCATATCTCTATTCCTGATTGAAAATCTAGTACAAAATTTGTTTGTCCAATGGTCGGATATGTTCAATGTGCATTGATGAAAAATGTTACCTACATATTGGATATATATAAATTCTAGAATGAAATTAATTGTTCAAGTAGTTTTACTATGTGCATTGATGAAAAATGATTTAAATGTACTCAATATATATGTTCTAGAATGCAATTTTAACTAAAAGTAGTTTTTCTATGTGCATTGATGAAAAATCGTATTGGATATATACACGAACTGAATGTGCCCAATTTTTCTTGTGAGATTTTTTGGTAAAAATTATCCGTGCAATGTAAATAAATCATCCACAGTATAGTTTTGTATGAAGATTCCTTTCAGACAAGAGACTCGGAGCACTTCTCCAACTTTTGGTGGGATTTGACCCACATCTCTATTCTTGATTGAAAATCTAGTACAAAATTTGTCTGTCCAATGGTCGGATATATGTTCTATGTTCTAGAATGCAATTAACTGAATGTCATCAATTTACCAAATTATAAATCAACAAGGCTACCTATTTGAGTGCATTAATGACATTGACCCAAATTCAACAAACATATATATGTACTAGACTTATATTTCCAATCAAAATTAAATGGATAATTTGTACATATATCTACTTCTTTAAACTCTTTTTTCAATTAGAGCTCACTTGATACATGTTTAGTTCCATTGAAAAGCTATGTTATTCCTATTGGAAATTTTTTCATTCAAACAAGACTACATGTAGAGATCAAAAGCAATTTTAAGATTCCAAATGTACTTCAACCATCCAAAACTTGAGTTTTAAAAACTTTCTGATTAAATCAAAAAAATTTACAAGTCACATAGGAGTCTTCTATCTAAGCCAAATGTCGATTCAAACCATCCAAAACTTAGATCAAAACATTTAACATTATATCAAAACATTTAACATTTAACATTAAATCAAAATTAAAGGGATTTACATATAACTACTTCTTTACTCTTTTTGCTTAAATCAAAACAATACTTCACATGGGAGTCTTCCATCTATCTAGGCCAAATGTAGATTGAAACCATCCAAAACTTAAATCAAAACATTTAACATGTTATATCTTGAAACATTTAACATTAAATCAAAATTAAAGGGACTTACATATAACTACTTTAAAATCTTTTTGAATATATCAAAACAATACTTCAAATAGGAGTATCTTCCATCTAGGCCAAATGTAGATTGAAACCATCCAAAACTTAGATCAAAACATTTAACATTTAAATAACATTAAATCAAAATTAAAGGGATTTACATATATACAACTACTTCTTTACTCTTTTTTATTCAATCAGAACAATACTTCACATGGGAGTCTTCCATCTAGGCCAAATGTAGATTGAAACCATCCAAAACTTAGATCAAAACATTTAACATTATATCAAAACATTTAAAATTTAACATTAAATCAAAATTAAAGGATTAAAACATATATAATTGTAATGAACATAATATACATAGCGAGACCCGTCTCCTGGGTTACCTAACTAGCCAACACCAGAGGGGGTATGAATAAAAAAAACAGAAAAGGGACTGCCCATAACTGAGAAAAAGCTAAAGAGGACCTGACATTAGGCTAGCTATCGATGTGTGTAGGAGGATTCTCCTCCACAATTGGACAACCGTAGTCCTCTGGATCATCATCTACTCCCTTGGAGTGCTAGGAGGAGTTGTCGCTGCTCACGCCATCGCTGCAGGAGCTCGTCGAAGTGGATTTGACTGGAAGAGCTGCCAAATTTCTGGTGTCCTGGAGTTGATGTGCTGGGATGGTGGACTTTCTCCACCACCTCCTGGAACTAGAAGCACATTGATCTTGCGGCTCCTCCTGAAAAGAGATAGAAATGGTCGTCGTAATTCGCGGTCTGACCATAGCACTGGTGAACTAAAATTGTGCTTCATTGCTTGCTGGAGGAGGGTGGCTACCTATGTCATGGATGGAAAGAGGAGGGCGAGAGCTAGCACTCCTGCCCCCTCCATCCCTACCCCCACCTCCCCTTCTGCAACGCATCCGTTGTCTACGCATGGGGTCTTCCATAGGCCAAATAGATTGAAACCATCAAAAACTTAGATCAAAACATTTAACATTATATCAAAAAATTTAAAACATTTAACATCAAATCAAAATTAAATGGATTTACATTTAAAAAACATTTAACATTAAATCAAAATTAAAGGGATTTGTGCAACATTACTTCACAGGCCATGCCAATTATAGTAAACAACTATCCAATAGAAACATTTAACATTATATACCACATGTTCCAAATGTAGATTGAAACCATCCAAAACTTTTAAGTTTTAAAAACTTTTTGATTATATATCGTGCAACATTAAAACATTAAATATCACATGCGAAATGTACATTGAAACCATTCAAAACTTGAGTTTTAAAAACTTTTTGATTATATATATCGTGCAACGTTACTTCACATGCCATGCCAATTATAGTTCAACTAGATCCAATAGAAACATTTAACATTATATACCACATGTGCCAAATGTAGATTGAAACCATCCAAAACTTAAGTTTTAAAAACCTTTTGATTATATATTGTGCAACATTAAAACATTAAATATCACATGCGAAATGTAGATTGAAACCATCCAAAACTTGAGTTTTAAAAACTTTTTGATTATATCATACATAACATTACTTCACATGCCATGCCAATTATAATTCAACTATCCAATAAAAACATTTAACATTATATCACATTCCAAATGTAGATTGAAACCATCCAAAACTTTTAACTTTTAATTTAACAAAAAATTATAGATCACAACATTACTTCACATGCCAAATGTACTCCAAGCATCCAAAACTTAAATTTTAAAAACAAAACAAATTATAACACATCATTACATAACATGCCAAATGTAGTTCAGATGATAACATTAATTTATAGATGACAACATTACTTCACATTCACATGCCAAAAGTACTAAAACCATCCAACAATTAACTCTTTGAAACAAAACAAATTATATTAACAATGTAATAAAATATGTCCAAAAATTGTAGATTTCACAAGTATCAAATTGTATCAAGTTTAAGAAATTTTAAGACCATCTAAATCTTGAAATCAAATGTACAAATCATGTCGATCAAGTAGAGATGGATCTAGTGTCTTTCCTATCAGGGTTTCAATCCGCACACTATCATGTGAAGCATCATGGGAAACCTACATACACAATGCACATGTACTTGAACATTAAAATTTGATGTTTTAAAAATGAGTGAGAATATATATATCTATAACTTCATGTAAAAAACAAAATATAACAAAAAAAATCATGCAATACCTTATGAGGTTCCCTCTCCATTTGATGAACAAGTTCCGCCCCCATAAGAACATCTGCAATGGTAAACTATACAATATACATGTATAGTTAAATATATATATATATATATATATATATTAAAAACTTTCAAATGAAAATGCACGTGTACATATATAAACTTATTTTCAATAATATTAAAAAAATGAACTAAAGACAACTTATTCAAATGTTGTGGACGTTCCTATCTCCGTCACTAGAGTCTGCAGATTAAAGAAATCCTCTATAGGAACCTAAATTCAAAAAATTTTAAATAACTTAAAATATATATATATATATATATATATATATATATATATATATCTCAATTTTTAATGGAACTTTTTGAGGTGGAATATATATATATATATCTCAATTTTTAATGGAACTTTTTGAGGTGGAATATATATATATATATATATATATATATATATATATATATATATATACGTCGCCTCCAAAAAAATTCTTCCAAAAAAGTTCTTTAAACTCAAACTTTGAACCTACAAGAAAAATCACGCCGCCTCCATAAAATGTCTTCCAAAAAAATGTTTTAAACCCAAACTTTGAAGAAAAGTTTTTGAATTCAAACCAAGTTGTAAAATGAAATGAAGTGCGAAATGTGCGAAAATTGTGAATCATTTCGCGGCAATTTATATTGACGCGAAATATGTGTTTTGTAGGGGGCTCCACAAAAATTTCCGGCCGTCGGAGAATTGGACCATAGTTCGGCCGAACTTTTGATAAGAAGTTCAGCCGAAATATTAAGACGTCAGTTTTGATGACTAGTAAACGGAAAACATAGTTCGGCCGAACTGTCACTAATAGTTCGGCCGAACTAACGCGTCACCAATTACGCAGAACTAGGCTCTGAAAACGGTTCTGCAACTTTGGACTGATTAAATTCCATGAAAACTTGTTAATTAACTGTCGGAACCAAGACAAGCATTTTCAGAATTGAATCTACTTTCAGGAAATATAAATTTTATGGAATTTCGTAAACGTTTAATAATTTTAATTATTTTTCTAATAAAATGAGTGCAAACAATTTTTGAGGGTCATCGTGATTCAGTGAAATCAAAATTTTGTCTCTCCCAAAATACATTGTAAAAAAAATTGAAAAAATTATGGGACATTACATTGGTCCGTTGACTCTAATGGGTAGCTTTTAGATTTTTAGTTTATAACTTATATCTTAAGAAATTTGTTGCCACGCGAAACATATCAAAAATACGCAGTTTTTCGTATTGGACCAGTTCAAAAAATTCTAGTAATTATGATATGCATCCATTGGCTTTGTAAATATGATGAAACCAAAGTAGACTCTGTCTAGATTGTTGTAACACATTTTGTTTTTTCAAAAACACAAATTTTCAATGAATACAACGTTGCCACATAACATGACTTCTTATGAATTCTTTGATTGTTAAGAAACACACACTCAAAGAAACGCTAAGTTGACATATCAAATCTGCATAAAAAAATTTCAAAAAATAAGTAATAGAAAGGTAACAAAATTTCTCACAACTTTTATTTTTACCGCAAAATGAAATTCTACACAGAAAAATTGTTATAGTTTGCAGAAAGTTGAAGAACCGAAAAAAATGAAACAAATTTCTCAAAAAAGGGCAAAAAGTGTAACCCAGCTTCACATTTTTAAACTTGTGAAAAATTATCCATACTTGTGGCTCATCTCCTAAGGAAGTAGAAGGTACATCTCCCAAGGAAGAAGAAGGTACCGCCATCCCAAAAACATCGGACGGAATCGGTATCTGTTAAAACATTTTATCAAATTATATATACATACATGTACATGTGTGCACAATTATTTATTTTAAAATCACTTAAAAACACTAACATTTGCCAACATATCTTGATGGTCAGACCCATCTGCATTGTTTGAACCAGAAGTCTCGAACGTGATATTAACATTTTCGTCATGCATCATGTGTGAGAACTGAAAATGGTGTTTTAACATATAATCATACATTTTTGTTAGATTAATGTACATACAAATAAATGTATACATATACATACACATGTATTTATTACAAATTGTACACATGTATATGTATGTTAAAATAATTTCAAACCCTAAGGTCATTAACACATACCGTTCCGGTGCCCTCTTCCTCATGAAGAATTAGGTCTTGCAAACCATTGCAACAATTTTTTGCATATATTCAGAGATCTTCAACTTTCTTGTTGTCAATCTCTTCATCTGTACAATACACAAAATTGGCACGTGTATTTTCACGTGCTCTTTGTTGATTTAAACAAACATCGACTCCACCCAATCCGCTATAAACATTGTCGATCATAACATCCCTTGCTTCTCGACTTATTTGAGAAGTTGCATCCATCTATGTCCGTAGAGTTTCGACCCGAAAAGGTCGACTCACCAATGGCAGCTCATGGCGTGGCAACTCCACATCTCGCTTAGCGCCCTTACGGTCATATAATCGACCTTTCCCTGGGCCAAAAAATTCTGACGGAAGGTCATTGTAGTTGGATTTCATACCCAAAATTTTTTTGCATAAAACATTTGAGCAAAATAAACAGGAACCTCGTCGTTCCATGGGAGCCTTCCATAGGCCGCAAGATTCCTATCATACAAATAGCGAGCTATATTTAGGTGCTTGAAATATTGCACCTTCAACATTTTTCTTTTTGGCCCTTCCTTGAAATTAAACATTGACTTTGCCACATCTTTTGTAACTTTTTGTTTTACATCCTCCCATTTATCTGGACCCATTACTATTTCCTTTCTCTTTCTTATCACTTCTACAAATGTATCAGTCGTTGGCCCAAGAGTTTTGTACACATTTACAATTTTTCCCAATGAATGTGTAACTATTTCAAGGCTTTGTCGACTCTTAGCAGGTAGAGTCAAAGCCACAAGATCTCTTTGCAATTTTGCATGAAGTTTTTCACACCTTTGTAAGGTGCATTGCGCCATGTTTGTTTCCCATGGTATATTAGTAATGTCGTCCGGATAAGTTGTGCTGGGTAGACAACCGTTTTCTTGAATATAGCGGTCTACCCTGCGTCTATTTTGACCACTAGTTGGAACATTTTTGGCCTCTGCATCAATATATATATATATATATATATATATATATACATATATATAATTTCGTATATTAGAAAAAACACATGTAAAAAAATTTGTACAAATTTAATGAAAAAAATATTGAAATTGATGGCAACCTTGACGTTGTTGGTTAGCATCTTCTCCAACATGACCCTGCTGAGAACCAGACCCAAAATGACCCTGCTGATAACCAGCAGCCGTTGATTGGCCTTTGGGGGAATAAATATCACCCTCTTCACAGAACCTGCTACCACTCATTGATGGCCCTCTAAGTGGATTTGAACCACCACCAACCTCTCGAGACGAGAGAGAAGCTTCATAAACAAATACGAATTTATAATCAATTGAAAAATATATTCATGTGTACATATAAATACATATACATATTCATTGATTAAATTGCGTGAACCATACCACGACTGGGTGAACCATGGGCACGCTCCATGGATGGAGTAGAAACCCTTCTCCTCTTACCTCCTAAAAATTAAAAAATGAAACTTATTAACAACTAATTTAACTCACAAAGTTAATAAAAAATCAATTCCATATGTACACACATGTATGGAGATTTAAGATTATATTTAAATACCGTGAACATCCCCCGATCCCTGAACCCCCATATGGGATTCGATTGATCTTCGTCGTTCATCCTCCATGATATATATATCTATTGGTGGACATTTACACAAAATAGATTTCAGAAAATCAATTTGTAATTTAGTGTACACATTATGTAGAACACAACTTTCAAAGCAATAATTGATGTGTGAAACTCAATTTGAGCAAAAAAGAAATTATAAAAATGATAAGTTCACCAAATTGCGCTTTACATGGTGGAAGCACACTTTATAAAATTGAAAAAAAACACATTGTCATTAAAAAAGAAGCGTGAAACTCCATTTAAAAAAACTGCATTTAAACAAAAATTTCTTGAAGTCCCCGCATTTTAATTTTATAAAAACGTGAAGTTCACTTGTTGCAAATGTGAAGTTCACCAAGTTGCACTTTACATGGTGTGGTGGGAGCACACTTGGTATATAATTGAAAAAAAAACATGGTCATTAAAAAAGACGCATTTATAAGTACACAACACAAACATATCCAAGATATGTTACAATGTCTATCAATAAATTTTGAAGGGGAGCGTCTCAACACTAATTCATCTTTGAGAGATGAATCTTGAATTTTTGAAGAAGAGCATCTCAAAACCAATTCATCTTTGAGAGATGAATCTTGCATTGGAATTGCTCTGTATAATTCTAATTCATCTTTGATAGATGAATCATGAATTGGCATTGCCCCGCACAATAGATCAGCAGACATCTTATTCACATTTGTACAATGCCTTATACTAAAAAATTGAAATTGGCTAACAATATTGTTTGCTATTCCATGCAGTTCTTTTAGCCTCTCCTTTTTAACTTGGCACACGCCATTCATCTGGTTGCACACAAGTTCAGAATTGGTGAAAATTACAATTTCATTTGATCCATACTTCATCGCTGTTCCCAAGCCTTCTATCAATCCAATATAATATGCCACGTTGTTTGCTGTTCTTCTTGGTATATTAATTTTCCTTTGGACGACTTTGCTAGTCGCAATATTGGAAAGCACATATGTAATCACTGCTTTTCCTGGATTGGGATAGCAAGAAACTTCTATGCATAATTTCCATTTTTCAACCATATTTAATGGTTTTCTTATCCCTGAAAAAAAACAAATTCAATAAAATATATATATATTAAATCAACATTTATTGCAAATGCATGAGGTAAATGACACAAGATCATGAGGTAAATGACATGTGCATTGTTTATCTTAAAGTTTGACTTAAAATTTTTATGGTAGAGTTCACATCTAAAATTAATGGGAGGAAGCCTTTAGTCTGTGGGAGAAATGACACATGTACACAGTTTACCTTAAAGTGGTTGTATTTTATGGATATTAGAGGAAGCCTTTAGTTTGTGGGAGAAATGACACATGTACATAGTTTACTTTAAATTTGTTGTGTTTTATGGATATTAAAATGAAGAACTTCTATTTAGATCCATTCCAGAGATTGACTGTAGGGGCATGTACTAGATATGTCACCTTTCATAAAAGATGAGATCCAAAGGCTACCTGGCCCTTTACAGACTCTACCTATAGAACTTGTAGAAGTAAACACTAGACCTATCCCAATTTCACCATGTGAAGGGTGTAGAGGACCCGTGAAATCACTCAAGGTTGTATTATTAAACCTTTGATTTAATGATCTTCAACCTTTGGTTGTACTTTGAAGGTCCTTGCCCTTCATCCTTCAACCAGAGATTGTAGATCCTTCAAAGCCTCTTGTTAGAGAAGCATTTGAATATGTGAGAAACAAATTAGGAATAGTTATTGTAAATTATCTTGTTAGAGAACCATTTGAACATGTGAGAAACAAATTAGGGATAGTTCTTGTAAATTATTGCCACTTATTTGACTTCAAAAAAAAGAGCCTATGAAATTGAGTGTAATATCTATGTGGGAAAGAATATAAATAATAACGAAAAGCATATGATTGTGTCAATAATTTGATAATTTGAAGTAGTCAAGAAAGATATCAAAGGACCATCAAAATTGAGTGCAATATCTATGTGGGAGAGTACAAAATATCTAAGGGGGAGAATACAATATATTTGACTTCAAAATAAGAGCCTATGAAATTGAGTGCAATTTATCTATGTGGGAGAGTACACAATATCTAGGGGGAGAATAGATATAAGGAAGGAATAGAAAGAGTAACAAAAAGCATATGATTGTGTTAATAATTTGAAGTAGTCAAGAAAGATAACAAAGGACCATCGAAATTGAGTTCAATATCTATATTCAATCAAGTGTCAATAATTTGAAGTAAAGAAAGATAACAAAGGACTAGATCAAAATTGAGTGCAATATCTATATGATTGTGTCACTAATTTGATAATTTGAAGTAGTCAAGAAAGATAACAAAGGACCATCAAAATTGAGTGCAATATCTATGTGGGAGAGTACACAATAACTAAGACGGAGAATACAATATAAGGAAGGAATAAAAATAGTAACAAGAGGCATATGATTGTGTCAATAATTTGAAGTAGTCAAGAAAGATAACAAACTTGACCATCATCAAATTCAAATTGAAAGATCAAGTAGTCTTCTTCATGAAGAATAAGCATTAACTAGGTTCATCATTTAAAGGGTTCATTTTTCACTGAAAAAATCTATGAATAATATGGAATGAATCATTGTACATTATGAATTTATGAATAATATGGAATGAATCATTGTACATTATGATAAATCTTGTATTTAAATGACATTTGATCTATGAATAAAAAAGAAAATGGGATCATTTCTTAATATATATATGTGTGTGTGTAAGAGATAAATAAAAAGCAAAAGTAATTCCACCAAGCCTAAAAGAACATGTCCTAATACATTAAATTATGTTTGGTTTCTGGAAGCATTAATCATGAATTTAGCAAAGGTAATTCCACCAAGCCTAAAGGAGCATGTCCTAATACATTAAATTATGTTTGCTTTCTAGAAACATTAATCATGAAGAGTCATGAGATCCACATTTCGACCATGTACTATTTCCAAGTTAAAGGAGCATGTCCTAATACATTATTATGTTTGGTTTCTAGAAGCATTAATCATGACTTTTCTTTGAGATCCACATTTCCATCATACTATTTGCAAGTTCACATTTCCATCATGCTATTTGCAAGTTCTATATGAAGATATGTAGTCTAATAACTAATTAGTTCACATTTCCATCATGCTAAATTTGCAAGTTCTATATGAATATATGTAGTCTAATAACTGATTAGCAAGGTAAGCAACATAATATCGAAAGTGAAACAATGGCCAGAAACATTAATCTTGAAGAGTCATGACATCCACATTTCGACCATGTACTATTTTCAAGTTAAAGGAGCATGTCCTAATACATTATTATGTTTGGTTTCTAGAAGCATTAATCATGACTTTTCTTTGAGATCCACATTTCCATCATACTATTTGCAAGTTCACATTTCCATCATGCTATTTGCAAGTTCTATATGAAGATATGTATTCTAATAGCTAATTAGTTCACATTTCCATCATGCTAAATTTGCAAGTTCTATATGAAGATATGTAGTCTAATAACTGATTAGCAAGGTAAGCAACATAATATCGGAAGTGAAACAATGACACCACTAAACATATGTGAATTTAGATATTAAATTGACATTTATTGCAAATGACATGTGCATGGTTTATCTTAAATTTTGACTTAAAAATTTTATGGTAGAATTCACATCTAAAATTAATGGGAGGAAGCCTTTAGTTTGTGGGAGAAATGACGTGCATGTAAACAATTTAACTTAAAGTGGTTGTGTTTTATGGATATTAAAATGAAGAACTTCTATTTAGATCTATTCCAGAGATTGACTGTAGGGGCATTTACTAGATATGTCACCTTCCATAAAAGATGAGATCCAAAGGCTACCTGGCCCTTTACAGACTCTGCCTATAAAACTTGTAGAAGTTAAGAAATTTACATTGACAAATTTACTTGTGAGAAATTTACATCGACAACATATAGAGATTCAACTAGGCTTGTGAAAAGTACAAGTGGACAATGTATAATTCTACTTAGAAGAGTCTTTGGTTTAATGGTTAAGCAAGAAAGAGTCGTTACTTTCTCTATCTAGAGTAGAAGCGGAATACATAGTAGTTACTTCTTTTTGAGTGTTTTGGATGAAATGGGCTCTACAAGATATTAAGGTAAAAGCATATGATTGTGTCAATAATTTGAAGCAGTCAAGAAAGATAACAAAGGACCATAAAAATTGAGTGCAATCTCTATATGATTGTGTCAATAATTTGATAATTTGAAGTAGTCAAGAAATATAACAAAGGACCATCAAAATTGAGTGCAATATCTATGTGGGAGAGTACACAATATCTAAGGGGGAGAATACAATATAAGGAAGGAATAGAAAGAGTAACAAGAAGCATATGATTGTGTCAATAATTTGAAGTAGTCAATAGTGGGGTTTTTAACTGCAAGCTTTCCCTAGGGAATTATTTGTGTTGTGCGTGATTGATCTTTCTTCATTCTTATGTAATTGGAAATTATGTTTTTAATTTCGCAAAGATTTTTATAAGCGATTCAGTATTTAAATTTAGCATATTGTTAGATTGGGTGAATCCAAGATATACATGCATATTGTATAATTTCTACATTAATGAGACATGACCTTCCTAGAAGTTTAAAACGTGCCATGAATGTCGTGCTTTGGGTTCAAACCACAAATATGAAGTTGCTAAATATAGGTAGTGAATTGTATGAATACATCCAAGCTAATTTATTATAAAAAAGTAAGGCAATGCATTAGTGGTTTACAAGTTTTCTTTTAATGGTGAAAAAATATGGTTTGTAGTGATAGTTTTCATGGTGAAAGAAACACATAGACTCACACACACCTAAAACACTCTAATGAACCATGAGAAAACAATAACATCTAATTGGGCCTTTAAATTGTATCAAAAAATAGTGAGGAAATTGAATAACTAAGGCAAATGAAGGTATGACAAATATAGTTATAGTGAATCACCAAAGGTGATGAAATCCAAGGGGGCAACAACTATTTAACTTAACTAATCTAGTTATCCCACAAGAGTTGCATAGTGGAAAATCTATGTTTTGATCACTAGCTTATCTCGTAAGTGTCCATGATCAAGGAGTTACCAACTTGGAATAATTAAGAGGTGACACTTCGGTTGAAGGAGCTTAGAGCCTTTTTTAAACTATTGATTACAACCTAATCATGAGAATCAAATGGGAGTGCATCCTTATTTTGAAAACAAACCTCTAGATAGGATTCTAAGCTACCTAGGACTCAAACCATTATTTTTAAATTTGAAATATCATGGTGTGTTGTTTCAATGCCTAATTCCACAACCCTAACATAAATTGTTTTATTCTTTTTTTGCAGGATTTAGTTGGTTATATTAAGTGAGTTGAATTTAAAATTCTTGGCTTAGTGGCATGAAACAAACATATTGTGTATTAAATGAGGAATTTTGCTCTCCCAGTCATTTCTAAATCACCCATATCACCAAGAAAACATGTTTAAGAACATACTTTGGTATGGGAAAGACCTTAGGTCCTTTGACTATGCACATGTGGTGTGAAAAATTGAAATTGACAGTGCAAAAAAGTGAAATTATGAATGAAATCACGAAAACGAAAAACCCAAAAGTGGTAAATGATTTAAATAGGTAATTAATTATTTACCAACATAAATTCTTCAACTTTTAGCAACTAAATGATAAGTAAAAAGATAAATAAATTTGTAATTATGGAAAAATTAAATGTTAACACCGACTATCCAACAAAAAAAACCTTTCCAAAAATGTGAATCTCTCAAGGGTTTCATCCATTTTTCAATTCATAGTGTCATAGTCACATGAGCATGTTTCACATATGAACAATTCAATCATGTGACTATTAAAGGGAATGCCATTCAACAATGTATGAAATTATGAAACAAGTACACAATTTCTTGGGAATGATACAAATCAGAATGATTGAAAATTTATAGGAAATGTGGCTTCACCATTATGGGCTAGAGCTTAATGAATACCTAAATTGAGATACAAATAATGGTAAACTGGAAAGAGAGTTCTAAAAAAACCAATAAAAGTGACTATCTAAAATCTCTCTGTTATGGTTACCATTCTATTGAAGGAGGTTTTCATGCAGGTGTGTACCAAAATCCTATCTCAAATGACTGTAAAAGATGAGGAGAAAAAAAAATATGTGAGTGAAAATACAAAAAAGAAATCAAACCTATTGTGATCTGAATTTCTCAATCACAAGGAGCTATTGCTTCGTGAGTCCTGCCCAGGACTCCACTTGTAATCCTGGTCTCCACCTCTAGCAAAGATAGCTTCAACAAATGGAAAAAGCTCTCGCACTATATCTAACTCACTAGATCTACTTTCCCCTTTACATGACTACTTTATATAGGCCTTTTTCCCTCTCTGGGAAAATGTACTTGAACACCCATAGGCTAGATAAGTTAGGAAAATTCCACATTAATTCACCCCTAACCAACTCATAAACAAGCAGATCAAGTTGATCTCCTTGGGAATGAAAAACTATGGAAGTTGGTCAATTTGATCTCCTTAGGAATGACAAACTCTAGAAATTTTTTCTCAATTATCTCGATTATGAAATATTATTATTTCATAATTATGAAATTGTGACAAAATAATTATGAGAAATTACTCAATTATGTAATATCACCCATTTAACATGTTCTAACTCCCTTGTAATACCCATGTAAGTAAAAGAAAAGGCGAAAGGGGATGCCTTCTTGCCAACAACTGAGGTATGTTGAACTTTGGTCTCTCTCACTATAATGGAGTGGAAAATAGGGTTATAACAAAAATTATTCCTAATTATGTATATTAGCTAGACATCCACTCTAAAAATGAATTTAAATGAATGCAACCACTCTTGTTGAACTAGGAGGATCCCTAATGGATAAAGAATAAAATTCCTCAAATTGCAATGAAATCTTAACTAGATCAAAGAGTTTGTCACAAGGAATCCAATGTGATGCAAACGACATCTCAATCCAAGCTCAGATGCAAAAGTTATGCTTAGTCAAAGTTTCAATCAAAAAACACAAAATTCAATAGCCAAAGGTGACATGGCAGTCTATGGAGTGGACACATGGTACACTTAAGCTGAAATTGTAGGTAAAATTGGTTATGAATTAGTGCCATGTTGGAAACCTGACTAGACATGTGCGGAGGTTGAATGTGACACATGGCAGCTGAGTAGACATTGAAGTGGCACTGACATGTTTATTGGACAGCAAGTGGGCCAATCACATGGTGCCACATGGCCCTATGAAAATTCATGACATGGACCCATGAAATACTTCCATGTGGCCTTGCATGGATCAGATCATCACATAACCATATGTAATCAAGAAAATATTGGTTTTTTCATTGGTTATAACATAAGGTTGTTTTACGTTGAACCCATATAAATATTGCCTCGTGGCCTTGCAGGATTGGACCATCACATAACTATATGCAATTGAGCGATTATTGGTTTATTCTTTGGTTATAACTATTGATAGGTGGTTGTCATTGATGTCAACCCAAGAAGCACCAATAGCTACCTCGATATTTTTTAGCAAATTTGGCATGAAAATTCGCGGTCTCCTATCTCCTAATTAATCTAGTTAGATTCTCCTCAAAAATATATTTTCGATGATGTTTTGTACCCCACATAGTTCTTTATGGTTTTAAATTTATTTTAATTTTAAGTTGAAGACCCAATTTTGTGGGCTAAAACCCCAAAGGGTAGTATTTAAATGACACCTTATCATTAATTCATGTATGGTTGTCAATATATGAAAATAATTCTTGCCGCAATATCATTGTGTATAAGTTGAATAACTTCAAGAACCAAAGGAAATACACCAATCACTGATTTCACATCCTAGGTAGGGCCATATGCACTAAGCCAATCATTGATTTCAAAATTTTAGTGGAACTAAAAAAAATTGTCGACAAATATTAATAAGAGATAATAATTAATTAAATTAAGGGTATTATGAAAACATAATCTTAAGAAGCATTTTAAATTAATTCTATCTCATAAAAATTATCCCTCCTAACTTAACAAATACTATCTCTTCCCATAAGGTTCACGACCTCCCTTCCTTAGCACACAAGACATAAATATAATTAATATTTCAATATGTTAATTCCTATTGAAAACCTCTTTAATATCTAATCGTCACATATAAAGTCCCTTTATAAATCTGAACGATCATCCTTAGCAACCAACATATGAATATAAAAACAAACCTTTATCACCACTTAAGAGACAAGCTTTTGAACGAATAATATAAATAATTATCTTCTAAAATTTTCGGTCATCCTTGAGGAAGCTACGCTAATAATTTGTGAGGACAGGGGTTGACATCTTTTGAAAGGTTCGGTTAAAATTTTAGTTTGAGGACTTGCTAGATGAGAAAGGAAGTATTTCTTAGAATTAAATTTGTGTAGCACTGATTCTTCAAGGGGAGCAAGGTAAAAGATAATCCTTTTGTGTCTCTTGTGTTTTGGTTAGGACCTTATTACAGTAAGCCTTGTGGAGAAAAATTACAACCTGTTCTGGGAGAAAAATTTCCTCAAATTCAACATTTGAAAGGTTCGGTTGAAATTTCAGTTTGAGGACTTGCTAGACGAGAAAGGAAGTATTTCTCAGAATTAAATTTGTGTAGCACTGATTCATCAAGGGGAGAAAGGTAAAAGATAATCCTTTTTTGTCTCTTGTGTTTTGGTTAGGACCTTATTATAGTATGCCTTGTGGAGAAAAATTACAGCTTGTTTTGGGAGAAAAATTTCCTCAAATTCGACATCCATTAACTGTTAAAAGAGAGAGAGTTAGGGAACCTTTCTAGAGCGAGCTCATGATTGTTAACAAAGATGTATAAAACACATTTTATGCGAGACTTATTGATTCTATTTGAAGATCGAATCATATGGAAAGTAGTCTGAGACTGTAGAAAGAAATACATGCATAGTTTAAGGCGTGTACCCTCCTTATTATGGTCCACAAAATGTTGTTACATTACAGGTGTGGATTTCCTATTTGAGGAAGCGTATAAGCTTAGGAAGAGGAATAATTTAGGATGCATGCATTATAAGAAAGTAAGACTCCATTAAGAACTGTTTTGGAAGTCAAATTGCACAAATTACAGTGTACATTTTTTTATGCAAAAGTATCCTCATATCTCGTGTACACAGAAGTGGTAAAACAATGCCCGCAAATCGCTACCAGAAATGATTTCTTCCTTTGAGGAACAGGTCATTTCTTCCTTTGAGGAATAGGTTTTTCCAATTCAAGAAGGTGAAGAATCAGATTTTTTCGCAGAGGATGAGGAATCTCAGGGGCAGGAAGCGCAGGGACAGAGGTTTGTCGAGCTATGAGAATATATAAAATAATAAAGGGACATAAATGTAAACAAAAATGCTCGCAAACATATTGGAAATTGTACATGGAGGATGGAGCATTTCAATCAACGAACTACATAGAAGGTGAACATTGTTTATCTAGAATGTATCAAATTACTATAGAGACATGTTCTACTAACACAGATAAAAAAGAGCATGCCGATACCTGGTATTGCAGTCGCTTGAAGTCGTCGCAGACCAACAGTGCGGAGGAGCAGTACAGACGAAAATGCGTGAACAAACAAACTAGAAGCAGCACAGATAGAAAAACGCACGAACAAACAGACCGGTAAACAAATCAGCTTCGTGGGCGATTTATTTATAGCAACTAGTTCGCCCGAACTATTTTAAAAGTAAAAATTTGGCCGAACTCAAAGTTTAGCTGAAATTTTGTTGCTAGTTTTTCCATCTCCGACAAAAATTCTATTTTCCCATGCTGTCAGTGTGCCTTCAATCTAAATGGAATCACGAGTTCAGCTGAACTATTTCCGAAAAAAGTTTTCTTCCCCCGATTCTCACAAAAGTGTAACTCATCTTCACATATCCACCCATAAGTATTTATAGACTTTAAAATGGAAGCCTCATGAGAGCACGGTGTTAAAATTTGGATTCCAGATGATGGTTGGCATGATGCAAGTTCATGTGTCATCCGTGATGTTGATGGAATTTTAAAATCAAGGCTAAAGGTATTGGAAGGCTGGTATGATGAGCCATTGCTACTTGAATTCTTCTCCAAATATTTGGGTTTACCCAACCATCCATGAATGGAAGACTACTACTCCCTGTGGCGGGAATGGTCAGGAAATTCCAGGCATCGTATATTGGAATCAGAATGTTGTTTGGTTTGGAAGCATATTTTACAAAATTGGTCATGTTCCTCCTTACGTATGAAGCAATATCTTCAAACTAACAGTGTCTGTAAAGTGCCAGTATGCACAAATAAAGGAGATATTCATGTTTGGATTAGAGACAAAGCATTTGTCGCTGATGACATGCAGCTGAAAAAGTTGTTCAAAACAAGTTCAAAAAGATAAAATTTTACTTGGCAGCCAAATCCTCCTAATGCTGAAATACCTTTGTATTTGTTGTTTCCAATTTATAATGATTTTGGAGTTAGAAATCTATCACAAGCGGTGAGAATAATAAAGATACCTACTCCACAGAATATGCCTTTCGAGAAGTTGACACCAGGTAAGGGGATATTGGGGATGGGATTGTACAAAATACTTATTGCATATCTTGCAAAGCCTTCCTTCAAAATTCCAGCTAACAGGAGACATCATCTTGTTGGTTGAGCCTTATTTCTTGGGCTATCCTCCATTAAATGGAGTTAGGTATATACTGCCCATCGTTAAATTTAAACGAATTTAACTTTAACTATGAAAAAGATATGCCCAACCGTATTTAATGGCGGAAATCCTAGCAAATAAGTTTTTCCCATTTAAATTTAACTGTGAACAGTATATGCCCAACCGTATTTAATGGCAGATAGCCTAGCAAATAAGTTTTTCCTAGAGCTGTTATGAATGGTGTAGTCTATGGAGTGAATGAACCACTCGTGACAGAATATTATGTGTTATTGGCAAGAGAAATTGGTAAAGCAGAGAATATTCTAGCGAAAACACCGAGAATGGTGAGATGGGAAAAGGAAAAGAAGTGGTTACTCATACAAACGCCTAGTCCTCACAATAAAAAGGAAGTGTTTTTGTTTGCCATTACTTTTTCTCACATAGTCTCACATGGTCTATTAAAAGAATTTCCTCATCTAGTGGCAAGACTATGTGAGATACTTAAACGTGGTGCTTTTGTAAATTTTAATTTGGAAGCAGTGGATTCAATTCTTTGGAAAAATAATTTTCAGTTGTTTATGGAGGGCAACCAATTTCTCTCCTCTATTTTTCTGGAGGACGCTTTAGTGTCGAATTCCTCCACATTTGTAGAGTGCAGGGTTGGTGACCGCACGTCTACATCGCACAAGAGGAAAGGTGGCAATCTCCAACGACCATGAATTTGGCAACCTCATTTCAACAACATTCATTTTTCTGCGGCAGAAGGTCGTTTAGCTCTTCGAGTTAAAGAATAAAGGGTGTAATGTCAAAAGTGCTGGTGAACCATCTAATCAATGCATTAGAAATCATATGGTTGGTTTTACAGGGAATTGATGCCCTATATTTGCACGTTTTTCAAATTTTGGATGTGTTTTCAAGTTCTGCGAAGGAATTAAAATAGTGGGGCTATTCTGGTCCATTTTCATGGAAATGAAGAATAAAAAAAACCCAAAATGGTTTTCCCTAGAAAACTGTGACAACTGCATTTAGTGTTAACTAGTTGTTAACTAGTTAAATGACATTTTATTATTTGTTTTAAGAAAATACCGAGACACTTAATGTTTTCTCTGGAAAAGTTATTTTCTTTATTGTTAATTGTGAAAAATAAAATTAGTTATGGACAGTAGTTCCATGAAAAGTAAAAAGGTTGATGCTAAATGTTTTCCAAGAACTGAAAGGTGGTTGGATAGTTGGAACAGTTACTTGTTCCACTAGGGATAAGAGACTCATCCCAGTGAGGAATGGGGGTTTTGTTCATGGGCTAAGGAAGGAGTGGATATTTTCCTGAGCTGGTAGAGACAAGTGGAAATCATTCAGCAAGTCCTGAATTGTTTTGGCATTGACTGGACTTGGAGTCTTAAGGTCACAATAGAAAATCTACTGTCAACCCGTACCTCTTCAGGAGTGGAGCATGGGGACAAGAGGAGTACATAATTTCCTCTCTTGAAGGTTGGGTGGACACCAATAGCCAAATAAATTTTC
The DNA here is from genome assembly GCA_034641835.2 of Pinus albicaulis. NCBI lineage: Eukaryota > Viridiplantae > Streptophyta > Pinopsida > Pinales > Pinaceae > Pinus > Pinus albicaulis. The sequence goes on along the minus strand of CM076572.1, from coordinate 1,092,347,832 downwards.
AGATAAGTGACTGTTTGTTTTTAGTATTATTTAGACAGAAAGATTGTTTTTAGGTTATTGTACACAGATAACTGTTATTTAATCTTAGGAGAAATGCTATTTTTCTTTTGGAACTGTTCTTTCTGTTAGAAAATGATAAGTTGTGAAATATAAATAACTCCGCAAATATTTGCAAGACTCTGTGAATTACTTCTGTAAGATTTATGGATTAATCTTGTGAACATCTCATATTAGCTGTAAGATACATGGAAAGTAGAGTAGACGAATAACAAGAGTAACTCGACTAATCATAAAATAGCTAACTGTACATGGTAATTTATTGCAGGAGTTCTTTAATCCGTTAGGATGCATTTATAAAGAACTGTGACAAAGAATTATAATGAAAGAAAATAATTAAATAATGTAATTATGATTACTGTGAAAATAAAATAAAACTAGAAAGATTCTGTCTTTTTAAACTAGGATGGGGTGAGCCTTTGGTACTGGGTACGGGGGTGAAACCCCAACCCAATACTCATCACTACCCCTGCTCACTATACACGGACGGAGACAGTTGGTGGTTTTGACACCAGAGAAATATTAAATTCCTAATAGTAAAAACTTTATATTCGAATTATAGTAAAGACAACAAAAAAAAAATGGTATATTCGAATTACAGTAAAGATAGTAGTAAAATTCCTTACAATTACAAACCATTGACAAAAACCAAATGTGTGATGGAATAAATAGATAAATGCATTTAGATTATACAAAATCTGAAGTTTGAATACTCTTCGCTATGTAGGTAATGCGAGCAATATATATATATATATATATATATATATATATATATATAAGAAAATACATGGAAAGAACTGAAGTTTGGAAATTAAAAGAAAACAACTAAAGCGACAGTAACACTTCTGTCAAGGAAATTCATTTCTCAAACTGCAATAATATACTTCATTTGTACAATCGAAAGACTACATAACCCAAGACGATGAAGCTTTTAGTATTATCAACTGTAATTGAAATAACCGTGGCCATAAATAATTGACCTGGAAAATATCTAATTGTCTTCACAAGAGTGATAGACAGAACAATTTATAGACTAAAATATCCAGAATATAAGCTCTACTGATAAGTTGTTAAACTAAACTTGGGAAGGAAAAATTCATTTCCGTGAAAATGCTAAACACGCCAGAGGAATTATAGGCCTTTTTCATCGTGCGAAAACCCTTAGAAAATACATTGAAAGAGCCAAATAAGTTAATTGAGAACCAGGGTTATCCTATTCGTAACAAACAGATTTCATTGCAGAAGTCACTGCCTTCCTGGTAAGGGAACCCACCTGCAAACAAAGAACCCCATAAAAAATTGTAGGGTAAACATGAATTAAAAGCTTACATTGCAGAAGAAATCTAACTCAACAGAGGAATACATCTTAGAACTGGGTTTACTTGTAAGTGGTAGGCCTCGTGAATCATCCAGTTATTGAGCTGGAATTATAATAAAAAATTTAAGGCTTAAAACTCAATGACAATATTTAAAATGAAAACAAGGAATGTAAATGAAATTAACACCTAGAATCTGTGTATACCTGAACTGAATAGAAAGGAGGCCTTCATGATTAGTGCTCAGGAATTGAACAACGACAATGGAAGCAGAGTTCCTTCCAGAGGACGGAGGAAATGAAGCCGAGACACCAAAACCCATACTCAGAAAGCCCTCCTCCACAGAAATCCAAGGTGTGATTTCCATCGAAAACCTCATCCGTAGTGAAGGGTATTCCTCTCACAAGCAGTGCACAACCATCCAACATCATGGTGACATTCTCTTCAGAGACAGAGTGAGAAGCAGGAATCCAGAGCCGAGACAAAAGAGGGGTCACTAGGGTTTTGTGAGGATAAAGAAGCCTTTCCCACTAGGAGAAATGATCATAGATCTTCAGAAGAATGGACGATGAGGATGATGGCAGGTGGCCTTGAATATTGCACTGGATCTACAGACAATCGCCCAGCTATAGAGGGAGGTACTCGACAGAACCAAGATCATTAAATTAACCATGACGTGCCAGCACTTAAACCGTATAATTCACAATCCATGAATTTCCATTCATAAATGCAACAATATGATATGTAATAATGTTGACAGAACCGTAAAGTCTATGGTTGGTGAATCATTTCCAAACACAAAACTTTTGAAGTTTATAGTCTATACTATTATCCAATGTGATAATACGATTATGCTTTTCGGTGTATAGAATTATAAATGTGATAAATACGTTTATGCATTACGGTGTTGAGATTGGGTTATGTCGGTACAATAAATTTTAAAATGAAACACTAATATTTATGGTAGGAACCCCAAGTAAAGGTTTCAGTCACCGGTTAATGTAAAAGAGATAGTTTAATTGTGTAGTAAAAATAATTTTTTTTGTATGAGTGTTACAAGTGGTATTAGAGAAAAGTTCATACGCTGGGACCCTAAGGGTCAACTAACGATTTAAGTTGTGTGTATACAGATGCACAAAAAATAAGCTTAACAGGAAACATCATGAGAAGGGGATCAATGGAACAACCACCCCATAACACCGGGGAACCCCAAACACGACCAAAAGTGAGCCCTGAGATGTGGGTTTAGCTGAGTGTGGATCAACACCAGCAAACAAGTAGATTGCTGGAGGAACAACATCAGCAAACCAACATACTATTGAATACAGTGCAGAATCTATAGGAAGAAATGGCGCGGGTTCGAAGTGATAACGAGCGCTTGATGCAAGAACAAGAAAAGATACTCAAGAGTCTGTCAGATAAGTAGAATCAGGGAATGGAACAACGTAGTGCTGATAGAGACATGCAAGAAGGTAATGAGCGAAAAACAAGGGACCACACCACTGACAGAGTGGACAGAAGCCCTTCCTAGGGAAGCAACAAGAACAAAAACTATAATGAAGCAGAGTCTGGAAATCTGTCGAATCAACAAGAAGTTAAGAAGAAAAAAGTGGAGCTTCAGGGTGAGTTTTGAAAAATAAAACCACCAACATTTGATGGTGAAGCTGAGGAAGTGTCAGAGGCTTGGTTGATAAATATGACTAAATATTTTCAAGTGTACGAGTACAACAGCAACCTAAAAGCCAGATTGGCCATATATCAGTTAAGGAAAAAGCCACCTTGTGGTGGGAAGAAGTAAATAATGTTTGCAGCATTGAAGACCAAGACATTACCTCGGAATCGTTACAGCAATACTTTAAAGATAAGTATTTAACAAAATGTTTCTATGATGAGAAATCTAAAGAATTTCATGACTTGAAGCTAGGACAGATGACCATGGACGAGTTTGTTACCAAGTTCACCTCTCCGTTAAGATATTTTCCTTACCTTAGAGATCAAAAGGCTAAGGTTCAAAGATTTTTGAGCAATTTGCCAACACTTATGAAGGAACACATTGAGTTTGTAAATCCTAGAACCATGGATGAAGCCATTCATAAGTCACGAATGTGTTATCAATAGTCCAAGGAAAAATGGGAAGTTGGAAAAAGTTGGCAACCAAGAAAAGGACAAAAAAGCAACTCAAACTTCAAGGGCGCCAAAAATAATAACTCTTAGAATTCTGCACGAAGTTCTGTAAGTAGGTAGTTTGGCAGAAATCATAATGAACTTGACGACCAGAAGAAGAAAGGCCTACAGAGGCATCTAGCAAGCCAAAGCAAGGGCAGGTGACCAAAACACCCCTGCAGTGTTGGGGGTGTGGTGAAGCAAATTACTACAAAAATTTCCCACAACGAGCAAGTAGTGAAACAGTTGCAAATCTGTAGGAGGCTTCTAAAATAGGCGATGTGGCTTGAAACATACCTCGTATCAACACAACATTGGAGGATCGATAAGAAGATTATTAGCCAAAAATAATAGAGTTGGAAGGTAAATTACTCTCTCAATTTGTTTCTATTTTAGTAGACCCAGGTGCTAGTCTAAGTTATGTTAATCCCAAAATAGTGGAAGTGTGTAAATTAAAAGGGCAGAAATTAAAAAATCCTTGGCTGGTACAACTATCCATGGGAGAAAAAATAAAAGTAACTACAAAAATTTCAAACTGCACATTAGAAATTGCAAAAAAACAGTTAAATGTGGACCTGAACATACTGCCATTAGGGTCCTATGATGTTTTGCTGGGTATGGATTGGCTAGAAAAACATTGGACTTTAGTGGACTACATGGAAAAGATCATTTATCACATAATGCAAGATGGAAAACGCAAGCAAATTCAGGGAATCAAGAAACCCGTACAGCTACGTCCTATTACAACATTCCAAATGAATAAATGTATGAGGAAGGGATGTCAGATTTATGCTATCCAGGTGGGATATGCTAATTCCAATGAGAAGTCTCCTATCATGGAGAACATACCAGTGGTACAAGATTTCATGGATGTCTTCTCGAAAGACATACCCGGATTACCACTAAGAAGGGATATTGATTTTACCATTGAATTGATGCCAGGAGCATCACCTGTGTCATGGGCTCCTTACATAATGAGTGTTCCAGAATTAACTGAATTAAAAATACAATTACAAGAACTGTTGGACAAAGGATATATTCATCCAAGTGCGTTCCCTTGGGGAGAACCAGTGCTGTTCGTTATGAAGAAGGATGAAACCATGCGAATGTGCATGGACTATAGAAAGCTCAACAAGTTAACAGTCAAAAATAAATATCCTTTACCAAGGATTGATGATTTGTTTGACTGGGTGAAGGGGCCACAATGTTTTCAAAAATAGATTTAAGATTTGGATATCATCAGATTCGAATCAAGGATGAAGATATTTGCAAGATTTATTTCCGTAACAGGTACGGGCATTATCAATTTCTAGTGTTGCCCTTCGGGTTAACCAATTCACCAACGACATTTATGAGGTTAATGCATGGTATATTCCATCCTTTCCTAGATAATTTTGTACTCATATTCATTGATGATATTTTAATTTATTCTAAGAACCAGGAAGAACATAAAGAACATCTAAGGATTGTGCTGGAGATGTTAAGAAAACACTAGCTGTACGCTAAGTTCAGCAAGTGTGAGTTCTTCAAAACAGAAATCCAGTACTTAGGCCATGTTATTTCAGGAGAAGGGATTGCTTTTGATCCAAAGAAAGTCAAGACAATCATGGAATGGTAGGTACCCCAAAATGTGGCGGATATTCAATCCTTTATAGGATTGGCTGGGTACTATCAAAGACTTATTGAAGGATTCTTCAGAATTTCTTTTCCAATTACCTCCTTGCAGAGAAAAGGAAATTTTTTAAAGTGGAATGTTGAGTGCCAAAACAATTTTGAGAGGTTAAAGAAGCTACTGACCACTGCACCAGTGTTAAGGGTAGATGACCCCAATAAAGAATTTTAAGTTTGTACAAATTCTTGTAAAGAGGGAGTTGGGGCAGTTTTATCTCAGGAAGGGAATGTAGTGGCTTATGAGTCAAGAAAGCTGAAGGAACATGAACAAAGATATTCAACCTATGATCTAGAGTTAACAACAGTAGTGCATGCACTCCGAGTGTGGAGACACTGCTTGCTAGGTAATAAATTTGTACTAAAGACAGATCATAACAGCCTAACCAGTTATTTCAAACAAGCTGATCTAAACTCCCGACAGGCATGATGGAATTCCTTCTTAAGTGAGTTTGATACGGACATCCAGCACACGAAGGGTAAGGAAAACTGGGTGGCTGATGCTTTAAGTAGGAAGTTGCATCGTGTTTATGACCTTTACTATAATCAGCTTGAATGTAAATTTTTGGGTCAAGTAAAAGAGGAAGCTCAGAAGGATCCTGAATATCAATTCCTATGGCAGAAAATGGAAGTTGCCAGAAAGCAAGGAAATACTTCTAAATATGGAGTTAATAAAGAGAAAATGCTAACCTTTAGGGGAAAGTTGTATGTACCAAACCGTGTGGATCTAAAGGAGCTAATCATGAATGAATATCATTGGAGTAACTATGCGGGACACCCAGGATACTGGAAGATGTTAACTGGTATTAGAAAAGTATATTTCTGGCCTGGTATGCGTAAAAATATTGCTGAGTATTTAAATAAATGTTTGGAGTTTCAACAGGTTAAGGTGGAGCATCGACATCTCACAAGATTGTTGCAGCCCATACCAGTACCTGAATGGAAGTGGGAGGTCATATCCCTAGACTTCATTACGGGTTTATCGTGATCAAAGAGGCACAATGACTCCATCATGGTGGTAATCGATAGATTGAGTAAATCTGCACATTTTATACCTGTGCAGTCTAACTATAAGACTGTACAAATAGCAGACATTTTCATGAGAGAAATATTCAGACTGCATGGCATTCCAAAAACATTTATTTCAAGCAAAGATGTTAATTTTACTTCAAAATTTTGGAAAAATCTATTTACAGGTCTGGGGACCCAAATAAAATTTAGCACTGCTTATCATCCCCAGATAGATGGTCAAACAGAGCGGGTAAACCAAGTTTTGGAAGACATGTTGCGCATGTATGTGATGCAGCAACCAACCAAATGGGAAGACTAGTTGCATCTGGTCGAAATTTCTTACAAAAATGGTTATCAGGAGTCCCTTAAGATGAGTCCTTTCGAAGCTTTATATGGGAGGCAATGTCGCACACCCATAAACTAGAGCAGCCTCGAAACGAAACTAATGCTGTGACTAGAAATGCTGGCTGAGATGGAGTCAGAAGTAAATAAGATCAGACAAAATTTGAAAGATGCGCAAGATTGGTAGAAGATCTATGCAGATAAGAAGAGGCCTTATCAAGAATTTGAAGTGGGTGATCATGTGTATGTGAGGATTAAACCCAAGAAGAGTACCTTGCGGTGGGCCTCTTTTGCCAAGTTTTCTCCCAGGTTCTGTGGACCCTTCCAGATCTTAGAAAGGGTAGGACCCGTGGCTTATCGGCTAGCTTTACCCAGCCACATCCGAGTACACAATGTGTTTCATGTGTCACTATTAAAGCGATATGTGCATTATTGAAGCACGTAATTCATTGGTAGAATATTCAGATAGGATAGAATTAAAAATCCTAACTTGAAATATGATTTCTTTACGAGAATTTGACAAGAAACATTGTTGTTTGCAGGTAGAGCCGGACGACGAATTTCTGGTTGAGCCTCAATGCATACTCGAGAGGAGAGAAATAATTCTCGAGAAGCGAGTCATCACCCAGGTTAAAGTGCAGTGGAAGCACTTCAGCCCGGATGAGGCTACTTGGGAGGAGGAAGGATTTGTGCATGAGGCTTACCCAGAGCTTATTTATGAGCTGGAGTAAAACACCGAGGACGGTGTTACTTCCAGGGGGGAAAGTTGTGATAGCTGCATTTAGTGTTAACTAGTTAAATGACATTATATTATTTGTTTTAAGAAAATACTGAGACACTTAATGTTTTCTCTGGAAAAGTTATTCTCTTTATTGTTAATTGTGAAAAATAAAATTATTTATGGAAAGTAGTTCCTTGAAAAGTAAAAAGGTTGATGGTAAATGTTTTCCAAGAACAGAAAGGTGGTTGGACAGTTGGAATAGTTACCTGTTCCTCCGAGGATAAGAGACTCATCCCAGTGAGGAATGGGGGTTTTGTTCATGGGCTAAGGAAAGAGTGGATATTTTCCTGAGATGGTAGAGACCAGTGGAAATCACTCAGCAAGTCCTAAATTTTTCTGGCACTGACAGTACTTGGAGTCATGAGGTCACAACATAAAATCTACTTTCAACCCATACCTCTTCAGGAGTGGAGCACGGGGGCAAAAGGAGGACGTAACCTCTTGAAGGTTGGGTGGACACCAACAACCAAATACATTTTCAGATAAGTGACTATTTGTTTTTTGTATTATTTAGACAGAAAGATTGTTTTCAAGTTATTGTACACAAATAAATTTTATTTAATTTTGGAAGTTTTCTTTCTGTTAGAAAAGGATAAGTTATGAAATATAAATAAATTTGAAAATACTTGCAAGACTCTGTGAATTACTTCTGTAAGATTTATGGATTAATCTTGTGAACATCTCATATTAGTTGTATGATACATGGAAAGTACAACAGATGCATAACAGGAGTAACCTGACTAATCATAAAATAACTAAATGTACATGGTAATTTATTGGAGGAGTTATTTAATCCATCAGGATGCATTTATAAAGAACTATGACAAAGTATAATGAAAGAAAATAATTAAATACTTTAATTATGATTACTATGCAAAGAAAATCAAACTAGAAACATTTTGTCTTTTTAAACTAGGACAGGGTGAGCCTTTGGTACTGGGTACAGGGGTGAAACACCAACCCAATACTCATCGCTACCCCTGCTAACTATACATGGACGGAGACAGTCGACGGTTCAGAGACCAGAGAAATATAAAATTCCTAACAGTAAAAACTTTATATTCGAATTATAGTAAAGGCAGCAGAAAAAAAAATGTATATTCGAATCACAGTAAATATAGCAGTAAAATTCCTTGCAATTATAAACCATTGACCAAAACCGAATGTGTGATGGAATAAACATAGAAATGCATTAAGCTTATACAAAATATGAAGTGTAAAGACTCTTCACTGTGTAGGTAATGCGAGCAATATATATATATATATAAGAAAATACATGAAAAGAACTGAAGTTTGGAAATTAAAAGAAAACAACTTAAGTGACAATAACACTTATGTCAAGGAAATTCATTTCTCAAAATGCAATAATATACTTCATTTATACAATCGAAAGACTATAGAACCCAAGACAATGAAGCTTTCAGTATTAACAACTGCAATTGAAATAATCGTGGCCTTAAAGAATTGACCCATAAAATATCTAATTGTCTTCACAAGAGTGATAGACATAACAGTTTATAGACTGAAATATTCGAAAGATAAGCTCAACCGATAAGTAGTTAAACTAAACTTGGGAAGGAAAATTTCATTTCCGTGAAAATTCTAAACATGCCAGAGGAATTATAAGCCTTTTCCACTGTGCGAAACGCCTTAGAAAATACCTGGAAAGAGCCAAAGAAGTTAACTAAGAACCGGTGTTATCCTATTCGTAACAAACAGATTTCATTGCAGAAGTCACTGCCTTCTTGGTAAGGGAACCCACCTGCAACAAAGAACCGCATAAAAACCTGTAGGGTAAACATGAATCAAAATCTTACATTGCGGAAGGAATCGAACTCAACAGAGGAAGACATCTTAGAACTGGGCTTACCTGTAAGTGATAGACCTCGCGAATCATCCAATCATTGAGCTGGAATTACAATCAAAACGGTAAGGCTTAAAACTCAATGAAAATATTTGCAATGAAAATAAGGAATGTAAACAAAATTAACACCTAGAATCTATGTATACCTGAACTGCATAGAAAGGAGGCCTTCATGATTAGCGCCCGGGAATCGAACAACGAAAATGGAAGTAGTGTTCCTGCCAGAGGACGGAGGAAACAAAGCCGAGACACCAAAACCTATACTTGGAAAGCCCTCCTCCACAGAAATGCAAGGTGTTTTTTCCATCGAAAACCTCATCCGCAGTGAAGGGTATTCCTCTCACAAGTGGTGCACAACCCTCTAACATCACAGTGACATTCTCTTCAGAGACATAGTGAGAAGCAGGAATCTAGAGCCGAGACAAATGAGGGTTAGCTAAGGTTTTGCGAGGATAAAGAAGCCTTTCCTACTAGGAGAAATGATCGTAGATCTCTAGAAGAATGGACGATGAGGATAAGGGTAGGTGGCCTTGAATCCTGCACTCGATCTACGGACAATTGCCCAGTTGTAGAGGGAGGTACTTAGCAGAACCAAGATCATTAAATTAACCATGACGTGCCAACACTTAAACCATATAATTCACAATCCACGAAGTTCCGTTCATAAATGCAACAATATGATATGTGATATCGTTGACAGAACCATAAAGTCTATAGTTGGTGAATCATTTGCGAACACAAAACTTTTGAAGTTTATAGTCTACAATTTTATCCAATGTGATAATACGATTATGCTTTTTGGTGTATAGAATTATAAATGTGATAAATACGTTTGTGCATTACGGTGTTGAGATTGGGTTATGTTGGTACAATAACTTTTAAAATGAAAAATTTATATTTATGGTAGGAACCCCGAGTAAAGGTTTCAGTCATGGGTTAATGTAAAAGAGATAGTTTAATTGTGTAGTAAAAATAAAAAAATTTTGTATGAGTGTTACAAGTGGTATTAGAGAAACGTTCATATGTTGGGACCCTAAGGGCCAACTAACGATTTAAGTTGTGTGTATACTGATGCATAGAAAATAAGACTAACAGGAAACATCATGAGAAGGGGATCAACGCAGCAACCACCCCAGAACATCGAGGAACCCCAAACATGACCAGAAGTGAGCCCTGAGATGTGGGTTTACCTTAGTGTGGATCAACACTAGCAAATAAGTAGACTGCTGGAGGAACAACAGCACCAAACTAGCATATTTTTGAATCAAGTGCAGAAGCTACAGGAAGAAACGGTGCGGGCTCGAAGTGATAACGAGTGCTTGATGCAAGAACAAGAAAAGACACTCAAGAGCCTGTCAGATAGGTAGAATCAGGGAATGGAACAACCTAGTGCTGATATAGACATGTAAGAAGGTAAAGAGTGACAAACAAGCCAGAGTGGAAAGAAGCACTTCCCGGTGAAGAAACAAAAACAAAAACTATAATGAAGCAGAGTTTGGCAATCTGTCGGATCAACAAGAAGTTAAGAAGAAAAAAGTGAAGCTTCAGGGTGAGTTTTGAAAAATAAAATCACGAACATTTGATGGTGAAGTTGAGGAAGTGGCAGAGGCTTGGTTGATAAATATGAACAAATATTTTCAAGTGTACAAGTACAGCAGCAACCTAAAAGCCAGATTGGCCATATATCAGTTAAGGGAAAAATCCACCTTGTAGTGGGAAGAAGTAAAGAATGTTTGCAGCATTGAAGAACAAGATGTTACCTGGGAATCGTTCCATAAATACTTTAAAGATAAGTATTTAACATAATGTTTCTACGATGAGAAATCTAAAGAATTTTATGACTTGAAGCTGGGAGATATGACCATGGATGAGTATGTTACCAAGTTCACCTCTTTGTTAATATATGTTCCCTACCTTAGAGATGAAAAGGCTAAGGTTGAAAGATTTCTAAGCAGTTTTCCAACACATATGAAGGAGCACATTGAGTTTGTAAATCCCAGAACCATCGATGAAGCCATTCGTAAGGCACGAATGTGTTATTAATAGTCCAAGGAAAAATGGGAAGTTGGTAAAAGTTGGCAGCCAAGAAAAGGACAGAAAAGCATCTCAAACTTCAAGGGCACCAAAAATAATAACTCTAAGAATTCTACACGAAGTTCTGTAAGTAGGAGGTTTGGTAGAAATCATCAAAGAACTCGACAGCTAGCTGAAGAAAGGCCTACAAAGGCATCTAGAAAGCCTGAGCAAGGGCAGGTGACCAAACCACCCCCGCAGTTTTGGGGGTATGGTGAAGCACATTACTACAAAAATTGCCCACAGCAAGCGAGAAGTGAAACAATTGCAAATCTACAGGAGGCTTCTACAGTAGGTGATGTGGCTCAAAACATACCTTGTATCAACGCAGCGTTGGAGGTGTTATCACTTAGTAATTTCTCAAGGTTAAAGAAAGAAATAGTTTGAGGTAACCACAAACCTACTTCAAACTCTAGGATCTAGCCTTCCTAGGGTTCAGAGAGGGCTCTCTCTTTGAAATTTATCTTTGTTAGATTTGTAAATGTTAGGCTAGTTATGGATAGGCAGTTTTGGTTTGGTTTTGATTGATTTGGTGGGAAAATCATTTAGAGGTATGGATAGTGGTGTCCATTGGGCTATGGAGTCTAAATCAAGCTAACAGAACTGGGATCAAGGCCAAAAGGTCAAATGTATTTAGGGCAAGATAGATAACCCTTGGAGATTTTGGAAAAATGGTTTTTGTGAGGTGGTATGATCAGGATAAAGGGCACTTAAGAATCCTTTGATCTGGAAAAGAGAAGTAGAAGGCAAAGGTCATACGAGTGAGAGAGAAATTAAGAATTCTCTACACTGGAAATCAGAAGAAAACATAAAAATGGTAACTAGTTAAAAACATGTTGCTTTTAACAAATCCTATAGTAATACTCCTAGTTATACATTCAAATTTAGAATAAACATAGATGGATGCATGTAACTAAGAAAGGAAATAGTAACAAGTTAGGAAATACTTCACTCCAGTTAGCTCATCACAGGGATCTTGAATTATGATGCCAATTGGATTGATCCAGCCTGCTACTTGAAATTCGAAACAAAAAGGCCTTCATTGTCAAAAAAAATGACTATAACAATATTTAGCAATTTATTCCACCCAAAATCCTTCAAAAGATAAAGTATATATACAAATTCTAAACTAGAATATCTTGAAAAAATATCAAGATTGGTTTACAAATATCTCAAACTGCTTTACATAAATATAACTTTAATAAAGGACACTCAAAACTAATGCATGTGTTTGGCACTATACTTATGGATTGATGGTGACAAAGAAGAGAATTCTAATTTGATCTCAACTCTTAGTTGATGATGAGGCATCCAAATCACTCACTGTTTCCTTTCTTTGTGCATTCTACTCCAGAAATTCTGCAAACTTGGGGTCCAATGATACCTTTGTATTTCCAAATCCGAAATATATATGTAAAAAGTGAAAGTGGTTTTTTTATATAAATATGTTACTAAGATAAACCTCTCTCATTTTCCCAAAATTCATTTCCAAGTGTTCACAATAGGCTCTGCAAAAAGCTGTGTAAAATAGTGTTTTCCGCAGTCTGAACAATAGGCTATAAATATGTGCATGTATATCTCATTCTGTAATACTTGTGAAAAAATTGAGATTGGATTTTGTATATGGGTCTCTTAGGAACAAAAACCTCCTCCCGTTTTGTAACATGTATTTCTTATTGGCTACAATATTCTATACAAAACGATGAGTTAATAGGAATTTTGTGTAAACAATGCTTCCAAATATTGTTTAATATTTCCAAACCAATGATCGTTATTAGAAAAGTGAGAGAGGTTTTTGTAGTTTGACATCTGAATAACATAAACCTCCTTCAGTTTTGCAAAATTCATCTTGGATTGGTCACAATATTTTCTGTAAAACTATGACTTAAACAGGAAATTTCTGCAAAAATGTCCCGTCATGCTCTCTTTTCATATTTTAACCTTTTTGTTCTTTTAACTGTTTTTACTTTTACTTTGGATAAATTTTATTATTGGTGAAAGTATTTTCATCTCTGTTTACCATATACTGCCTCTGTATTTACTTTTACTTTTTACCTTGACTGCTCTGTAACTTCTTCTGATTTGACTTTCACTCTGACTTTCATCTGATACATTTTAACTCTAATGCTCTTTGACTGTTTATGTTTTCACTGTCATTGTGAATTCTTATTTCACTTTTACCATTCACTGTGAAATTTATCTCTCTCTGCATAAATGACTTTTTTCTTTTTTGCTTCCTGGAAACTTTTGTTAAGGAATATCATTTAAAATTCTTTTCTTTGTGAACTTTTGGAGTAAAACAGATCTTTAACTAGTATTTAGATTATTTTATCCAAACTCTCCTTTTGCTAATGACTAGCAAAACAAAATAATTGTTAATGAAACCCTGGTTGCTGGGAGGTGATAATGGCTTTAAGTGGTTACAGTACTAGATTTGATTTTGGCACTTTGGGACCTTCATGATTGCTAGAACTCTACTTTTTTGGCATTTTGGCTACTTCTGCAAGTTCAGAGAGTTTGCAGAAGCAATTTTCACTTTTAGCAGAGGCTTCTTAGATAAACAGGTGAAGTATAGTATTTTATTATGGATTTCTTTCCAATTAGGTTTGTCAAAGAAGTTAATAGGCTTTTGAACTGACTTAAAACAAGAAACAAGGGTTTCCTGAGTATTTTAATGGAAATTTGGGCTAAAAACTCTTTTGAAAAGGGTTACAGAGGCTTAGGAAACCTGCAGAGGTTTCTAGTTTGATTTAAGCTTGAAATAGTTGATCAAAGTGTGAAAAACTCACAAATTTCTTCAAAAATGGTGCACAGCAGAGAAACAGGGTTTCTGGGAAAATTTTGACAGGGTCTGGCCTATTTTTGGGGCTTTTTGGCAGTTTATTTTAATCGATTTTTAAAGCTCTAAGTATGCTTTTGTTCTTAAAATGTCTTCTAAATCGATTGCTAGTTTGAATTTTGGAAAAATACTTGTAATATGTAGGTATCGGGCTTTAGAACAATTTCTGAGGTTTTGATTGAGTTGATGGCTTGAATAGCTTATCTAGAGCAACATGAAGCTCTTCGGCAATCTTCACAGGTTTATAGGGTAAATCTTGCGGGTTTCAGGTGCATAAATGGCTGAAAAAGGTTTAAAATGGTGTTTTTACAACTGGGAAGGTGCGAACATAGGTTTAACGTGCAAGAAGGGTATGAAATGAATTTTATTTCGAAGGTTAATATGCATTTCGGTCATATTATTTCAGTATTGAATGATTGTCACATCAAGCATGAGCAGCAGTTTGGGGATTCAATGGATTAAAAACCAGTGGTTATCACGTATGTTTTTGGTGGTAAGAGGTATTTGGCTTAACCCACACAATCGAATAAAAATTGACCACGTGGAGGAGAGATAAGACTACGAAACCATCCATTTCGTGCAGGTTTGGAACTTAGGTGATCGTGCATCTTGTCTGCGCGATATTGGATGTCAACTGTTATATTTGGGGGATCAATGCGAAGGGTCCATATTAATTTGGGAATTGCATCGAAATGGGAGGTGGGGTTAGGCTTGTTATATGAGCGGATGGTTTAAAACTTTTTAGAAATAAACGTTAAAATACATTTAAACCTTAGTTTCATGGTATAGCAGAGGGGTAGGTTTAAACCTTGGTTATTTAATGGCGGGGGGAAAATATATATATTTAAATTAAAAAAATTATAAAATGTTTCAATAAATATATATGAGGGTGCGATATTATATTATATAGTTTTTCAACTTTTATGGTTTTTCAAAAATGTAGGGAAGGGATATTTGCATATAGATAGGTTTAGACCAGTGGGAAAAATCGGGTGGGGCGTTTATTTAGCGTACATGGGGATATTTAAACCTTGTTCTTGTTGTGAAACCAGCTCAAAAAATAGAAGAAAAGAGATATCAACGCCTTAGAAATAAGCTACTTCAAGGGGGAAACCACCAATACATTACATGAATGAACAATTCTTGGATGATACAAATTACAAAACCTCCTTTCTATATATAGGAGTCCATGGGGCCACAATGTAATCCTAGTGGAGCCACAATGTAATCCTAGCTGACCTAACAATAATAATTTAAGGGCACAATAATAACAATATGGGGGTTACATGGGTACAATAATAACAATAAAGGGGTTACACTAACAAAAATAAGGGACTATACTCATAATATAGGGACCTAACATGCCCCTCTCCTTCAAAAAAGTGTTGTCCTCAATGCTTGAGTAGCTCTGGGTGCTTCTGTGTAAAATTCTCATCTTCCCATGTAGAATGTTCAGTGGGTAAGTTCTTCCACTTGATGAGATACTCTGAAATTGATCGATTCCGTAGCTGTCGAGTTCTCGTTTCCATGACCACTTCAGGTTCCAATATTATTTTTCCTTCCTCATCAAGTTCTGGCAATATTGTTTGAACTGGAAGATTTTCACCTATAACCTTCTTTAAGCATGAAACATGGAAAACTAGATGTACTCGCAAAGAAGCAGGAAGCTCCAATTTGTATGCCATAGTACCAATCTTTTGCAACACCTTTTAAGGACCATAGTACTTTGGCGATAATTTATTATCCTTCTTAGCTTGCTTGAGGGACATTTGTTTATATGGTTGTAGCCGTAAAAATACCCAATCTCCTACATCAAAACTTTTCTCACTGCGATGTTGATCTGCCTGTTGTTTCATTCGATTTTGTGCCAAATTCAAGTTATCCTTTAAGAGTTGGAGAACTTCTTGTTGATGCTCGATGTGATCTTCCACCGCTTGAACCTTCGAATTTTCCCTTAAAGATGATGTGATGGATGGTGGATGATATCCATAAAGTGCCATAAATGGGGTCATTTTTGCTGCAGCATGGAAGGAAGTGTTATACCACCATTCAGCAAGAGGTAACCACTTGACCCATTGTGTTTGTTTATCAGATACAAAAAAACGAAGATATCCTTCCAAACATTTATTTACTATCTCAGTTTGACCATCAGATTGAGGATGATAAGATGAGCTATGAGCTAATCGAGTACCCAAACAAGAAAATAACTCCATCCAAAAATTTCCAGTAAAAATGGGATCTTTGTCACTCACAATAACCCTTGGGTTTCCATGTAGCTTTTGAATTGTGTCCATAAATGTAGTAGGAACTGTACTTGCTTTAAATGGATGAGATAATGCACAAAAGTGTGCATACTTGGTAAGTCTATCAACTACCACCATGATGACACTCTTTCCTTCGAACTTAGGTAAAAGTGTGATAAAATCCATTGAAATCTCCTCCCAATGTTGACTTGGAATGAATAAAGGTTGTAGAAGACTCGGGGTCTTAATTGTCTCAACTTTATTCTGCTGGAAAACCAAACATTCTGCCACAAACTTTTGAATATCAAATTTAAGGCCATCCCAAAAAAATTCTTTATTCACCCTATGGTAAGTTTTTAAAATCCTGAGTGTCCTCCTAAAGGAGAAGTGTGCAATTCCAAAATAATCTTTTCTTTTAGTTGGGAATTATTACAAAGATATAAGCGATCTTTGTACCATAAGGAATCATTTTTCCAACTAAATGTATTAGATGTACTAGGATCTTGCTGTAACTTTTGAATGAGTGTCCACACTTCTTCGTCCTTCTTCCATTCATCTCTTGCTTCAGTTATCCAATCTGGTTGGATAATAGAAATGGCACAAAGCAATGCTTCCACCTCTTCATTATTTATTGAGAGTGCATCTGCAACAACATTTAGCTTCCCTTTTTTGTAGATTATTTCAAAGTCATAACCCAACATCTTTGTGACCCATTTTTGCTGCTCTTCTGAAGATAGTCTTTGTTCCAAAAGTGTTTAAGACTATCATGATCAGTTTTTACCTTGAAGTGTCTTCCCATTAGGTAAGTTCTCCATTTCTTTAGTGCATGCAGTATTGCTAACATTTCCTTCTCATAAATAGGTTTCTGTAAACACTTTCCTTTGATTGGACGACTTTCAAAAGCAATGGGTCTTCCTTCCTGCATTAAAACAACACCAATTCCATTTCCTGAGGCATCACATTCCACAATAAAGGTTTTTGTGAAGTCTGGCGTAGCTAAGACCGGTGCTAGGCACATTTCCTCTTTAAGATGTTCAAAGGCCTTAGTTGCTTCAGGTGTCCATGAAAATGCATCTTTCTTCAATAATGTTGTTAGAGATGCTGCTATTCTCCCATAATTCTTAACAAACTTGTGATAATACCCTGTTAACCTGAGAAATCCTCGCAACTGATTTATGGTTGTGGAGACTTTCCATTCCTTAATGGCTTTAATTTTGTTAGGGTCTACTTTAATACCCTCGTGAGATACAATATGACCCAGATATTCCACCTCTTGTACTCCAAAGAAACATTTGGATGTTTTTGCATATAATTGTTTCTCCTGCAATAGTTTGAGCACCCTGTCAACATGTTGAACATGATCCTTCCAAGACCTGCTGTAGATTAGTATATCATCAAAAAAAACTAGCACAAATTTTCTACGGAAGGGCTTGAAAATGGAATTCCTCAACCCTTGAAATGTAGAAGGTGCATTGGTAAGGCTAAAAGGCATGACCAAAAATTCATAATGACCCTCATGAGTTCGAAATGTTGTTTTTGGAATATCTTCAGTCTTCATTCTAATTTGATGATATCATGAACAAAGATCCAACTTGGTAAAATAAATTGCTCCATGTAATTCATCCAATAATTCATCAATCACAAGAATGGGAAATTTATCTTTAATGGTGAGCTTATTAAGCTCCCTATAATCTAGACACATGCGCCATGATCCATCCTTCTTGTGTACCAATACTATAGGAGCAGAGAAAGAACTTTGACTAGGTTGAATTATACTCGCCTCTAACATTTCTGCAATCATAGGTTCAATTTCGCTCTTTTGGACATAAGGATATCTATAAGGCCTGATGTTGGAGGAACACTTCTTGGAATCAAATGAATAGCATGATCATGATCATGAATAGGTGGGAGTCCTTTGGGAGTTTCAAACACCTTGGAATGATTTTCCAAGACTTTTTGGAGATCTGCAGAAATAGATGATTTTGATGTTGGAACTTCTAGTGAGCATAATTGTGCAATTACGCCTCGTTGTTCTTTCTTTAGACGGTTTGTCATGACATTAGAGCTTATTATCTTTCCCATCTTCCCTGCAATACCCCGTAATTCGACTTCCTTTCCTTTTGAAAAAAATTCAAGAAAAGTTCTTGAAAATTAAAAGCTACCGTCCCCAAAGATTGTAACCATTGTACTCCTAGTACAACATCAGCACCTCCCATAGGAATGGAAAGCATTGGACTAGTCAATACATATTCCCCCTTGGTTAGCTTGATATTATGGCATTTTCCAAAGAAATTTATAGTTCCTCCATTTGCAACCATCACTTGACATTCTGGTGCTGGGTATAGGAAACAATTTAATTCCTTGGCTACCTTACAATGAATAAAATTATGGGTGTTACCTGAATCAATCAACACTATTACATTTTTATTCTTGATTTGTCCTTCTATCTTGAGAGTTTGTGGAGTGGTAATTCCTGCCAGTGCATTACACGATATGGTCCGATTCATTTCTTCCTCTTCTAGGGATGGTTCCTAGTTTATATCCTCTTCTTGTTCATTTTCTTCTTCCTCTTCACAATCTATGTAAAATAATTTCTTCTCAGCACACTTATGACCTTTAGTGTATTTTCTATCACAACTGTAGCAAAGCCCTTTTGCTCTTTTTTCTTCCAATTGTTGTGGTGTCAACGTTGTAGGTTGTGGAAATCTAGGAGTAGCAACACTTCCATCTTTATAGAAGTGAGTGGTAGGCTTCCTTGTCGCCATAATTTTACATTCAATTTTTCTTGCCAACCTGAATGCCTTCTCCAATGAATCAGGTTCCAAAATGCAAACTTCATGTTGGATGTTATCCTTTAAAGTACCTATGAAGAGATCAATCCTGTGTTCCTCTGGAATATCAGTTACCCTTATATTCAATTTTTGGAAGTCCTCAATGTGCTCCCCCACTAGACACTTTTGTTTGAGATTTATCAATTGGCTAAAGAAGGTGTTGCTCTTTGTATCCTCATAATGTGCTATCATTTCCTCCGTAAAAATTGACCAAGTGACAATTTTTTTACGGGAGCAAAGCCATCGATATCATACAAATGTATTTTGTTCTAAATGTAAAGTTGCAATGCGTACCTTTTGTGTGTTTTGCACATTATTGAGATCAAAATATTGCTCCATCTGTAGTATCCATGTTACAGGATCCTTTCCATCAAACTTCCTCATATCAATTTTTGGAATATGGTGGTTCTTCCCTCCAACATTAGAGTTTATAAAATCACGATTAACATTTATTTTGTTCTCATCATGAGTTTCCTCTACTATCTTTTCACCATCAGGAAACATTTCTTGTATCAACTTTGTCAAACCTTCCATGTCTACTTTTAAACCATTCTTCATGTTTTCCATCTTAGCTTCCATGTCATCCATCTTAGATTCCATGCCAGCTTCCATGCCATCCATCATAGATTCCACGCCTTTCTTCAAACCATCCATCTTAGTTTCCATGCCTTTCTCCAAAACTTCTATGTCATTTTTTGTTGCTCTTTGCGAGAGCGAAATTTGTTGCACTTTCTCTTCTAATTTTGATATGTCATGTTTCCATTCTTCGTCTTCATGAGTCATAGTAGAGTCCTCTAAAGGCTTAATGGGTGTTGAATTCTTTTTAGGAGCCATTTTAGAATCCAATACTGATATCTATTCTACAATATGCCCTTGGAATCAATTCAACTTGATTCTTCAAACAAGACCTATGCAATTCGGAAAAAAAAATACACACCTTTTACTTTCTTTTGAGGAGCTCGATATTGAAATTGACTTATCTCTATGCTTGAAAATCCTCAATATCTGAAATTCGGCCCTATATTAGTCCTCTAAAGCTTCTTTCAAATGCCACAGGTCTGACTTGATTTGGATTCTTCAAGGCAAAGTTATGTCCAATCTCCCACAATGACCTAATTATGGACTGGTTCAGTAGAGTGACCTTGTACGACTTGCCACGTGTCACTGTTTGCTCCTTTGGCTCTGAATTTATAAACTAGGAACTACAGTCTGTGTACTTCTAGTCATGTTTTGCAGAATTCCAATCCGTTGCTCAGAGAGAGACTTATGAAGATTTTTCCACGATCACCTCTTTGAGATGAAATTCGAGAGCCTGAAAAAGACCTAACTTCCACAGATCATATCTCTGAAAATATTGTAAACCAAGCTCTAAAATTTTGTGATGATGTACCTCAAGATTTCTTCTTCGTGCTCTAAAAATTTCAGCTTCTGAACCTTCATAGAACAAAAGTTATAGCGCAAATTCTGCAATGACCATTTTAAGTGAAATTCAGGAGCCTGCAAAAATCCCTAACTTCCACAGATCATATCTCCAAAAATATTGTGAACAAAGCTCTGAAAGTTTGCGATGATGTTCCTCAGGATTGCAGCTTCACACACTAAACATTTTAGCACCTGAACCTTCGCAGAAAAAAAATTATAGCAAAAATACCACAATGACTTGTTTGGAGCAGCAAAACCCTAGAATCCAATGCTCTGATACCAAATGTTGTGAAACCAGCTCCAAAAATAGAAGAAAAGAGATATCAATGCCTTAAAAATAAGCCACTTCGAGGGGAAAACCTCCAATACATTACATGAATGAAAAATTCTTGGATGATACAAATTACAAAACCTCCTTTCTATATATAGGAGTCCATGGGGCCACAATGTAATCCTAGTGGAGCCACAATGTAATCCTAGCCGACCTAACAATAATAATTTAAGGGCACAATAATAACAATATGGGGGTTACATGGGTACAATAATAACAATAAGGGGGTTAAATTAACAACAATAAGGGACTATACTAGTAATATAGGGACCTAACAGTTCTAAACTTAAAATAGTGGGTTAAGGGGGTTATTTAAATATAAGAGAATTAGTATATACGGGTAGGTGTAGTTTTTAAGGATTTAATAAAATAGGTTAAGTGTTAATATGAAAAATGGTAGTGAAATGGAAACAAAACACATTTTAATCTCTAAATAAAGTGTAAATCATAGACAAAGTAAAGAATTGTTGTCTTTTTAATATTATTTCACTTATACTTAGGATAAATGCATTTTGAGGATTTATGAATGATTTTTTGAAAGGGAATGAGATTAGCTATTTAGGGTTTAGCTTTTACTAAGTAAAAATGGGTTTTTACTTAGGAAAAAGGTATCATGATTTATGAATGAAGAGTAAATGTTGATGAATATGGGTCTAGTGTGGGAATTCAATATTTTTAGCTAACCAGCCATCAAGTCTTGGGTCCGGTCCCAACAAAAGTTAGACAAATGCTCTGAGCCTTTTTGACTGATAGTTTAGAAAACTGAATACTTGTAGGGGAGGGGAAATTAGTGATTTTTCCCGATGATGTTTTATTACATGATTGCTCAATTGCTTTCTACTTACCCAACTTTATTTCTAACATTTTTTCTTCATTTTGTAGGTGCATTTAAGCTCGCAACCTTAAAACATTTTTCTTTCAAAGCATAAAGCTGTCTAAATCTACCTTATTTCATCCGAGGGCTCAGATTAAACTGTTGAGCTCCTCATTATTCTCTACTTATCTACTTATTTGTCAAGTTTACATTGTTTGAAAAATCTTTATTCACTATCTAAAACATGAAATTGAAAGCATGAAAAGTTAAGATTAAACAGTTTAACTAATCATGGATTATGGCATTAATTGACACTCTGCACATAATCATTATTCTTGTAGTAAAAGTAAAAGTAGTGGCATTTGGACTTGCTCACTTTCAGGTTTTATTTTTTATCTCTTTTTTCTTTTGGGGTCTATATTTTTTCTAAGTCCTTTTATCTTTCTTTTAGGACTTTTTACCCTCTTTTTGGTCTTTTATTATTTTTCATTTTTTCAAAAGATGGGAAAACAACTTGCAAAAAGCAAGGTATGTACATATTTACAAGACTATCAAAGTCAATTCAAAATTTTATGAACCCTATTATTATAAGACCCTAACAACGACTTCACATGGGGATGGCATCTCTTGGTGAGATGTCAAGAACATTGTTTAGTAGTAGCCTGATCCTTTGAGCCAATCCCAAACATGCATTTGCTTTGTTATAAAATCTTTGTGACTGAAACTCTTGGACTGAATTTACACCCTTTTCTGCAAACTGAAATATGATCTGAGACTAAAAATGTGTTGCAACCTTCAAACCAAACTACTAAATCATCAATATCTTAGGGCCTTTTCCTTGGTTGAAAAATAAAAATTGAAATAAGTTGAAATCCTACCTACTGACTCTAATCAGCTGTCCAACTACTGGTTAGGTAAAATGAAATAGCCAATGCAACCATTCAAGCATTATGTACTTTGATAGATTTTGTTGCATGTGCTTGTT
Organism: Pinus albicaulis; assembly: GCA_034641835.2. NCBI lineage: Eukaryota > Viridiplantae > Streptophyta > Pinopsida > Pinales > Pinaceae > Pinus > Pinus albicaulis. Next base: position 1,092,325,092 of record CM076572.1, on the reverse strand, counting down.
GATTATCAAAACTGTAATTCTGCAACCTATTAAAAACTTGTCAACAAATGAGAGAATAAAGAAATACTTGATTTCCTTTGTTGACTCTAGAAACTTTTCAAAATGATCTTCCAAGGTATATACACCAATGTTTAACTAATCTAAATAACTGTACATCTGTTCTGGATGACCTCCATGCCATGAGACTAAATTGTCATTTTCAACTTTATTCCCTTGCAAAATCAACCTATGATTGTTCTGAGATACTTTCAGATTTTTAGATAAGCTTTTTGATGATATTCCTACTGACGAAAATGTTTTTGAGGAAGTAACAAGTGAGGCAGAGGAATATAAGAACATCATTATGCATAGAGAGATGGAGACCTCCACAAAACCAAACTCAGAGAAAAAGAACATGGAGAAAATCTAATGTCCAATTCTATTGCTCCAAGAAATTTGGGCATAATGAACATGAATGCAAAAAGAAATAGTTAGATCAACAAAGAGGCAATGTCCATCTCTTCAACAATGAAAGAGAATCCTTTGAGACAATGTTTCTTTCTTTCCATCTTTCTAAAGACACTCACATCGAGGATATTTGGTTGCTATAAAATGGATGTAGAAACCATACGACAGGTAACAAAAATATGTTTTCTTATCTTGATGCTTCTATAATATCATAAATTACTCTTGGATATCGTTCCTATATTAAAGTTGAAGGGAAAGGTATTGTACAAGGTCTTACTAAACATAGTCAACAGAAATGCATACCTAATGTTTATTATGTTCCACATATGAAGCATAACCTCATTAGTGTAGGTCAATTTATGGAACATGGTTATGATATAATATTCCAAGTGAACACATGTTGCTAGGTCCCTTTTTGGTCAATTTAGTGTGTCCTAAATTGCTACATTAATTTATCAATCCGGGATTCGTAAGCTGATGAAGTGTGGCGCACTATATGTGCAAGATAACCTATTTCTTACTTTTTTGTCGTTTTTGGTTTTCTAATGTGAGATTCTAAAAGACAAGTATGGAGACAAATATTCAAGACAACAATGTCTTTCTAATGATTTTCCAAACTTCAAAAGAATTTTAAAAACACACAATCACAAAATTAATTCTTCAAAGAAAATGAAATTAAAGAAAATGAAATTGCATCACTACTCTATTCAAACAAACAATGAACTACTGATCATGAAACTCATTATTCTTGCTACTGTTCAAACATAAAAGAAACTATGCTGAAAGAAATCCAAAAGTTGCAACAAATTAAATCTAAATCAAATTACATCAACTTATCTTCTGATCCCTCATCATTAGTCCAGCTATGATTTTCGGAGGTAACCATAAACAACTTGAGTAACCTGATATCTAACTTGCAGAAAGTAAACTAATATCAAACTACACATTCATAATTCAACCCCTCACCACTGGGTCCAAATTTCGTGGCTTTATAAATCGAAGATGTCATGAGCAATTTAATATATCTAACTTCAAGTAGAAAAGTAAACTAATATCAAACTACACATTCATAATTCAATCCCTCACCATCAGTCCAGCTGTGGCTTTCGGAGGTAACTGAAGATGTCATGAGCAATTTAATATATCTAACTTGCAGAAATTAAACTAATATCAAACTACACATTCATAATTCAATCCCTCACCATCAGTCCAGCTGTGGCTTTCGGAGGTAATTGAAGATGTCATGAGCAATTTAATATATCTAAATCTAACTACTGAAACAAATGTGCAAGACTGAATTAAATAAAGCAGTGCTGGAATTAAACAAGAAGTAAATTAGCAACAGAACAATATTAATTCCATGTCATTAATCAAAAAGTTATGCAAATGCCGAGGCTACCTATTTATAACCTGAAACAAGAACACTGATCAGTTAACAATAACATAAAACATGAAAAATTATAGACAGAGGTACAATGTAAAGCATAAAAGATTATGAACAGAGATGAAGCATAAATACCATGAATGATGCAATGTATAAACACAGGAATGAATTATGGCACAATGAGCTTAAAGGAATAAAACAAGAACTATACAATAATGCACAAAACCTCAGCGTGTGCAGGGGGGCTCTACACTAGCCTTGGAAACAATCTTCAAGTACGAATTACGCTTGGAAACAGAGTCTTCTTATATATTAAAATTCAATCATAACAGAGTTACGGCACAGTGGCAACGTAATTACATTACAGAGCTATCTGGAGGCTAATGGAGACTAACTAATATGCGTATGCAAATGCATTATTTATAACAAAGGAAATATAACTGATTCCCTGAAGTTTATGCTAATGGAGAACACGTAAACCATTACGTCCAAAGATCTAGGATCATGGCCGCGTTAAGGAGTAAATCTATGAAGAGTGGATGTTTGAATTCGGTTCATGGAGCCATTTACAGGTGTTAATTTGTCTTCCGCAATTCAGAAACAGCCATATAAATCTCCACGTGACGAGAAACAGAGTCCTGTCACCATGGGACTCTACGGTTGACTTCCACTTGGCCACCTTTGACCGTAGCCTCCTTAGATAAATTTGCCCGAGCCAATAGGACACGATCCATGTCCACATCATTTCTGACTTGCCCATGTGGCTCGTTTTACCTGAAGACACCTGTAACATAGAGTTTCACAAAATGGCTGCGGAAAGTTGCAGCAGCTGCGGAAAGTGGCAAGATTCCACAGCTAAATGAGCAAAATCTAAATCAAACAGCAGACACAAAAATATAATTAAAAACCATTTTAGATGCTCTTTTGCAATTAATATACAATGATATTGACAACTTGGGAGGTTCGGGTGAATGAAAAAGGTATAGAAAGGTGTATGGAAAAGATGCAGATTTGAGACTCAACATACCCCCACTGTGAAGGTGTTGCATGTCCTCATGCAACCAAAATTTTGATAATCCTTCTTCAGTTCATATGCCTTGACACTTCAGCCAGTACATCTAATCCTCTCCTCTTCTTCTTTGGTGCTGCTAACATCCTGGGTTTCTTCATTAAGCACCTAAATTTGATATTAATCAGTGCTCTGCTTAACTTCTGGCATTTCCTTTTCAATTTCTTGTTCTTCTTCTGCCATATTCCCAGATGTAGCATAGTATTATCATGAATGATTTTGTCCAATTTACTTTGTTCCTTCAATGTCTCATTTTCATTTTTGATGTGTCTATTTAAAAGCTCTAGCTCAAAGACTTCCTGTTTTAGTGATTGGACTAAATCATCTTGTACTTTGTGAGGCTGAATGGACGAAGTACTGGGACCTGTAGCTACTTTTTCTAAAGATTCTATATAATCATATACTTCTTGTTTCTTGGGGTCTATATCAGGCGTCATTTTTATTGGGTTGTCCCTAAAATGCCGTGAAGGAGAGTTATCTTCAAAATCTGGCTGAGAAGGGCTCACATCAACATCTTGCTGAGAATGGGATGGACTATGTTCAATGTCTGACTGAGAATGAAATGAACCAGGTTCACTAACTGACTGAGAGTGAGATGGACTATGCTTAGCTGGGGATTGTTCAGATGTTTCTTCTCCCAAATCGATGAAATGGGGTCCTTTCATTTGTGTTTTCCTCAATTTCCCCTTAAGTCTGGAACTTCTTCTCACACGCTATGGACCACTGTCCTTTTGCTTTTGTTTTCCTTTCTCTTTCTTCTTGGCTATAGATAATTGTCCTTGAAGATGAACCAATCTTTCAGATAACACTTGATGATCTTCTTCTTCGGAAAAAGGGGTTTGATGTATAGCCTCAATACTTTTGCTCTCTTTTGGTGTTATTGGATTTTTACCCTTAGTTTCTTTCTTCTTCCTCTTTGACAGTCTCTCTTCCCTATCAGTTCTTTCAATTGTAGTAGTAGGATTATTTTGAATTTCATCATTTGTTCTCTTTCTCCTACTCCTTCTTGATGTGTTACCTTCAGGAATTTCTTGAGTAGGAGTACTTTGAGTTTCATCATTTATTCTTTTTCTCCTACTCCTTCTTGATGTGCTACCTTCAGAAATTTCCTGAGGTTCCTCAAAGAAATTTCTAATCAAAAATTGTTCCCATGTGTCTTTCTTCTCCTTTAACTCTTTTTCAATCAAAATTTTTACAAGACCATGGTGATATAGATGTGGTTCTACATCCCCTAAATGCTTCTGAACAGTCACTGACATTTTCTTCAAACTATTTAATAGAAAATATGGCAGATTGAGAGTTTTATTATCTAGAAAATTCATCAGAAATATGGTATGGTACATATACATGGACCCAAAACGGCCTTCACAGGTAATGAATTTTTGAACAACTAGCAGCAACGTAGCCCATTCCTCTTTCAAAGCATGAACAGGAATTCCTATTTTAAAAATAGTTATGTCCATACATTGGTTTCGTAAGATTATTCTCCAGGCTTTATCACTGATGCTTTTATTATTAAACCAATGCTCACCCTCTTGAGGAAGTTCCGTGGCAGTTGCTATAGATGCCTCGTTCACCGCAAACTTAAGGTCTCCAATCTCTACTTCGAGGCCATTGAACGACCTTGCAAATGCTTTTGTCACTTCTTTATGGTAGCCTCTGAACTTTTGGATAAACCGCAGCCACTTTTCCTTCTTCAATATATCCCTGACTTGCGGGTATCCTTCCATGAATTTAGGTCCTTCTGGCTCTGCTCTTAACAATTTACCCATCCTTCTTTCTGCTCTTTAAAAACTTGCCTGCATGAGAAGGGTTTAATGGAAGTAGAACGGCTGAATGCACGGAAATGAGCACAATGACTGTAGGTAGATATCAGAGAGTGGGTATACAGGCTGTAGCGTAACAGAGAACGAAATGGAGTGAGGCGGAACAGAGAGGGGTTTCGTGAGCACGACAGAGATACGACTGTGAGATTAACAGAACAGTAGGAGGAGTATAACACATCCAGCAGTGTTTTGAAATTTGGTGGCTGCAAAATAAATGTGAGCACGTTTAAACAACGGTTATGGATTTATGCGGCTGTAAGAAGCCGTAGTCAAATCAACTATGTCTCATCATCACAGGTGGAGTATCAGAGTTTGAGTAAAGATCGGAGGTTTAATCATGGAACCATTTGAGAATGAATGCAAGGATCATGGGAGGATTGTACAGAGGTCATGGAGTAGTTACGGAGTTTGTCAAAATGTTTGGTCAATTTAGTGTGTCCTAAATTGCTACATTAATTTATCAATCCGGGATTCGTAAGCTGATGAAGTGTGGCGCACTATATGTGCAAGATAACCTATTTCTTACCTTTTTGTCGTTTTTAGTTTTCTAATGTGAGATTCTAAAAGACAAGTATGGAGACAAATATTCAAGACAACAATGTCTTTCTAATGATTTTCCAAACTTCAAAAGAATTTTAAAAACACACAATGACAAAATTAATTCTTCAAAGAAAATGAAATTGCATCACTACTCTAGTCAAACAAACAATGAACTACTGATCATGAAACTCATTATTCTTACTGCTGTTCAAACACAAAAGAAACTATGCTTAAAGAAATCCAAAAGTTGCAACAAAGTAAATCTAAATCAAATTACATCAACTTATCTTCTGATCCCTCATCATTAGTCCAGCTATGATTTTCGGAGGTAACCATAAAAAACTTGAGTAACCTGATATCTAACTTGCAGAAAGTAAACTAATATCAAACTACACATCCATAATTCAATCCCTCACCATCAGTCCAGCTGTGGCTTTCGGAGGCAACTGAAGATGTTATGAGCAATTTAATATATCTAACTTGTAGAAAGGAAACTAATATCAAACTACACATCCATAATTCAATCCCTCACCATCAGTCCAGCTGTGGCTTTCGGAGGCAACTGAAGATGTTATGAGCAATTTAATATATCTAACTTGTAGAAAGGAAACTAATATCAAACTACACATCCATAATTCAATCCCTCACCATCAGTCCAGCTGTGGCTTTCGGAGGCAACTGAAGATGTTATGAGCAGTTTAATATATCTAAATTTAACTACTGAACCAAATGAGCAAAACTGAAATAAACAAAGCAATACTGAAATTAAACAGAAACTAAGAAAAGAAAATTAGCAGCAGAACAATGTTAATTCCATGTCATTAGTCAAAAAGTTATGCAAATGCCCGGGCTGCCTATTTATAACTTGAAACAAGAACACTGATCAGTGATCAATAACATAAAACATGAAAGACAGAAGTAAAATGGAAAGCATGAAAGATTATAAACAGAAATGAAGCATATATACCATGAAAGATGCAATGTATAAACACATGAATGAATTATGGCACAATGAGCTTAAAGAAATAAAACAAGAACTATACAATAATACACAAAACCTCAGCGTGTGCAGGGGCCCTCTACACCAGCCTTGGCAACAGACTTCAAGTATGAATTACACTTGGAAACAGAGTCTTCTTATATATTAAAATACAGTCATAACAGAAAGGTGATATTACGGCACAGTGGCAACGTAATTACATTACAGAACTATCTGGAGGCTAATGGAGACTAATCTAATATGCGTATGCAAACGCATTATTTATAACAAAGGAAATATAACTAATTCCCTAAAGTTTGTGCTGATGGAGAACACGTAAACCATTACGTCCAGAGATCTAGGAGCATGGCCGCGTTGAGAAGTAAATCTATGAAGAGTGGATGTTTGAATTCGGCTTATGGAGCCATGTACATGTGTTGATTTGTCTCCCGCAATTCAGAAACGGCCATATAAATCTCCACGTGACGAGAAACAAAGTCCTGTCACCGTGGGACTCTACGGTTGACTTCCACTTGGCCACCTTTGACCGCAGCCTCCCTAGATGAATTTTCTCGAGCCAATAGGACACGATCCATGTCCACATCATTTCTGACTTGCCCATGTGGCTCGTTTTACCTGAAGACACCTGTAACATAGAGTTTCACAAAATGGCTTCGGAAAGTTGCAGCAGCTGCGGAAAGTGGCAAGATTCCGCAGCTAAATGAGCAAAATCTAAATCAAACAACAGACACAAAAATATAGTTAAAAACCATTTTAGATGCTCTTTTGCAATTAATATACAATGATATTGACAACTTGGGAGGTTCATGTGAATGAAAAAGGTATAGAAAGGTGTATGGAAAAGATGCAGATTTGAGACTCAACATATCCCCACTGTGAAGGTGTTGCATGTCCTCATGCAACCAAAATTTTGATAATCCTTCTTCAGTTCATATGCCTTGACACTTCAGCCAGTACATCCAATCCTCTCCTCTTCTTCCTTGGTGCTGCTAACATCCTGGGCTTCTTCATTAAGCACCTAAATTTGATATTAATCAGTGCTCTGCTTAACTTTTGGCATTTCCTCTTCAATTTCTTGTTCTTCTTCTGCCATATTCCCAGATGTAGCATGGTATTATCATGAATGATTTTGTCCAATTTAATTTGTTCCTTCAATGTCTCATTTTCATTTTTGATGTGTCTATTTAAAAGCTCTAGCTCAAAGACTTCTTGTTTTAGTGATTGGACTAAATCATCTTGTACTGTGTGAGGCTGAATGGATGAAGTACTGGGACCTGTAGCTGCTTTTTCTAAAGATTCTATATAATCATATACTTCCTGCTGCTTGGGGTCTATATCAGGTGTCATTTTTATTGGGCTGTCCCCAAAATGTCGTGAAGGAGAGTTATCTTCAAAATCTGGCTGAGAAGGGCTCACATCAACATCTTGCTGAGAATGGGATGGACTATGTTTAATGTCTGACTGAGAATGAAATGAACCAGGTTCACTAACTGATTGAGAGTGAGATGGACTATGGTCAGCTGGGGATTGTTCAGATGTTTCTTCTCCCAAATCAATGAAATGGGGTCCCTTCATTTGCGTTTTCCTCAATTTCCCCTTAAGTCTGGAACTTCTTCTCACACGTTGTGGACCACTGTCCTTTTGCTTTTGTTTTCCTTTCTCTTTCTTCTTGGCTATAGATAATTGTTCTTGAAGATGAACCAATCTTTCAGATAACACTTGATGATCTTCTTCTTCGGAAGAAGGGGTTTGATGTATAGCCTCAATACTTTTTCTCTCTTTTGGTGTTATCGACTTCTTACCCTTGATTTCTTTCTTCTTCCTTTTTGACAGTCTCTCTTTCCTATCAGTTCTTTCAATTATAGTAGTAGGAGTATTTTGAATTTCATCATTTGTTCTCTTTCTCCTACTCCTTCTTGATGTGTTACCTTTAGGAATTTCTTGAGTAGGAGTACTTTGAGTTTCATCATTTATTCTTTTTCTCCTACTCCTTCTTGATGTGCTACCTTCAGGAATTTCCTGAGGTTCCTCAAAGAAATTTCTAATCAAAATTTGTTCCCATGTGTCTTTCTTCTCCTTTAACTCTTTTTCAATCAAAATTTTTACAAGACCGTGGTGATATAGATGTGGTTCTACATCTCCTAAATGCTTCTGAACAGTCACAGATATTTTCTTCAAACTATTTAATAGAAAATATGGGAGATTGAGAGTTTGATTATCTAGAAAATTCATCAGCAATCTGGTATGGTACATATACATGGACCCAAAACAGCCTTCACAGGTAATGAATTTTTGAACAACTAGCAGCAAAGTAGCCCATTCCTCTTTCAAAGCATGAACAGAATTCCTCTTTGAAAAATAGTTATGTCCATACCTTGGTTTCGTAAGATTATTCTCCAGGCTTCATCACTAATGCTTTTATTGTTAAACCAACGCTCACCCTCTTGAGGAAGTTCCGTGGCAGTTGCTATAGATGCCTCGTTCACCGCAAACTTAAGGTCTCCAATCTCTACTTCCAGGCCATTGAACGACCTTGCAAATGCTTTTGTCACTTCTTTATGATAACCTCTGAACTTTTGGATAAACCGTAGCCACTTTGCTTTCTTCAATATATCCCTTACTTGCGGATATCCTTCCATGAATTTAAGTCCTTCTGGTTCTGCTCTTAGCAATTTACCCATCCTTCTTTCTGCTCTTCAAAAATTTTCCTGCATGAGGGTTCAATGGAAATAGAACGGCTGAATGCACGGAGATGAGCACAATGACTGTAGGTAGATATCAAAGAGTGGATATACAGGCTGTAGCGTAATAGAGAACGAAGTGGAGTGAGACAGAACAGAGAGGGGTTTCGTGAGCACGGCAGAGATACGGCTGTGAGATTAACAGAACAATAGGAGGAGTATAACACATCCGGCAGTGTTTTGAAATTTGGTGGCTGCAAAATAAATGTGAGCATGTTTAAACAACGGCTATGGATTTATGCGGCTGTAAGAGGCCGTAGTCAAATCAACTACGTCTCATTGTCATAGATGGAGTATCGGAGTTTGAGTGAAGATCGGAGGTTTAATTATGGAACCGTTTGAAAATGAATGTGGGAGGATCATATGGAGATCGTGAAAGGGTTACGGAGTTTGTCAATATAATCATTGCACATAATGGAGCTATGGTTCATAACTATATAAAAATGTGTTTTAAATGCTATTTGAAATAAATTTTACTCATACCTTGGAATTCTTGCCATTTTCCTTGGTCTTCAATTAGTTGCTCCTCATTGATATCTTGAATGCTCCATGTCTTCATAATTGGTCCTCACACCTGCATTTTATTTCATGATTATGGAAATAACATCTGGCTGTACATTCTTTTGAAAACAGAGTGGTAGCTGCGGAATCTGCTTCTGGCTGTGGAAACTGGTGTCAGCTGCGGAAACAGATGTCATCTGCGGAAACTGACACAGCCATTATTTGGGTGAATGGAAATGAACAGATGACAAATGACTAGATGGAAATGGTTATGAAAAAGAATTTTGTTGGTGAAATGGAATGAAACAGATAAAATGAAGTGGAATGGAATGAAGTGGAGTGAAATGAAGTGAAATGAAGTGGAATGGAATGGAGTGGATGATCACAAAACTTGTGAACTGAAGGAGAGATTTCTTTTTTTTTTGGAAAATATAGAGTGTCAGGTGTTCCTGATTTTCACCCTATATTTTCTATATAAGACTACCAATCAGTGATTGGTTTTCAGGCTTATACCATTTTTTTTTTAAATTTATTTATTTATTTATTTGAAACTGAAAAGAACAAAAGCTAGGCTGGTGGAGAAGAAGAATTCTTCTGTACCAGCTTGATTGCAAAATTTTCTTGAAAATTTTTGACAAAATCCTCTTTTGAGAGTGGCTTATGATAAAATTTCAATCTATGGCCATTCACAATAAGAGGAGTTTGAAATTCATCAATAGTCTTGATTCTTACCGCTCCATTGCTAAAGATCTTGTCAATCTCATATGGCCCAAGCCAATGAGTCTGAAATTTTCCTTGAAAATATTTAAACTTGGAATCAAATAACAATGCCCAATCTCCTTCTTGAAACTTATTCTCTTTGATATACTTGTCATGCCATTTAGCTCTTTGATATTGAACTAGATCAGTTCTTAAAATTGCTTCTTGTCTGATCTCATCTAGCTCATTCAACTACTCCATTCTATGCTTTTGGGCTTCTGGAGTTTGAAACTCATCAATAGTCTTGATTCTTACAGCTCCATTGCTAAAGATCTTGTCAATCTCATATGGCCCAAGCCAATGAGTCTGAAATTTTCCTTGAAAATCTTTAAACTTGGAATCAAATAACAATGCCCAATCTCCTTCTTGAAACTTCTTCTCTTTGATATACTTGTCATGCTATTTAGCTCTTTGATATTGAACCAGATCAGTTCTTAGAATTGCTTCTTGTCTAATCTCATCTAGCTCATTCAACTGCTCCATTCTATGCTTTTGGGCTTCTGATAAGTCCATCCCCAACTGAACTGCTATCTTGAAGGTCTTGACTTGGAACTCAATAGGGAGCAAGACTTCTTTCCCATAAACAAGTTCATAGGGAGAATGTCCTGTTGTATTTCTCCATGTAGTTCTGTAGGCCCACAAGGCTTCAGGAAGCCTTCCTGCCCAAACTCTTCTATGTAGATGAACAGTCTTGGTGATGATACTTTCAAGAACTTTGTTGGTAGACTCCACTTGACCATTTGCTTGCGGATGGTAAGGAGTAGATATTCTGTGCTTGATTTTGTATTCTTCCATCAACTTCTTCACCAAGTTGGATGTGAATTGGCTTCCCTGATCTGTCACAATTTCTCTTGGAACACCAAAGCGAGTAAAAATATCCTCATAAAGAAAATGAACAACTGAATTTTCAGTAGCAGATACCAATGCTTTGGCTTCTACCCATTTAGTAACATAATCAGTACAAACCAATATATACTTCTTTTTCTTAGATGGTGGATTAATAGGTCCAATGAAATCTAAAGCCCATTTTTCAAAGGGTTTGATGAGTACCTGTGGTTGCAATGGCATTTCATTTGAAAGGGTAGGTTTCCCTACTCTTTGGCAGCTGTCACACCTCTTGACATATTGTTTTGCATCTTTGAAGAGGGAAGGCCAATAATATCCTAAAGAGAGGATTTTATAGGCCGTCCTTTTGTCTGCAAAGTGTCCGCCGCATGGTTCATCATGACATGCCTTAAGAATATCGGGCATTTCATCTTCCCTGACACATCTTCTGATCACAAGATCTGGCCCTGTTTTAAACAATTCGTTAGAAATCCATGAATATCTTGAACTCTCCTGAATAATTTTTCGTTTTTCTCTTGAAAATAAATGTGAAGGTAGTTTCCCTGTAACCAAATAGTTAGCAATATCTGCATACCAAGGGGTCTTAATAGTTACTGCAAACAAGTATTCATCAGGAAACTTATCTTCTACAGGAGAATCTTCTTTAGTATTCCGAATCCTAGACAAGAAATCGGCTACTGTATTCTGTTTTCCTGGTCTATCCAACACAGTAATATTGAATTCTTGCAAAAGTAAAAGCCATCTTGTCACTCTGCCATTAGTAACAGGTTTGTTCATTAAATATCTAATTGCAGAATGGTCAGTATGAATAAAAGTTTCATAGCCCGTTATGTAATGTCTAAACTTATTAATTGCATGAACAACAGCTAAAAACTCTTTTTCAGTCACAGTATAGTTCAACTCTGTGGGAGTCAAATTTTTACTAGTATAATAAATGGCATAAGGAACTAAATCTTTTTGACCCAACACAGCTCCTAGAGCTGTATCTGAAGCATCTGTAGAAATATGGAAAGGGAGTTTCCAATTTGTTCCTCTTAAGATAGGTGCTTCAGATATTCTTGTTTTCAAAGTTTCACAGGCTGATTGACAATCAGGATCCCATTTAAATTCACAATCTTTTGTAAGAAGTTTGAAGAGAGGAGATGCTATTTTAGTGAAGTTTTCTATAAATATTCTATAGTAACCAGTAAATCCCAGAAAAATTCTAACATCTCTTTGACAATTTGGAATAGGTAACTTGGAGATGACTTCGACTTTTGATCTATCAACCTTAATCCCATCTCCTGAAATATGATGTCCTAAAAGAATCCCTTCAGTAAACATCATAAAACATTTTTCATGGCTTAATGAAAGGTTTGTTTCTTTACATCTTATAAGGACTTTTTCCAAATTTTCTAATGCCTCTTCAAATGAATTACCATAAACTGTAAAATCATCGATATAAACCTCTACACAATCATGGATTAGATCAGAAAAAATTCCTAGTACTGCTCTTTGGAATGTTGCGGGTGCATTACATAACCCAAAAGGAAGTACTCGATAGGCAAAAGTTCCCCATGGACAAGTAAATGTGGTCTTATCTTGATCTTCAGGTGCTACCTGAATTTGATTATAGCCACTAAAACTATCCAAAAATGAAAAGTACTTTTTTCCTTGATAATGTATCTAATACCTGATCGATAAAAAGCAAAGGAAAGTGATCCTTCAAAGTTTCTTTATTCAATTCCCTGTAATCAATGCATACCCTCCATTTACCATTCTTTTTAGGTACTATAACCAAAGGAGAAACCCATCGGCTATCTGAAATTGGATAAATGAAGTTTACATTGAGTAATTTTTGGAACTCTTCTTTCACTATCTCCCTAAGATTTGGATTCATCCTTCTTTGAGGTTGTCTGATTGGTCTACTGTTTTCCTCAATATAGATATGATGGATGCAAGTCTTAGGATCAATACCCTTCATGTCATTATACTCCCATGCAAATGCAGTAGAATGTTTTTGCAAGATTCTGGTTAGTTCTTCTTGTTGTGACTTCTCCAAATGTTTGTTGATATTCAATGTTTTTCCTATAAAAATCTCAATAGTAGAACTACCAAACTCTTCCATAGAGTAAAGAGACATTTGTCTTCATGATAAATATTCTATGTCAGATTCCAACTGAAATTGTGTGGGGTCATATTCTAAAGATATCTCAAAATTTTCTAATGTGTTCAGAATTTGACTATCCTCACTGATTTCAGAAATGGTAAAGACAGGTTGTATAGTGTCCTCATCATCAACCCATTCATTGTCTCCTACTTCTGTGATTGCTTTTGCCGGAGGATACAAATTGAATTTCTTTGTCGAATTACCATTAGAAATGTACATATCCCCAAATCTACAACTAATAAAAGCATCAGCTGTGGCTAGCCAAGGTCTTCCTAAGATAAGTGGGTGCCCTCCTAGATTACTCTTGGGAGTCAAAATCATAAAATCTACCGGATATTCCCAAGAATCTAAGGAGAATGAAATATCTTCTAATACACCATCTGGTTTAATAATTGATCGATCTGCAAGTTGCAGTAAAGTAGGTGTAAAAATAAGGTTAGGAAGTTTTAGCTGTTCCATAGTCTGTCTACTCATAATGTTGATAGCAGCCCCTAAGTCAATCAATGTGTTTGGAATTTCTATCCCATTTATATGTGTCTCGACAATTGGACTTCCTGGATCTACATACTTCTGCATGGTAATTTTTCCCATCATAATATCTGCAATCTTTCCTACCAGGTGGATTCTTCTTGTGTCTTTTAGTTTCCTTCCTGGTCTTTTGAAAATCAACTCCTTTATTGTTTTTGCTAGAATAGGAATCTCTCGAATGGCTTGTAGCAAGGGAATCTTGATACAAACATTCTTCAATTCATCTAGAAAATCATAGTTAGGCAACAAGATTTGTTTTTCCACCCCCTTATCAATTTGTAGTCTTTCAGGAAAAGGAGGTGTGGATGAAGATACAGGTTGCTCAACTATAGGAGTTGTAGGAGTTGGCTTTTCTTTTTCTTTTTGAATTTTTTAATTTTGAAGAGATGCTTCCTCAGAACCCTCATTGACTTTAAGAGAGTCCTCCTCAGAGGTATCTTGCTCTTGAATATCTATAGAAGGTTTTTCTAAAACTCTACCAGACCTGAGTTGTACATCATTGAGAGGAACAATCATATAGGTAGGAAATTGTTGTCCTTCTATCATGTAAGTATTCTGAGCATTTTTATTGTTAGGATTTGGCAATGGCTGAGCTGGAAGTTGATTTGTCTTTTGTTGAAATGGAAGCATGAGTTGAGAATTTGGATTTTGTTGAGAAGGTTGTTGTTGTGAAAATGGCAATGTAAGTTGTGGATTTGGGTTTGGAAGTTGTGGAGCTTGTTGTGGAAATGGTAATGAAAGTTGTGGATTTGGGTTTGGAAGTTGTGGAGCTTGTTGATTTTGAAAAGATGGAGGATATTGATAAAATTGAGCAAATCTCCCATAAGGATTTTTCATACCTTGTACCCATGGCTGATATGGATTTTGATGTTGGGGCCAAGGTTGTTGCCAAGGATTCCAATTTGGTGGGGTTTGAAGATTCATAGGGTTGTTAAACCCTTGAGTTTTTTGTCCCTGCCAAGGTCTTCTTGCAACAAAACAGAGAGATTCTACTAAATTTGGATCTTCTTGAAAGACAGCTTTGAGTCCAGGAATTGAAGGACAATCCTTGGTCTCATGATTCTCTGAGAAAATCATACATGTTTCTACAACTTTTGCATCCAAGGGACATTCCCTTAAAGCATGTTTCTTCCTACATTTCGGACAAAAGATGGCTAGAGCATCTGTTTCTGCTTTCTGCTTGTTTTGGATCTTAAGGGTGTCTAGTTGTTCACTAAGACTCCCTAAGATATCAGTTTTAAATTCATCAAGCATATTGCCAATCTCTGCCCTACTTATTGATCCAGTTGCAGATTTGTTAGCCCTAATAAGAGAAGGATCCCTAGGCCCTTTTCCTGTTTTATATTTTCCTCTTGAGAGTTGGACACATAGTTCTGTTATTTCACGAAGTGGGAATTGAGAAATGTCTCCTTTCCCCATCATGTTTAAAATATCTATCCATTCATCTCTAATGGCTTTTAATAAAAGGGCTTTCAATGTTTCTTGATCTAAATTATTCATCTTCGCTCTTTTTAAGTTGTATCGAAATCTTTCAAGTAAATCCTCCAAATTTTCATCTTCTTTTTGCATCATTTTGAATACCTCATCCTTGTGATTGGTGGGCATGCAATAGTCCAAGTATCTATCCAAAAATGTTTGTTTCATATCATTCCAAGTCCTAATAGATTGAGTGTGTAATCCCATGAACCATTTCAAAGCAGCTCCCTTCAATGTTGCAGGAAACAATTTGAGTTTTTGAGAGTCTTCCATATAATCATATGTTCAGCACACGACTTCAAAATCAAACAGAAATGTTTCAGGATCCTCAATTTGCAATCCATAAAAGTTGGGGAGGACAGATGGTGAGATGTTTTTCATCGTTTTATGAGTTTCCTCATCAACTATAGGGAATCCAAACGAGTTGTCTCTTTCCCTATTATTATCTTCACCTCCACCATTGTTACCTCCATCATTTCCTCCTCCTCTACCTCTACCTCCAAACATATTTACTGCTTCCTCTGCCATGATAGTTTCTTCAGAGTCCTTAGAGTCCTCTGGTTCTTCTATCAAGGGAGGATGAGTAGGAGTTTCTTCTAAATGAGGTTTGGTAGATGGTATAGGTGAATCTTCTAGTTCAGTTGCTCCTTGAATTCTAGGAATCTTAAGGCTAGGGGTAGATGATGGTGACTCTTGTCTATGCCTTGAAGAAGATGGAGTTGTGAAAATCGAACTCTTGGCTTTAGCTATAAACCTTCCCCAAGAATCTCTTGCTCTATGCATGTCATTTTTTTTTTTTAAGTAGGGCTAATAATTCTCTTTCTGATCTTCCAGGTCACACTAGGTGCAAGAAGAGAGCATACTTAAGAAATTACTAAACCAATAACTCTCTTTTCTGATCCTCCAGATCACACTAGGTGCAAGAGGAGAGCATACTTCAAGAAATTATCAAGTTTTCCCTTCTTTTATTATTTTGTTTTTTTTTTAAGAAATTGGCTACCTAGTTACACTTCCCCGGCAACGACGCCAAAATGTTTGGTCAATTTAGTGTGTCCTAAATTGCTACATTAATTTATCAATCCAGGATTCGTAAGCTGATGAAGTGTGGCACACTATGTGTGCAAGATAACCTATCTCTTACTTTTTGGTCGTTTTTGGATTTTTTATGAAATTCTGAAAAACAAGTATGGAGACAAATATTCAAGACAACAATGTCTTTCTAATGATTTTCCAAACTTCAAAATAATTTTAAAACACACAATGACAAAATTAATTCTTCAAAGAAAATGAAATTGCATCACTACTCTAGTCAAACAAACAATGAACTACTGATCATGAAACTCATTATTCTTGCTGCTATTCAAACACAAAAGAAACTATGCTAAAAGAAATCCAAAAGTTGCAACAAAGTAAATCTAAATCAAATTACATCAACTTATCTTCTGATCCCTCATCATTAGTCCAGCTATGATTTTCGGAGGTAACCATAAACAACTTGAGTAACCTGATATCTAACTTGCAGAAAGTAAACTAACATCAAACTACACATTCATAATTCAATCCCTCACCATCAGTCCAGCTGTGGCTTTCGGAGGTAACTGAAGATGTCATGAGCAATTCAATATATCTAACTTGCAGAAAGTAAACTAATATCAAACTATACATTCATACTTCAATCCCTCACCATCAGTCCAGCTGTGGCTTTCGGAGGTAACTGAAAATGACATGAACAATTTGATATATCTAAATCTAACTACCGAAACAAATGTGCAAGACTGAAATAAACAAAGCAGTAATGAAATTAAACAGAAACTAAGAAAAGTAAATTAGCAGCAGAACAATATTAATTCCATGTCATTAGTCAAAAAGTTATGCAAATGCCCGGGCTGCCTATTTATAACCTGAAACAAGAACACTGATCAGTTAAAAATAACATAAAACATGAAAGATTATGGACAGAAGCAAGATGTAAAGCATGAAAGATTATAAACAGAAATGAAGCATATATACCATGAAAGATGCAATGTATAAACATGTGAATGAATTATGGCACAATGAGCTTAAAGAAATAAAACAAGAACTATATAATAATGCACAAAACCTCAGCGTGTGCAGGGGCCCTCTACACCAGCCTTGGCAACAGACTTCAAGTACGAATTACGCTTGGAAACAGAGTCTTCTTATATATTAAAATGCAATCATAACAGAAAGGTGATATTACGGCACAGTGGCAACGTAATTACATTACAGAGCTATCTGGAAGCTAATGGAGACTAATAAAAACTAACTCTAATGCGTATGCAAACGCGTTATTTATACTGAAGGTGATATAACTAATTTCCTAAAGTTTATGTTGATAGAGAACACGTAAACCATTACGTCCAGAGATCTAGGATCATGGCCGCGTTGAGAAGTAAATCTATGAAGAGTGGATGTTTGAATTCGGCTTATGGATCCATGTACAGGTGTTGATTTGTCTCCCGCAATTCAGAAATGGCCATATAAATCTCCACGTGACAAGAAACAGAGTCCTGTCACCGTGGGACTCTACGGTTGACTTCCACTTGGCCACCTTTGACCGTAGCCTCCTTAGGTGAATTTTCTCGAGCCAATAGGACATGATCCATGTCCACATCATTTCTGACTTGCCCATGTGGCTCGTTTTACCTGAAGACACCTGTAACATAGAGTTTCACAAAATGGTTGCGGAAAGTTGCAGCAGCTGCGGAAAGTGGCAAGATTCCGCAGCTAAATGAGAAAAATCTAAATCAAACAGCAGACACAAAAATATAGTTAAAAACCATTTTAGATGCTCTTTTGCAATTAATATACAATGATATTGACAACTGGGAAGGTTCATGTGAATGAAAAAGGTCTAGAATGGTGTATGGAAAAGATGCAGATTTGAGACTCAACAATCCCTATAATACTAGTGTATTCCCTTATTGTTATTGTTAGTGGAGCCCCCTTATTTTTATTTTTGTGCCCATGTAGTCCCCATATTGTTATTATTGTGCCCTACAAGAGCCCACTATTGTTATTGTTGTGCACTTACATTATTATTGTTATGTCGACTAGGATTATATTGTGACCCCTTGGACTCCTATATATAGAAAGGAGTTTTTGTCATTTGTATCATCTAAGAATTGTTAATTTATGTAATGTAAAGGAGGTTTCCCCCTCAAAGAGGATGATTTCAGAGTCGTTGATCTATATTTTCTTCTATTTGTGAGATGGTTTCATAACATTTGGTATAAGAGCTTTGGATTCTAGGGTTTTGTTGTTGCAAACAGGTCGTCGTGGAATGTTCACTATAACTTTTTTTCTATGAAGTTTCAAAAGCTAAAAAAAAACCCATTTGAGCTGAAATATGGAGGAATCTCATATACAAATCCCAAATATTGGTTCACTATATGTTCAGAGATATGATTTGAGGAAGTTAAGGTTTTTGCAGGCTCCATAATTTCATCTCAAATAGGTGGTCGAGGGACAATAGTCAAAACTTTCATTTCCAAAATTGGATTGGAATTCTATACAAAGTGACTAAAAGTTCACATTATTTATTTTCTTGTGTATCAATTTCAGAGCCGAAGGTAAAAACAGTGACACATGGCACGTCGTACAAGTTTTCTCTATTGAACCATCCTATAATTAAGTCATTGTGGGAAATTGGGCATAACTTTATCTTGAAAAATCAAAATTAGGTCTGACTTATGACATTGGAAAGAATACGTACATGGCTACGACAAGACCATAATTCAGATCTGGCATATCCAAAATTAGGAGATACATCCGTTTCAATATCGAGCTCCTCAAAAGCATGAAAAAGGTGTGTATTTAAAAAAAAAAAATGCCTAAGTATTGTTTGAAAAATCATTTTGAAGTGATTCCAAAGGCATATTGAAGCATAGATATCCATATTGGGTTCTAAAATGCCCCCAAAAATAATTCCACACCCATTAAGCCCTCATAAGGCTCTACTATGACTCATGAAGAGGAAGAAGTGCAACAGATTTCACTCTCACAAAGAGTAACAAAAATGAAATAGAAGCTGAGATGGATGGTTTGAAGAAATAAATGGAAGGCATCGAATCTAATATGATGTTTTGAATAATGGCATGGAAGCTAAGATCGATTGTATAGAAGAAAAACTAAAAGGCAACATGGAAGACATGAAGAATAGTCTAAAAGCAGACATGGGAAGTTTGAAGGAAGGTTTGATAAAGATGCTACAAGAAATGATTCCTAATGGAGAAATGGTAGTAGTTGAAACTCATGATGAGAAAAAAAAAATGTTAATCATGATTTCATAGACTCTAATGTTGGATTTAAGACCCACCATATTTAAAAGGTCGATATGAGGGAGTTTGATGGCAAGGATCCAGTAACATGGATAATACAGATGGAGCAATATTTTGATCTCCATAATATTAAAAACACACAATAGGTATGCATTTCAACTTTATATCTAGAAAAAAAATACATTTTTACGGTATAGATGGCTTTGCTCTCATAAAATGTTTTTCACTTGGTCAATTTTTACGGAGGAAATGATAGCACATTATGAGGATACAAAGAGAAACACCTTCTTTAGCCAATTGATAAATCTCAAACAAAAGGGCTCAATGGTGAAGCACATTGAGGACTTTCAAAAATTAAATATAAGGGTAACTAATATTCTAGAGGAACATAGATTGATGTATTCATAGGGACTTTAAAGGATAACATACAACATGATTTTCACCTTTGGGAGCCTAATTCATTAGAGAAGGCATTCAGGTTGGAAAGAAAAATTGAAAGAAAAATTATGGCGATAAGGAAGCTTGCCTCTCACAACTATAGAGATGGAATTGTTGCTACTCCTAGACTTCCAAAACCTACAAGGTTGACACCACAAAAATTGTTAGGAAAAAGAGCAAAAGGGCTTTACTACAATTTTGATAGCAAATACGCTAAAGGTCATAACTATGCTGAGAATAAATTATTTTACGTAGATTGTGAAGAGGAGGAAGAAAAGGAATATGAAACTTCAAAAGAAGAGGATATACACCAGGAACCAACCCTAGAGTAAGAAGAAATGAATCCAGCCATATCATGTAAGGCATTGGCAAGAATTACCACTCCTCAAACTTTCAAGATAGAAGGACATATCAAGAAGAAAAATTTAATAGTGCTGATTGATTCAGGTAGTACCCGTAATTTTATTCATTTTAAGGTAGCCAAGGAATTGAATTACCTCATATACCCATCATCATAGTGTCAAGTGATGGTTGCAAATGGAGGATCTATAAATTTCTCTCGAAAATGCCATAATATCAAATTAACCATGGGGGAATATGTATTGAATATTCCAATTATCTCCATCCCAATGGGTGGTGTTGCTGCTATACTAGGAGTACAATGGTTACAATCTTTGGGGATGGTAGCTTTTAATTTACAAGAACTTTTCTTGAAATGTTTT
The DNA here is from genome assembly GCA_034641835.2 of Pinus albicaulis. Lineage (NCBI taxonomy): Eukaryota > Viridiplantae > Streptophyta > Pinopsida > Pinales > Pinaceae > Pinus > Pinus albicaulis. The sequence continues at coordinate 1,092,304,365 of CM076572.1, read as the reverse complement.
ACAGAAGGAAAGGAAGTTGAATTATGGGGTATCGCAGGGAGGACAGAAAATATAATAAGCTCTAATGTCGTGAAAAAGCTTCTAAAGAAAGAACAACAAGGTGTTATTGCACAATTATTCTCACTACAGGTTCAAACATCAAAATCATGTATTTCTCAAGATCTCCAAAAAGTCTTGGACAATCATTCCAAGGCATTTGAGACTCCTAAAGGAATTCCACTTTTTTATGATCATGATCATGCTATTCATTTGATTCCAGGAAGTGTTCCTCCAAACATCAGGCCTTATAGATATCCTTATGCTCAAAAGAGTGAGATTGAATGTATGGCTACAGAAATGCTAGAGGTTGGTATAATTCAACCTAGTCAAAGTTCTTTCTCTACTCTAGTAGTATTAGTGCACAAGAAAGATGGGTCATGGCGCATGTGTCTGAATTATAGGGAGCTCAACAAGCTCACTATTAAAGATAAATTTCCCATCCCCATCATTGATGAATTACATTGAGAAATTTACTTCACCAAGCTAGATATTTGTTTTGGATATCATCAAATTAGAATGAAGACTGAAGAGATTCTGAAAGAAACATTCAAAAATCATGATGGTTGTTATGAATTTTTGGTCATTCCAGTTGGCCTTACTAATGCACCTTCCACATTTCAAGGTTTGATGAATTACATTTTCAAACCCTTCCTTAGAAAAATTGTGTTAGTATTTTTTGATGATATACTAATCTACAACAAGTATTGGAAGGATCATGTTCAACATGTTGACATGGTGCTCAAACTATTGGAGGAGAAGCAATTATATGAAAGACCCTCTGAATGCTTCTTTGGAGTATAAGAGGTGGAATATTTGGGTCACGTTGTATCTCATGAGGGTGGTAAGGTAGACCCTAAAAAAATTAAATCCATTAAGGAATGGAAAATCCCTACAACCATAAAGCATCATCGTGGATTTCTGGGTTAACAAGGTATTATCGCAAGTTCGTTAAGAATTATGGGAGAATATTGACATCTTTAACATCATTACTAATGAAAGATGCATTTTATTGGACTCCAGAAGCAACTAAGCCCTTTGAACATCTTAAAGAGGCAATGTGTCAATCACTGGTCTTAGCTACCCCAGACTTCACAAAAACCTTTGTTGTTGAATGTAATGCCTCGAGAAATGGACATTAGGGGAATCTTGAGATCTAAAATGAGCCTCATAAGGAAATTATAAAATAATAGTGAAAATAATGAAATAAGATTAGATTACATCATTAAACTTTACAGGGTAAAAAGAAAAAACTATTTTTTCAACTCGGATTTTCAACTTATCTCCATATGGGTTTACTCAAATTTTGAGCATGAACACTCATTGGATGCATAATTCAATTCCTCATCCAAGGAGTACCCATGCTACATACTTTTGATGGACCATGCTATGCGCGAAATGAGAAATATATGAAAAACGTGATTGCAATCATGATTTTTCGCAATCACATTTTTCATGTAATTATCATTTTTTCATGTAGTAGGTTTCGTCGAAACTATGCAACATGGGTACTCCTTGGATGAGGAATTAAATTTTTCATCCAACGAGTACTCCCACTTGAAAATTGAGTAAAGCATTACGGAGATAAGTTGAAAATACAAGTTGAAAAATTAGTTTTATTATTTTATTATTTTTTAATATTTTTACTTTTTTACCCAAAAATGGTGAATCATATTTCGTGGTTGACATCATTATCTTGAATATTATTGGTTCTTATAAAGTTTTTTTTGGTTGTACATTTTTCTTAGGAGGCATATTTTAGACCTGAAAAGTTCTGTAATGATTGATGTGGTTTTAATGCAAGAAGGAAGACCCATTTCTTTTGAAATTCATTCAATCAAGGGAAAGTATTTACTAAAACCTATTTATGAGAAGGAAATGTTAGAAATACTACATGCACTAAAGCAATGGCGACCTTATCTAATGGGAAGGCACTTCAAGGTAAAAACAGATCATGATAGTCTTAAATACTTTTTGGAACAAAGATTGTCTTTAGAAGAGCAACAAAAATTGGTCACAAAGATGTTGGGTTATGAATTTGAAATCATCTACAAAAAAGGGAAGAAAAATGTTGTTGCAGATGCACTCTTAAGAAAGGATGAGGATGTGGAAGCATTTCTTTTTTCCATATCTATTATCCAACCTGAGTGGATAACCGAAGCAAGGGATGAATGGAATAATGATGAACATGTATGGACACTCATTCAAAATTTACAGAAAGATCCTAGTACATATGAAACATTTATCTAGACAAATGACTCATTATGGTATAAATATCCCTTATATATTTGTAAGAATTCCTAACTCAAACAAAATATTCTTTTGGAAATGCACACCTCTCCCTTACTAGGGCACTCAAGATTTTTAAAAACTTACCACAGGGCCAAGAAGGCATTTTTTTGGGATGGTATTAAATCTTATATTTAAAATTTTGTGGTAGAATGTGTGGTTTCCCAACAAAATAAAGTTGAGACAATTAAGACCCGAGGTTCGTTACAACCTTTATCCATTCCAAGTCAACGTTTACCCAATTACGAAGGAAATATCGTCATCATGGTGGTAATTGATAGACTTATGAAGTATGCACACTTTTGTGCATTATCTCATCCATTTAAAGCCATTAAAATTGCTACTTCATTTATGGAAACAATTCAAAAGCTACATGGAAACCCAAGGATTATTGTAAGTGATAAAGATCCCATTTTTATAGGAATTTTTTGGACGAAATTATTTTCTTTTTTGGGTTCTCAATTAGCTCATATCTCATCATATCATCCTCAATATGATGGGAAAACTGAGATAGTGAAAAAATGTTTGGAAGGATATCTTCGTTGCTTTATATCTGATAAGCAGACACAATGGGTCAAGTGGTTACCTCTGGCTGAATGGTGGTATAACACTTTCCGCCAAACTACAGCAAAAATGACCCCATTTATGAAACTTTATGGATATCATCCACCCTCCATCAGATCATATTTAAGAGAAACTTCTAAGGTTCAAGCAGTGGAAGATCACATTGAGCATCAAAAACAAGTTCTCCAACTCTTAAAGGATAACCTCACCTTGGCACAAAATCGAATGAAGCAACAGGAAGTCAATGTCACAGCGAAAGAAGTTTTGATGTAGGCAACTGAGAATTTTTACGGCTATAACCATACAAACAAATGTCCCTCAAGAAATATAAGAAGGATAATAAATTATCACCAAAGTATTATGGTCCTTACAAAGTGTTGCAAAAGATTGATACTATGGCATACAAATTGGAGCTTTCTACATCTTTCCAAGTGCACCCTGTTTTCCACATTTCATGCTTAAAGAAGGTTATAGGTGACAAGCTCGCAGTTCAAACAATATTGCTATAACTTGACGAAGAATGAAAAATCATATTGGAACTTGAAGCAGTCACAGAGACAAGAACTCAATAGCTACGAAATCGACCAATTTCAAAGTATCTCATCAAGTGGAAGAACTTACCTGCTGAAGATTTGACATTGGAGGATGATAATTTTATACAGAGGCATCCAGAACTACTTAGGCATTGAGGACAACACTTTTTTGAAGGAGAGGGGCATGCTAGGTCCCTATAATACTAGTGTATCCACTTATTTTTATTGTTGGTGTAGCCCCCTTATTGTTATTATTGTGCCTATGTAGTCCCCATATTGTTATTATTTTGCCCCATAGAAGCCCACTATTTTTACTGTTGTGTCCTTACATTGTTATTGTTATGTCAGATAGGATTATATTGTGACATATTGGATTCATATATATAGAAAGGAGGTTTTCATTTGTATCATCTAAGAATTGTTCATTTATGTAATGTAAAGGAGGTTTCCCCCTCGAAGAGACTAATTTCTAAGTCGTTGATCTATATTTTCTTCCATTTTTTGAGTTGGTTTCATAACACATGTTATATCTATGACAAACACCCAAATAGAAGACTGATAGCAAAGGTTGAAAAAATTGAGAATAAGATATTTCCATTGACTCTTAGAAGTCAAAATCTCTCACAATACTTTATCCAAAATGTGTTAAGTATAGATGAGTCTCAACTTTAACATTCTAGGTATGGGCATATCCCATTCAAGAGTCTAAGTCTGCTTCAGAAACATTCAATGGTCATTGGTCTCCCTATTATGAATGAAAAATTTGTAATTGTAAAATCTGTATTCTAGAAAAGCATAAAAGAGACAACTTTCTGACATCTTCCTCTAGGGAAAAAGAGCCTTTATAGCTATTCCATAAAAATATATGTGGCCCAATGCAGACACAATCCATTGTTGGTAGTCTTTATTTTCTACCTATAATTAATGATTACAATAGGAATATATGGATTTATTTTCTAAAGAATAAATCAGATACCTGTTAGCCTCTCTCATAAAACAATAATAAATCCAAAAATAAAATAAATAAATTAAATATTAAAAGTTAGGAATTTATGCCTAACTCTTTAGATTGGGTTGTTCCTCTAAGATAGGAGTTAGTTTAGGTAGCTCCTATATTGGTGTGTGTTTGGTTGAGAAATTATCTCAACCATGGTGTTCAAGATAGCACGCGCTATCTTGAGACATTGTCTCCTCATCTATTTAATTGTAACACTACATTCTTTTAATAATGAGAAAATATGTGAGGAAGTCGTCAGGTTGAAGTATTTTCCGCCAATATTTAGTCTCTGGTTTTTTACGTGTGTTTTCTGTATTTTTCTGATTTAATTTGATTTTCAATAATACCTTTTGGAGATTCAAAGAATTCAAAGAAGAAGCAAAAATGTGGATTGTAAATCCTTTAAAAGTGCCGAGGTCAGATAGAGGAAGAGAGTACAACTCCAATGACTTCAATTTTTTTTTTCAACATAAAGAAATCATAATTCAAAACACGACAAGATATAATCCACAACATAACGGAGTAGCATAAAGGAAAAATCAGTCAACCATTAAAATGGCCAGATGTATGCTTTGTGAGAAGAATTTGTGAAATAACTGTTTGGCCAAACTAGTTTTGACAACAATGTATGTTCTCAACAAATCTCCAACAACCAGTCATCAAGATGCAATACCTCAAGAAACATGGGATGGTAAAAAGGTAAATGTATCTCACTTTAGAATTTTTGGACCAATAGGATTTGCAATTATTACTAAGCACCTAAGGAAGTAACTCGATGATATGAGTGAAAGATGTATTTTTGTAGGCTATAATGAGAAATCAAAGTCCTACAAAATTTACAATTTAGTTACCAAGAAGTTTGTTTTAAGCGGATATGTTATTTTATTTCAAAATAAATCTTGGTATGATTATGTTCATGAAGCTTCAAATTAATATTTTTATCCACCACAACTACCAAGATTGCAGGTTCAAGAACAACCATAACATTTTGAAAATGGTACATCTTCAAGCAGTGAATCCACCAATGCTTCAACATCTTCGTTAGACAGTCATAAAACAAGAAGCATCAGAGAAATATATGATTAGGAGCATGGGTTTGGCCAACAGAATATGTTTTCATTTCTTTCATCTCGACCAACCCATTTTGAAGAAGAAGTTAAATAAAAGCATTGGGTTAATGCAATGAACTAGGAAAATGATGCCATAGAGAAGAAACAGACTTTGGAATTAGTGTATCTTCCAAGAGAAAAAACCAAAATTGGTGTAAAATGGGTATATAAGACCAAGTTGAATGAAAAAGGAGAAATTGAAAAAGATAAGGCAAGACTGGTTGCCAAAGGATTCTCATAATAGTTTGGTGTCAACTATGGTGAAACCTTTGCTCTAGTAGCAAGGTTAGACACTTTCAAAATCATTTTTTCCATAACAACTCAACACAAATGGAATTTCTATCAACTTTATGTAAAATCTGCTTTCGTAAATGGTATGTTGTAAGAAGAAGTTTACTTAGAGCAGCCTCCTAGTTTTAAAGTTCCAAGACAAGAGCATAAGGTAAACAGGTTGAAGAAATCCTTGTATGGCTTGAAAAAATCTCGAAGAGCTTGGTACAGTCACATCGACACCTATCTCATCAAAAGTGGTTTTTGCAGAAGCAACCATGATCCAAAAGTGTATACCAAAACTGATGAACGTAAAATTCTCATTGTATGCCTTTATGTAGATGATATTATTTGTACATACAATATGATGTTAGAAGATTTCAAAGAAGCAATGCAAACAAACTTTGATACGACTGATCTAGGGCTCTTGAAATACTTATTAGGCATTAAAATTCAACAATGTGCTAATGGAATTTTTGTTGGTCAACAAAGATATGCCAGTAAGATCATCCAAAAGTTTAGAATGACCAATTTCAAACCAACTAATACACCAATTTCTCAAGGCACCAAGTTGAGCAAATAATATGTAGCACCACCAATTGATCCCGCATTGTATAAAAGTATAGTTGGTAGTTTGTTGTATCTCACCACAACTAGACCTAATATCACATTTGTGGCAAGTTTTATGTCTAGGTTTATGCAATCACCAAATACTTCTCATTGGAAGGTTGCAAAAATGATCTTAAGGTATATTGCAGGGACCATAGACTATGATTTTCTCTATACACATTCTGAAAATTATATACAAACATTGATTATACAAGGATTTTAGATGATCGCAAAAGCACCTTAGGTTATGCTTGTCATCTTGGAACCAAACTGATTTCATGGGCATCCAAGAAGTAGTGAATCATTTCAATATCTTATGCAGAGACAAAATATGTAAAACAAATTTAGCAGCTTGTCAAGCAGTGTGGTTGAGAAGATTATTGAAAGATATTTCAATGTTTAGAAAGAGGAAACTCCTATTTACTGTGATAACATTTCAACAATTTATTTATCAAAAAATCATGTTTTCCACAAAAAGAGTATGCACATTGACACTCGTTTTCATTTCATCCGTGAGCTTGTTAATGATGGAGACAGTACTTTTTTTTGTGGTTCCAAAGATCAACTTGAAAATATTTTCACAAAGCCATTGGGCAAAAATGAATTTGAATTTCAAAGAGAGAAATTAGGCACTATCAGTGTCTTTACTTGTAACCATTGATATTAGGAAGGGATGTTAAGATTTTAATCTCACTATGTGTTAAATGTTCTCAGATTTGATTATGTTGTCTGCTAGGTGTCATACACACTTTGATTTTACTTCATTTTAGTTGATTTTCACTCCAGTCATTTATTGTTAATGTTTTCTATGTAATATATTTAGATATTTAGCTATTTTGAATACTAAGAAGAACAATCTCTACTCCACATTTTCTCTTCATTTCATCAAAATATTAAAAAATAATAATTTAATTTTAAATATCATACTTAAATTAAAATATACTTAGAAAAATGCATTTACGAAATATATATTTTATAATTCATAAATAATTACATGCTTATAATAATAAGCCTAAAATAATAATGACTAAATAATAATATATACAATTATGTATTGAAGAAAAATAGTATTCAGAATTGCATAAATTTTATCAAAATATTGAAAGAATATATATATATAATTAAAATTTATATAAATAATAAATAATAAATAGTTTAGAATTATAATACATATGAAAAAAATAATATATATAAAATTATATGAAAAAATAATTGTAAAAATTATATAACATGTATTAAATAATAATAAAATCTAATAAATTCAAAATTTATATAAAAAATAATATATATGTTTTTTCATAATCTAGAAAATGAAAAAGAAAAAGAGAGTTCATAGTATTGTTGAAAAGAAAACCATAAATATTATTATTTTACATAAAGTCATGATAATTTTTTAAAAACCATTTATATTTATTTGTTATGTATTATATAATTTTTTAAAAATAATTATAAAATTAATCATTAATGTTTTAGTTAAAATTTCCTATCAATTTATAAAAATATTTAAATCTTAAATCATTTCACAATTCTTATGCAAAGAAAACGTAAAAACAATAACTATAATGACTCAAAAACAAGATAAAAAAGATGATAATATTGATAGAGTCAAAGTATCCTCAAGAGATGGAAAAACCAACAACGATACTAATTAAAAACAAGATACAATACACTGTTACAAGTTGTCCGCTACTATTACAAGTTTTTATAATGTTTTTGAGTCAAAATTATTTTGGTTTTCTAAGAAGAAATGAAGAGAAAATGTGGAGAGAGATTCTTCTTCTTAGTATTCAAAATAGTTAAATAGATTACATAGAAAACATTAACAATAGATGATTGGAGTGAAAATCAACTAAAATGAAGTAAAATAAAAGTGTCTATGACACCTAACAGACAACATAATCAAATATGATGACATTTAGCACATAGTGAGATTAATATCTCAATATCCCCTCCTAATATCAACTATTACAAGTAAAGTCACTTACAATACCTAATTTCTCTCTTTGAAATTCAAATACATTTTTTCCCAATGGCTTTGTGAAAATATTTTCAAGTTGATCTTTGGAACCACAAAAAAAAGTAATATGTCTCCATCATTAACAAACTCACTGATGAAATGAAAACAAAACAGGTGTCAATGTACTTACTCTTTTTGTGGAAAACATAATTTTTTGATAAATAAATTGTTGAGATGTTATCATAGTAAATAGGAGTTGTCTCTTTCTGAACATTTGAAATATCTTTCAATAATACCCCGAGTGATGCAGGGGCATTCGAGCAAACTTTCATTAAAATTGGAATCCGAAGCTGTGGAAAGGAAAACGTGGACAGTCATTGTAAATTGGGGCAAAATTTATTAAAACAGCTAAATTGCTGGAACTAATTAAATGTAATTATCTGCCATGTATGCATAAACGAGAGATTAGGGGTTTGTTTGAGAAATTTAGGGAGAAAAATCGTGGATCTTAGATGATCCATGCTCTTGTAAATTCTATAAAAGAGAGTCTGTGATGTGTGAAGGAGGGGAGCGAGTAGAAAATACAATGTAATCAGAAGTGGATTTTTTGACTAAGGCTGAAATGCCTTAGGGTTTGTATATAATTAAAATACATATGATGTCGATTTTCTGTGTGTCGAGTTGTGGTTATTTATAGCTTAATTTTATGAGTTAAATGGTGGGTTATGATTTTTACTGATCGACCATCGATCACTGTAAGAATCGATGGTGATCTAATGTCAGTATCAAATTAGAGAAGGAGCTTTCGTTTCTGCAAATAAGTATTGTGTTTCAATTCATATGTTTGGGTTGGAATCGTGAGTCAAAGATATGGCAGAATTAAATCTACATTGGAGCCATGTGATTTGGAACCACACGCATGTCGAACCATGAGTTCAAGACATAGTGGAAGCGTAGTGAAAATACGCATTTTGGAACCACGAGTGAAGAACAGTGTACGTGGTTTTTGAAAACCATGAAGGGTTTCCACGCAGCCTTAGAGTGGTAAGTGGTAATTATTGGAATGAACGCGATACACCCCAGTGAGTGACGCGTGGCGTCACAAAACAAATTTTTTCGTGTAGATTTAAAACATTAAAGATCGTGCATATTTTGATGCGATATCCGTCGAATGAACGGCAGGAGTGGATCATAGGTGTAAAGTGTGCTGGCAATAACGGTGGAGCCCTAAGCTTATTTCGATTAACAAGTTGTGATTTGTGTGGAGGAACAACCGTCTAATCTTAGATCGATGGTTATCGCGAATAAAATGGCTCGGGCTTTAAAAGCTTTAATGGACGTGAGATATGTTATAAACTAAAGTCGAATGACTTTGGGTTACAGGTTTAAGCACGTCAAAGTGGGACCTCTTTCTGTAATTCCAGGTTTATGGAATTCGTTGTTTTTGTTTTATTGCTTTCGATATATATATATATATATATATATATATATATATATATATATATTATATATATATATATATATATATATATACATGGGCCCATAACCCACAGGTCCCAGGATCGAAGTATCGGACTTAAGAATCATGCAGTTTTGATACAAATTTGAAGGTTACAGGTTCCTTTTGACTAGATGAGAGTTAAGCGACCTTATGGTAGTTTAGCTTTTCATCAAGTGGTATCAAAGTAGGGAAAGGATTTCCTGCGAGAAGGAGTTTGCATGAGAAGAAAGAAGAGGTATAGTTTTGTTGAAAATTTTTAAAGCTTGTGATTTTTATATTTTGTGAAGGTAGCAGCAGAGGAAGGTGAGAAGATTGCAGCAGCCTAGAGCGGGAGTGCTCAAATGGTTCCACAGGAGCAAACCAGAGAGATGTCGAAAGGTTAATCTTAGAGGAGAGAAGCTTGGTGAGGTATCTGGTAGCAAGGAGGACTTGCTATTGCAGAGGTTTTGTTGCAGCTCACAAAGGACAATTCCACAGAGGATGTGGGTAGAATTTTTCAAGAATGTTGTTAGAGGAAGATCACAAAGGGCAATTCCACAGATGATATGGGTATAATTGCTGACAGATGTAGAAAACATATGACCAGGAGGTCATAAAATTTTTGTGCCTCGGGAGTCTGATGCAGGGGCATCCGAGCTAACTTTCATTAAAATTGGAATCCGAAGCTGTGGAAATGAAAACGTGGACAATCATTGTAAATTGGGGCAAAAATTGTTAAAAAAGAGCTAAATTGCTGGAACTAATTAAATGTAATTATCTGCCATGTATGCATAAACGAGAGATTAGGGGTTTGTTTGAGAAATTTAGGGAGAAAAATCGTGGATCTTAGATGATCCACGCTCTTGTAAATTCTATTAAAGAGAGTCTGTGATGTGTGAAGGAGGGGAGCGAGTAGAAATACAATGTAATCAGAAGTGGATTTGTTAAGTAAGGTTGAAATGCCTTAGGGTTTGTATATAATTAAAAAACATATGATGTCGATTTTCTGTGTGTCGAGTTGTGGTTATTTATAGCTTAATTTTATGAGTTAAATGGTGTGTTATTATTTTTATTGATTGACCATCGATCACTGTAAGGATCGATGGTGATCCAATGTCAGTATCAGATTAGAGAAGGAGCTTTCATTTATGCAAATAAGTATTGTGTTCCGATTCATATGTTTGGGTTGGAACTATGAGTCAAAGATATGGCGGAATTAAATCTACGTTGGAGCCATGTGATTTGAAACCACACTCATGTAGAACCATGAGTTGAAGACACAATGGAAGCGTAGTGAAAATACGCGTTTTGGAACCACGAGTGAAGAACAGTGTAGGTGGTTTTTGAAAACCACGAAGGGTTTTCGCGCAGCCTTAGAGTGGTAAGTGGTAATTATTGGAATGAACGCGATACACCCCAACGAGTGATGCATGGCATCACAAAACAACTTTTTTCGTGCAGATTTAAAACATTAAAGATCGTGCATATTTTGACGCGATATCCGTCGGATGAATGGCAGGAGTGGATCATAGGTGTAAAGTGTGCTGGCAATAACGATGGAGCCCTCAGCTTATTTCGATTAACAAGTTGTGATTTGTGTGGAGCGACAATCGTCTGATCTTAGATCGACTGTTATCACGAATAAAATGGCTCGGGCTTTAAAAGTTTTAATGGATGCGAGATATGTTACAAACTAAAGTCGAATGACATTGGGTTATGGGTTTAAGCATGTCAAAGTGGCACCGCTTTCTGTAATTCCAGTTTTATGGAATTCGTTGTTTTTGTTTTATTGCTTTCGATATATATATATTTATACGTGGGCCCATAACCCACAGGTCCCAGGATCGAAGTATCGGACTGAGGAATCATGCAGCTTTGATACAGATTTGAAGGTTGTAGGTTCCTTTTGACTAGATGAGAGTTAAGCAACCCTATGGTAGTTTAGCTTTTCTTCACGGAGGTGCTTTGTGATTATAAAAATTGTTACTTCTAAGTTCAAAGAAAAAATGTGGTGTGAGAAAGATCTAGCAGCTAAAAGAAAATTAAGATATTATAAGGAGGTCATCAACCCCACCCTAGAAGATCAAAAGTATCTCTCTAGTTTAACTAGCTCAAAGAAGAAAATTAATATAGCCAAGATTAAAACGAACTCTCATGAGCTCCATAGTGAAACAGGTCGTCGGATAGTTCCTAAAACACCATGGATGGAAAGGATCTTCCATCTATGTGGGAATATGAACATCGAGGATGAAAATCACTTTCTCTTAGAGCGCCCCGCGTACAACCACATTAGAGCTCAATTTCATGAACATCGAGGATGAAAATCACTTTCTCTTAGAGCACCCCGCGTACACCCACATTAGACCTCAATTTCATAATCTTTGTTGCAATACTGACCTTCCTAGCCTTTTAAGATGTCAAAATTATAGTGAGCTCGGGAGGCTTCTCTGCACACTTTTTGAGCATAGGAATAAAATCTTAAATCAAACTAAATAACTCTTTTCTTTAAGTCTGATAGACCAAAGATTGGTCTCAGTGGATGTTAACCATCATCATCATCATCATCATAATTTTCATAATGTGTATAGAGAAAATCATAGCCTATGGTCCGTGCAATATACCTTAAGATCATTTTTGCAACCTTCCAATGAGAAGTCTTTGGTAATTGCATAAACTTGGATATAAAACTTTCCGCAAAGGTGATATCAGGTCTAGTTGCGGTGAGATACAACAAACTACCAACTAGACTTTTATACAATGTGGGATCAATTGGCGGTGCTACATATTATTTGCTCAACTTGGTGCCTTGATAAATTTGTGTATTAGTTCGTTTGCAACAAACTACTTACTAGACTTTTATACAATGTGGGATAAATTGGTGGTGCTACATATTATTTTCTCAATTTGGTGCCTTGAGAAATTTGTGTATTAGTTGGTTTGCAATTGGTCATTCTGAAGACCAACAAAAATTCCATTAACACATTGTTGAATTTTAAAACAAATTGGTGTATGAGACCCCCTTGTTTGTGAGACAAGGTACCCTACTCTATCTCTTTGGTTTTGAACCTGTAACCTTTTAAGTAAAAACACATGCTCTTAACCAATAGACCCAATCAAGCTATATTATTTTTTAGACACATAATATTAATAAGTCATAATATTGTAACAAAATTTATTTACATATTAAAAATATTTACACATTTAAAAAAAATTCATCTATAAAAAATTCTGAATCCATAATAAAGATAACAACAAGAAATTTGTATAAAAAAAACTTAAATTTTTTTGCGAACCTAAGTATCTTTCATTGAAAATTCCCATATCCATGACACCTGCCAATTAAATTACCTTATAAAAACTATTTCTAATTTTTTATTTCATATAAATAAAAAATTTATTTTCATTTGTGGTTATTTATTTATTTATTTATACCAATCTTTGTGATGCGTTATTAGCCAATTAAATTACCTTTTAAAAAAATTATTTTTACTTTTTATTTAATTTCAATTAATTTTTTCTTTTATTTTTAATAGTACCCGTCTTTCTGATGCGTTAATATGATCTTCATCGTTGTCAAGTGAAGTGTTCAATTTAGGATATAATTTATTTTTTATTATATATAAAGTGATTAAAAAATGTCATCAAAGTTATTTATCTCTACTATATATATAGTAAAATCTATCAAGTTGTTTATTTCATGTGAGGATTAAGCGATGGTAGGTCTGTTTAAAATCTCAAGAAATCTTTAAAGTGCACTCAATAATTATGAGATTTTATTTAACTACATTATAGCAAAATATATTTTTAAAAAAATATTCCGACACCAACGATCTTTAAAAAGAAAGTTTCCACAAACTTTGTGAGGTGCCTTTTGTTAATCGTTTTAATTCACATGGTACAGGAAAAGAGTATTTCTAAACCTCTGTTTTACCTTTGGAGTAAGTCTTTGATTTGAATTTTGGGAATTAATTATGCCTTCTATTAAGCTGGCATTAAGCTGGCATAATATCCAACATGACTCAAAGATGGTGTAAGCATTATAGACTCGTCCTCCATTTTCAATTTACAACTGAACTAATATTCAATTGTGAACGCTGTTGGTACATTAAAAGATAACCAAAAACCCTTCAATGATCCAGCTTTGTATTCCTCTCAGAGATAAATACTTTCCTTTTAATAATCCAACTTTGTATTCTCTCGTAGATAAAATACTTTTACTCTGCAATGTGGCACGTTTGCTTAACAAATTAGTGATAAATTAATATAAAATTAAACATAATAAACGCTAACTAATTTTTTTAATAAACTCTCTAAATTGTTGTTAAGACAGCTCCTTTATTTGTATCGTGTTGGCCACACATGGTGAGCATAGTTAGCAATGAAAGACTTCAATAAAAAGAGAGTCTAAAAAAATAGAGATTTAACAATTTTCTTAAACACATTATCCTGTCTGTTGGAAAATTCCTGCCGTAACTTGTTAGGGTGGGGTTACACTATTGTTTTTTTTAATGATTGAGAAATATTAAGTTGATTTTTGGGAAAAAAAAATAACGAAAATTTAAAATAAATGTTTATAAATAATAGTTATTGTAAATCTGGAATTTAATGATTTATTCTGTTCTAAAACAAATTACAAATTAATAAAAATTATTAAAGAAAATTTTCAAATCAAGGACACTTACACAAAATTTTCCAATCAAGAAGGACACTCACACATTTGATTAAAAGGAAGGGTATGAAAAATGAAAAAAATTCATTAAATTTTTATTTGAAAAATTAAAAAAATTGAAATTCCAAACCTACTCGAAAGGTTTAAACATTTATGATAAATATTTCCAAATTTATAATCATCAATTTATGAAAATAAAATCTTAATATTAAGTGTTTTATAGCATTAATTAATGGCTTCTTATCTTCAGCGTTACTGCGTTTCAATATCTTTGAAAAATTATATTTAAACAACCAATAAATACATATCAAAATAATTATATTTGAAAACGATTTCAATATAACTTGCTCAATAATAATTCTAAAACACAAAATTCATTTAAAAGAACTTTGAAATTTGGGGTCATACTGTGGCTGCTACTTACTTTCTTTGAAATTTAGGGTCATATTATGGCTGCTAGCTGCTATTTACTTTCTTAATCTTAATTTCAAGTGTCATCTGAAGGGATTCGTTCAATAAGTACAACTATGAGTTTTGGAGTTTGTTTTGGTTCTAATCTAGTTAAATTTTTTATTTTTGGTATTTAAATTGAGTTTTTGATTTTATATATGTATTTTAATATTATAAAGAATTCTTAGAGCATTTGGATTGTTAAGAGTTTATAATTTATGATTTCAATAATTTTTTTTCTATATTCTGAACAAATTAAATCTGATTTTAAAACTTGTTCTAAAATAGTAAATTCGATTTTAACTTGACATAAATATATGAAAAATAAAATATAATTTGCATATTTTCAAGTATAATTTACCTTGAATCTAGTAAAAATGTGATAGCTGGGTTAATTGCCAACTAATAATTACTTTATTTTATGTTAAGGAAACTAAGACATTTAGTATTTCATGAGAATTATGGCTGGATAAACTGAAAGTAATTTTGTTGATTAAATAAAATTAAGTATTAAAAAAGTGGTTCCATAAGAAAAGTAAAAAACTGATGTGAAATTATTCGAGGAAGTGAGAAGTAGTTGAACAGAAAAACATTTCACACAGTTCCTCTACCTTCTGAGGATTAAGGTACATCCCAGTGAGGGAGAGGGTTTCTGTCCAGTAACTAAGGAGAGGGAATTGAGTGGGAATTCCTGGGCTGGTAGAGACCAGTGGAATCACTCTGAATTCTATTTGTTCCTAGAATAGAAGACTGGATTGGTAGTCCCAAGGTATTTTCTGGAATTTCTGTCAACTCACTTGACTCAGGTGTGGAGCACGAGGGAGAGACGAGGACGTAATTGTCTCTCTTGAGGAAGGGAGGATAACATCAGCAATATCTGAAATTCAGATAAGTATATGAATTTTGTTGATTATAAGCAAGTAACTAGTTATCTTTATTTGGTTGTAGTTTTTACAGTAATGTATTTATGAAATGAGGAAAACTATTGTTACTCTTCTTAATTAAAGCTGCTAGACTGTTTCTGTCTTAAAAATTATCAGAATATATGTAAAACAGATTATGAAGCGAATGAAAAGTATAAGCTAATGTCTAGTAACTAACAACAAGAACTGCTAAACTGTTTTTGTCTTAAAAATTATCAGAATATATGTACAACAGATTATGAAGTGAATGAAAAGTATAAGCTATTGTCTAGTAACTAACAACAGAGAACTCTTAACTCAGACCGAACATGGTGAAAGCTCCGAGTAAGTTGTCCTCTACAACTATGATAAACACGGACAGAATGGTCCGGACATTCTTCTGGAGAGAACAAATTATATACAAGTACATGCGGAACATTAAATGTACAGAAGAAGATATTTGTAGAAAGTAGGAAAATATAACCATAATTTGTGATATATAGGATAACATAGTAAAATACAACCATGGAGATGACAGTATCATTGAAATAAAACCCGAACTATGTCAAATATAGAAACAGAGATTTATGAATAAAGACATCAAAAAGGAAATGGAAAAAGAATATAGTTATTCTCAACTCTAGGTACAACTATCACCGAAAACATTTTTATTTCTGCTGGAAATAAATGAAAATTTCTTTAGCAATATAACCTTGCAAACTAAGATGGTGATATATCTTTTGTATTAACACAAATGTAAATGGCAGAACCCGATAAGGTTGAAATATTTCATTTCTTTCTTTTTTTTTAATTTATAAACCCAGTAAGGATGAAAATCATTCAAAATGCGGAAGTGTAATTATACATTCTTATCGCTGAAAATATAAGAGTAAATTGAATAAGTTTTATGTCAAATGCTGAAACATCGAGACAAAGGGCCTTAGAGGCCGAATAACATACACATGGTATGGACAATAATATACATTTACAGTTTTGGGAAAAAAATCTTGCCAACGGAAAATATTACACTGTTTAAAGGCCGTAAAATATAACTAGAGATGGACTGAAACCTGGAAACGGTGTCGTGAAACCCACATTGCCAAAACCTGTAGCAAAACCCTTAAATTCAGAAACCATTAACTTGTTAAAGAGTCAGTCGGTGGTATTAAGACCCAGCAATGGAAAGGGTACCTAGAAATTGAAAGGTCGAGTCAGCAGGGGCTCATAAAAAGCAAACCAATGTAACTTCAAACCACAAGTCTGGGCGGTCAAGCGTACTTATGCAAAAAGAAATGCAAGAGTGAGAAACTGTAAGGAGATCAGAATATGAGACTGTGACTAGTCATAATGTAAGAAAAAACAGTGAGGAGCCTTACCAGTATGCATATTCTTCCATGTAAAGGCGACGAAGATACCTTGCGAAACAGTCAAACGAAAAAAGGTCAAATTATATTCGGTCTAGAAACTAAATGATAAGGTAATATAGACTTGTCGATTCGCAAACAATAACTCTATCTTACCTGTAGGAGGTCCTGATAATGCAGTGGAGGAGTCGGGGACACATCTTCTAGAATGCGAGACAAATATCTTGCTTCGGCCAAGCAAATAGTAAAAGCAAAAAAACTTAGGGTTTGCCGACCAGATAAAAATAAGAGTAAAAGAAGAAATAACTAGAAGTAAGTTGAATTGTAGGGTCGATAAGTAAAATGCAAGCGAAGCAAAAGAGGTGTTCCTACAAAACCCTCAGAAGTGGAGACTAACAAACACTAAGATATTGAAGTAGACAGCGTTAAAACATCTGTAATAGCACATACCGATGTTGAAGGCTTTCCGGAATGAAGCAGGAGTGAAACCGTAAAGAAACACTTGAAGTTGCAGCCATGAAGATGGAGTTGCAAAGCTCCATGGCGACAATCGAGAAAATGAATGGGATGGTTAGGTTGGGTAGTCATTATCGAAAACTAACCCGAACCCTAAAACAAATCTTAGCCTTAGATTTTGTCCCAAGAAGATCGATGGTGGTAAGGTATACAACTGTCTATCTGCTGGTCGTGTCGATCAAATCAAATAAAATTCAGTCCGGTGGCAAGATCACCATATTAAACGTTAACCCTGTCAGAAAATTAAAGGATTCAAAACTCTTATGTGTAAATTTAATGTAAACGAAATAAAATTCCAAATATGGTTCAAGATATTGGAATGCTTAATGTGCCAGATTTGAGATGGTATAATATAATACAATCACTTTTCAAAAATGCAGATACACTGACAGGCATACTTCTCCTAATTGGGAAAGGGTAATTAAACCTCGAAAATATTTCTATAATGTCTTAATTTATCTAAAAAATCATAAGGGTTATTATATGTGATTGGATATGACTTTTTATGTATTGTTAAATGAGTTTAGTGATTGGAATCACGATGTTAAACTTGTTAATACTATTTAGTGATGTAGACAAAGGTTAAAAAGTTAAATTTAAAAAAATAATTATTGCTATGTGTGGTAGTATGTTACAAGTGGTATCAGAGTAGCATTCACATGTTGGGACCATATGGGTCACTTAAAATGACAAATTGTGTGTAAATGATGCACAAATAAGAAAGCATAATAGGAGAAGATATGAGAAGGGGCTCAACACAACAACCACCCCAGAACACTGGGGAGCCTGTAACCCAACCATGGTCAGAAATGAATCTTGAGATGTGGATCAACACCAGCAAAAAAGTATATTGTTGGAGGAACAACATCACAAAACTAGAATTCTGCTAAATATAGTGCGGAAACTACAGGAAGAAATGGTTTATGTTCGAAGTGTTAATGAGCGCTTAATGTAAGAGCAAGAAAGGATACTCAAAAGCCTCTGGGAAAAGCAGAATCAGGGAGTGGTACAACCCAGTCTTGATAGAGACATGCAGGAAGGTAACGAGCGACAAGAAATGGACCACACCACTGACAGACTGGGAAGAAGTCATTCGCAACGAAGTAATAAAAATAGAAATTACAATGAGGTTGAGTCAGGTAATGTGTCAGAACAAAAAGAAGTTAAGAAGTAGAAAGTGGAGTTGTTAGGTGAGTTTTGAAAGATAAAACCGCCTACATTTGATGGAGTAGAGGAGGAGGTGGCTGGAGCATGGTTGATAAATATGAACAAGTATTTTCAATTTTATGAATATAACAAAAATATTAAAGCCAGATTGGTCATATATTAGTTGAGGGTGAAAGCCACACTATGATGGGAGGAAGTTAAGAATGTCGGTATTATAGAAGATCAGGACATGACTTGGGATTTGTTCTAGCAATATTTTAAAGATAAGTACTTAACTGAAAGTTTTTATGACGAAAAATCTATAGAGTTTCATGATTTAAAGCTGGGACAATTCATGATGGATGAATACATAACTAAGTTCACTTATTTACTTCTCTATGTTCCTTATATAAGTGACGAAAAGGCTATAGTTCAACGGTTCCTGAGAAACTTGCTGACTCATATGAAGGAACGAATTAAGTTCATGAATCCCAAAACCATGGATGAGGCAATCGGAAAGGAAAGAATGTGCTATCAACACTTTAAGGCAAAAGGAGAGCTGGGTAAAGGTTGGAAGTCAAAGAAAGAACAAAAAGGAAGTTCAAATTTCAAGAAAAACAGAACTAGTAATTTTAAAAACTACCATAAGTTCAGTAAGAAAAATTTTTGGTAGAAACCATCAGAGAACTCGGTGGCCTGCAGAAGATAAACCCACGGAAGCTTCTAGCAAGCCAGACCAAGCACAATAATTAGAAACCACCCCTACAGCTCTGGGTGTGTGGTGAGGCTCACTATTACAGGTTCTGTCTGCAATGGGGGAGGAGCAAGGCAGTTACCAATTTACAAGAAGCCTCTACAGTGAGAGATGAAGCTAGAAATATACCCAGAATTAACGCAGTTTTGAAAGATCGTAAGGAAGATTACCAACCAACGATGATAGAGTTGGAAGGCAAGTTATTCTCTCAACCTGTTTCTGTTTTGGTAGATCCAGGCGCAAGTTTAAGCTACGTAAGTCCCAAATTAGTAGAAATATGTAAATTGCGAAGTCAAAAATTTAGGAATCCATGGCTAGTATAGTTAGCCACGGGAGAAAAGATGAGATGTTGTGCCAAAATTCCTAACTATACACTGGAAATTAGTGAACAACAACTAACTGTGGATCTGAATATATTGCCCCTGGGATCCTACAATGTGCTGCTCGACATGGATTGGTTGGAGAAGCACTAGATGTTAGTGGATTGTAAGGAAAAATTTATATATTATAGAATGTAGGATGGAACTCATAAGGAGATTCAAGGAATAAAGAAACCCTTACAGCTGCTTCCTATTACAACTTCTCAAATGAGTAAGTGCATGAAGAAAAGATGTCAGATATATGCCATTCAAGTGGGTTTTACTAACTCCAAAGAAAAGACTCCAATAATGGAAAACATTCTGGTAGTGCAAGATTTTATGGACATATTTCTAGAGGAAATACCAGGCTTGCCACGAAGAAGGGACATTGATTTTACTATAGAGTTGATGCGTGGAGCATCACCGATTTCAAGAACACCATACCGAATAAGCATACCAAAATTGACCGAACTGAAGATGCAGTTACAAGAATTGTTGGATAAAGGGTATGTCCGACCAAGTGTATCCCCTTGGGGAGCACTAGTGCTATTTGTAAAGAAGAAAGACAGAACCATGCGAATGTGCATGGACTATCGACAACTCAATAAATTGACTATCAAAAATAGATACCCTCTACCGTGGATTGATGATCAATTTGATCAGGTTAAGGGAGCTACCGTATTCTCAAAGATAGATCTAAGGTCGAGATATCATTAGATCTGGATAAAAGATGAAGATATATACAAAACTTCTTTCCATACCAGATATGAGCACTATGACTTTGTAGTGTTACCATTCGGATTGACTAATGCACCAGCAACCTTTATGAGGTTGATGCATGGTATATTTCACCCCTTTCTGGATAATTTTGTATTGATATTTATTGATGATATCTTAATTTACTCCAAGAATGTAGAAGAGCATAAAGAAAACTTACGGATAGTGCTGGAAATGTTACGGAAGCATCAACTATATGCTAAGTTCAGCAAGTGTGATTTCTTCAAGGAAGAAATGCAGTACCTTGGTCATGTTATTTATGCTGAGGGAATCACAGTTGACCCGAAGAAAATTAGGACGATTATGGAATGGAAGGTATCCCAAAATGTGGCAGACATCTGATCCTTTATGGGTTTGGCTGGTTATTACCGAAGGTTCATTGAAGGGTTCTCAAAAATTTCCTTCCTAATCACTTCCTTACAAAGGAAGAGAAAAATATTTAAATGGATGAAATAATGTCAAAACAGTTTTGAAAAGTTAAAACTTTTATTGACTACTGCTCTAGTGTTGAGAGTAGTTGATCCCAATAAAGAGTTCGAAGTCTGCACAGATGCGTGTAAAGAAGGAGTTGGGGTGATTCTGTCACAAGAAGGTAAAGTAGTTGCCTATGAATCATGGGAACTAAAAGAACATGAACAACGATACTCAGCTTATGATTTGGAGCTGAAAGCAGTAGTGCATGCACTCTGGGTATGAAGGCACTACTTGCTTGGAAAGAGATTTGTACTCAAAACTGATCATAGTAGCTTAACTAGTTATTTTAAGCAAGCTGACCTTAATTCTCACTAGGCAAGATGGAATGCTTTCTTAAGCAAGTTTGACATTGATATGCAGCATGTGAAGGGTAAGGAGAATAGAGTAGCAAATGCGTTAAGTAGAAAGTTGCATGGTGTTTATGAATTGTACTATAATCATATTGAATGCAATTTTCTGGAACAAATAAAAATAGAAGCTGAGAAGGATCCTGAATACCAATTTATGTGGAAGCAAGCAAACGAGTCCAGAAAACAAGAAAAATATGCTGATTATGGAATTAGCAAGGATCAATTTCTAACTTTCAAGGAGAGGATTTATTGTTGGGTGTGGAGCCTAATTATCTTGTTTATTTTGTATCACAGCATTAATGGACCCCTGTACCTTTCTGCCCATAATTAAATGCTGCCTCGGGGGTCTAGGGGGGGTGATAACACCCCCGAAGCTAAAAACAGATGTAAAACTTCCTTGTAAAAGTATAGTAAGTTCTAGTCAATCTGGGTCGTTCATTAGGCAGATGATCTGACGATAGAAGTTATGTTTAGTTTAGGGTATTTTTCCCTAGAAGGCAACCCCTCTTTTGTATGAGGGTATTGTATTGCGGCTGTGTATTGTATTGTATGTGTATTCTCATAGCGAGAAACATATAGGGAGACTATGAGAGAGCACAGAGGATATTATAGCTGATCTGTTGTAGGTTGTGTCTGTTCATTTTGCTGGATAATAAAAAGGAATGAATGGTTGTTCAGGGTGGACATAGCCCAAACTGGGTGAACCACGTATATCTGTGTCTCTATGGTTTTATTTGTTTCTTGTGTTTGTGTTTCCGCATATATTTTAATTGTTCCATTGCTCTGTAATATATAATTTTATAAAAACTAGTATTGGAGCCAAAGGTCTGTTTGGCTGATAAACTCACAGGAAATAAGGGTTCCTGGTTCAAGTGGGAGAAATGGCGGAAGATGGTAAGTTTAGGGTCAAGAAATTTAATGGCCAAAACTTCCCGCTATGGAAGATGCAGATGGAAGATTATCTGTATCAGAAAGATCTATACCTACCATTGAGTGGAAAAAAAAAAAAGCCGATGACTATGATTGATGCAGAATGGGATATTCTCAATAGAAAGGCACTTGGAATAGTACGATTGTGCCTCACAGCGTAGGTATCCTTCAATAATTTGAAGGAAACAACAACAGAGGGTTTTATTTCTTATGAAACATTTATTTAATATGAATATTTCGGAAGGTGGATTTTTTGCAGACCATTTAAATGATTTTAATACAGTTACCAGTCAGTTAAGTTCTGTAGGAGTAAAATTTGATGATGAAGTTAGGGCTCTTTTATTTCTGTTCTCATTGCCAGAAATATGGAATGGTTTAGTTATGGCCATTAGTAACTCTGTCTCTGGATCTAGTACTTTAAAGTTTGATGATGTTGTCGGTGCTATCCTTAGCGAGGAAATGCGATGGAAAAGCTCCGGTGAGACATCGGGTAATGCTTTGAGTGAAAAGTCTAGGGGAAGAAAAATGGGAAGAGGAAAAAGCTCAGGATATCGTAGTAAATCAGGAAAGGGAGATCCAAGTCCAGATCGGAGATAGTGTGTTGGTAATGGGGAAAGAAAGGACACCTGAAGAAAGACTTTAGATCTCGAAAGGGAAAAGAAGGAGACGCACAACAAGAAAACAATCATGAAGCGAATGTGACAGGTGATGTGTTACAGAATGTTTTGTTTCTTCCTTTTGAAAATGTTATTGATTACTGGGTGGTAGATTCAGGGGCCTCATTCCATGCCACACCTGATAAGAAATATTTTCATGACTATGTTCAAGGAGATTTTGGACAAGTTTTTTTAGGTGATGATAAACCATTAGGGGAATTTTGAGGTCTAAAATGGGCCTCCTAAGGAAATTATAAAATAATAGTGGAAAAAATCAAATAAGATTTGATGACATCATCAAATTTTAGAGGGAAAAATGAAAAACTATTTTTTCAACTCATATTTTCAACTTATCTCCCAAATTTTTTACTCAAATTTCGAGCGGGAGTACTCGTTGGATGAGAAATTTAATTCCTCATCCAAGGAGTACCAAATTTTATCTTTTAGTCGGTCAATATACCGAAAATGAGAAATACATAAAAAGCGATTGTAATCAGAGAAATGTTCTCGATTTCATGTAGTAAGTTCATCAAAATGTACCTCATTATCTTGGATGAGGAATTAAATTTTGCATCCAACGAGTACTCCCACTCAAAATTTGAGTAAACATTTTGGGAGATAAGTTGAAAATACGAGTTGAAAAAGTAGTTTTATTATTTTATTATTTTTTAATATTTTTACCCTTTTATTTAAAAAATGGTAAATAATCTCCCATGGTTGACATCATCATCTTGAATCCTATTGGTTGTTATAAAGTTTATTTTTGTTGTACATTTTTCTTAGGAGGCCCATTTTAGACCTCAAAATTCCCCTAATGCTTGTAAAATTATTCGAATGGGTAAAGTTATTGTAAAACAACAGAATGGAAAAAAATGGCTATTAAAGGAGGTAAGGCATGCTCTATATCTGAAGAAAAATATGATTTCAACATGGCAGTTACGCGGTGAAGGTTGTGTGACAACTTTCACAAATAAAACTTGGAAGGTCGCCAAAGGAGCCCTAGTAATAGAAAAAGGTGAAATGGTTGGTACATTGTATTTATGCAATGGTATTTCTAACTATGTTAATTCTTTAACTTCCAAAGGAGTAGATGCAGCATTATGGAATCATAGGCCCGGACACATGAGTGAGAAGGAGATGAAGTTTCTTCACTCAAGAAATTTGTTGCCAGGTTTGAAGAATGTTGATTTGGATTTCTGTGAGAATTGTATTGATGGAAAACAGAAGAGAGTCATATTTCTGAGAGTTGGGAAATAAAAGAAGAGTGAAAAATTAGAGCTTGTGCATAGAGATTTATGGGGACCTGCTCAGGTATAATCTCTCGATGGCTCTTGTTATTATGTTACTTTTATTGATGATGCAACTAGAAAAACTTGGATTTATTGTATTCAGAATAAATATGATGTATTTGATACATTCAAGAAATGGAAAGCTTTGGTTGATATTGAGAAATGAAACAAGTTGAAGTGTCTCAGATCAGACAATGGAGGTGAATATTGCAGCAAAGAGTTTGATAGGTAGTGTTCAGAGCATGGAATTCACAAAGAGAAGATAGTTCTAAGAACACCACAAGAAATTGGTATGTCAGAAAGGATGAACAAAACAATCATGGAGTGTGCAAGGTGCATGATATTACGTGTAGGATTGTGTTTACAATTATGGGCAGATGTTGTAGATACTGTTGTTTATCTAATAAATAGAGGGCCTTCGTTCCTTGGATGGTGGTATTCCAGAGGAAGCATGGACAGGTAAAAAGTTAAATTACTCTTTTTTGAAGCCTTTTGGCTGTGAGGCCATTGTCCATATTAATAAAGAAAATAGAACAAATCTTGAGGAAAAATCAAAGAAATGTACCTTTATTGGATATGGTGTTAATGATTTTGGTTGTCACTTATATGATTATGAAAATCACAAAATCATTAGGAGTGGAGATGTAATATTCAATGAAAATGACTTGTATAAGTATCAGTTGCAGGAAAAGAAATAGGAAAAAGAAAACAAAGAATACACAGTTCTGGATGAGATCACAGAAAAATTAAAGGTGCTTGAAAATAATAATAATCAACAGGCACAACAATAACAACCACCACAACAACAATAGGAACCTCAAACACCTGAAAGTGGTGTCAGAAGATCTACTAAGATAAGTAGACCCCCTGAACTATACTCTCATTCATTATATTACTTATTGTTGAATGATTCTCGTGAACCTGAATGTTATGAAGAAGCAATGCAGGTTCAAACCAGGAAGAAGTGGGAGCTAGCCATGAAAGAAGAGATAGAATCCTTAATGCATAACCAGACTTGGGACTTAATCAGGTTGCCTGCAGGTAAAACAACATTGCAGAATAAATAGGTTTACATCATTAGGGAAATTTTGAGGCCTAAAGTGGGTCTCTTAAGGAAATTATAAAATAATAGTGGAAATAATAAAATAAGTTTAGATTACATCATCAAATTTTAGAGGGAAAAAAGAAAAAATTATTTTTTCAACTCGTATTTTCAACTTATCTCCCTATGGGTTTACTCAAATTTCGAGTGGAAACACTCGTTGGATGCATAATTTGATTCCTCATCCAAAGAGTACCCATGTTGCATACTTTTGATGAACCCTATTACACAAAAAATGAGAAATGTATGAAAAACGTGATTGTAATAACGTGTTTTCATGTATTTCTCATTTTTCATGCAGCAGGGTTCATCGAAACTATGCAACATGGGTACTCATTGGATGAGAAATTAAATTTTGCATCCAAAAAATACTCCCACTTCAAATTTGAGTAAAAACTTATGGAGATAAGTTGAAAATAAGAGTTGAAAAAGTAGTTTTATTATTTTATTATTTTTTAATATTTGTATTTTTTAACTCCAAAAATGGTGAATCATCCCCATGGTTGACATCATCATCTTGAATCTTATTGGTTCTTATAAACTGTATTTCGGTTGTACATTTTTCTTAAGAGGCCCATTTTAGACCTCAAAATTCCTCTAATGGTTGAAGGGAGAAGATGGAGGAAAATAGAGGTACAAAGCTAGACTTGTGGTGAAGGGGTTTGCACAGAAGAAAGGTATTGATGTTGATGAAATATTTTCTCCTGTTTTTAAGATGACTTCAATCAAAATTATTTTAAGTTTTGTAGCAGTGGAATATTTACATCTTGAACAGTTAGATGTAAAGACAACATTTCTCCATGGAGATTTGGAGGAAGAGATCTATATGCAACAACTAGAAGGATATGAGGTCAAAGAGAAAGAAAAATTAGTGTGCAGGTTAAAGAAGAGCTTGCATGGATTAAAACAGGCTCCAAGGAAGTGGTATCTAAAATTTGACAGGTTTATGTCTGAACAAGGTTATACTAGATGTCACTCTGATCATTGTGTTTATCTGAAAAAACAAAAATGATGGAAGCTATATTATATTGTTATTGTATGTAGATAACATTCTTGTTGCAGGGTCTAACATGTAGGAAATAAATGTGTTCAAAATAAAATTGGAAAATTCATTTGCAATGAAGGATTTGGGAGCTGCAAAAAAATTCCTTGGTATGAGAATAACTAGAGACAAAAATAATCGCAAATGAACATTGTCCCAGAATGAGTACATACAAAAGGTGTTGAAAATATTTAATATGCATAATGAAAAACCAGTTAGTACACCTTTTGCTAGCCATTTCAAACTTAGTAAGGAGATGTGCCCCAAGACCCAAGATGAAATGGATTATATGTCTAAAGTTCCATATGCATCAGCAATTGGAAGCTTAATGTATGCAATGGTTTGCATAAGGCCTGATATTACACATGTAGTGGGAGTTGTAAGAAGGTACATGAAAAATCCAGAAAAAGAACATTAGATGGCAGTGAAATGGATTCTCAGATATTTGAGAGGGACCACAAATCATGCATTGTGCTTTGGTGGTTCAAACATTGCTCTATAGGGATATGTTGATGCAGATATGGTAGGTGACAGAGATAACAGGAGGAGCACTACAAGATATGTATTTACTTTAGGTGGAACAACTATTAGTTGGGTTTCAAAAATCCAAAGTGTTGTTACACTTTCAACAATAGAAGTAAAGTATGTTGTTGCTATAGAGGCTAGCAAAGAAATGATCTGGTTACAAAGGTTTATGGATAAATTGGGTAAGAATCATGATATGGGCACGTTATACAGTGATAGCGAAAGTTCCATTCATCTTGCAAAGAACTCAACATTTCATTCCAGGACTAAATACATACAACTTAATTACCATTTCATACTGTCAGTGTTGGAAAATGGACAGTTGAAGCTGGAAAATATACAGACTACCCAAAATCCTGCAGATATGCTAACAAAATTTGTAATCAAGGAGAAACTGATAATATTCTCAATTTCAATTGGTCTTCAAGTATGATGATGAAGATGAGAAACAACCAGGTCCAAAGAGGATTCATTTTCCAACAAATGAAGTAGCGGTGGAGTTTCTACAAATCAGTCTCCAAGTGGGAGATTGTTGGGTGTGGAGTCTAATTATCTTGTTTATTTTGTATCACAGTGTTGGACCCCTGTACCTTAATGGGCCGGCAACGCCACACGTAATTAAAATTTGCCATGGTGTCCATGGGTGGGCAGATGCGACTTTATGGAGCCCCCCCCTAACGAGAGGTTTTGGGGGCAGCGCCCCCGAAGCTAAAAACATATGTAAAATTGCCTTGTA
This sequence comes from Pinus albicaulis, assembly GCA_034641835.2. NCBI lineage: Eukaryota > Viridiplantae > Streptophyta > Pinopsida > Pinales > Pinaceae > Pinus > Pinus albicaulis. The sequence continues at coordinate 1,092,276,480 of CM076572.1, read as the reverse complement.
AAAGTATAGTAATTTCTAGTGAATTTGGGCCATTCATTAGGCAGATGATCTGACGGTAGAAGTTATGTTTAGTTTAGGATTTTTTTTCCCTAGAGGGCATTGACTCCTCTTTTGTATGAGGGTATTGTATTGCGGTTGTGTATTGTATTGTATGTGTATTCTCAGAGCGAGAAACATATAGGGAGACTGTGAGAGAGAAAAAAGGATATTACTGTGGATCTATTGTAGGTTGTGTCTCTTCATTTTGTTGGATAATAGAAAGGAAGGACTTGCTATTTGGGGTGGACGTAGCACAAACTGGGTGAACCACGTATATCTGTGTCTCTCTGGTTTTATGCGTTTCTTGTGTTTGTGTTTCCGCATATATTTTATTTGTTCCATTGCTCTGTAATATATAATTTTCTAACAACTCGTATCGAAGCCAAAGGCCTATTTGGCTGATAAACTCGCAGAAAATAAGGGTTCCTGGTTCGAGTGGGAGCAATGGCGAAAGATGGTAAGTTTAGGGTCGAGAAATTTAACGACCAAAACTTCCTGTTGTGGAAGATTTAGATGGAATATTATCTGTATCAGAAAGATCTATACCTACCATTGAGCAGAAAAACAAAGAAGCCGACGACTATGATAGACGCATAATGGGAGATTCTCGATAGAAAGGAACTTGGAACAATACGATTATGCCTCGCAGCTTTGGTAGCCTTCAATATTTCGAAGGAAACAACAACAAAGGGCTTGATTAAGGCATTGGCGAAACTATATGAAAAACCCTCAGCCTCAAACAAGGTATTTCTTATGAAACATTTATTTAATATGAAGATGTCAGAGGGAGGATCTATTGCAAACAGTTTAAATGCTTTTAATACAGATACCAGTCAGTTAAGTTCTGTAGGGGTAAACTTTGAGGATTAAGTGAGGGCTCTTTTATTTCTGTGCTCATTGCCAGAAAGCTAGAATTGTTTAGTTATGACCATTAGTAACTCTATCTCTGGATCTAATACTTTAAAGTTTGATGATGTTGTTGGTGCTATCCCTAGCGAGGAAATGCGACGGAAAAGCTCCGGTGAGAAATCAGGTAATGCTTTGAGTGCAGAGTCTAGGGGAAGAAAAATGGAAAGAAGAAAGAGCTCAGGATATTACAGTAAATCAAGGAAAGACAAATCCAAGTCCAGATCGGGGATAGTGTGGTGGAAATCCGGAAAGAAAGAACACCTGAAGAAAGACTGTAGATATCGGAAGGGAAAAGAAGGAGACACACAACAAGAAAACAATCATGAAGCAAATGTGACAGGTGATGTGTTACAAGATGCTTTGATTCTTTCTTTCGAAAACTTTACTGATTCCTGGGTGCTAGATTCAAGGGCCTCATTCCATGCCACACCTGATAAGAAATATTTTCATGACTATGTTCGAGGAGATTTTGGACAAGTTCATTTGGGTAATGATAAAACCTGTAAAATTGTTGAAATGGGTAAAGTTCTTGTAAAACAACATAATGGAAACCAATGGCTATTAAACGAGGTAAGACATGTTCCAGATTTGAAAAAAAATGTGATTTCAACGAGCAGCTAAGCGGTGAAGGTTGTGTGACAACTTTCGCAGATAAAACTTGGAAGGTCACCAAAGGAGCCCTGGTAATAGCAAAAGGCGAAAAGGTTGGTACATTTCATTTATGCAATGATATTTATAACTTTGTTAATGCTTTAACTTACAAAGGAGCAGATGCAACATTATGGTATCATAGGCTCGGACACATGAGTGAGAAGGGGATGAAAATTCTTCACTCAAAAAATTTGTTGCCAGGTTTGAAGAATGTTGATTTGAATTTCTGTGAGAATTGTATTTATGGAAAACATAAGAGAGTCAAATTTCTCAGAGTTGGGAAAGAAAAGAAGAGCGAAAAACTAGAGCTTGTGCATATAGATCTATGGGGACTTTCTCAGGTATCATCTCCTGGTAGCTCTCATTATTAGGTTACATTTATTAATGATGCAACTAGAAAAATTTGGATTTATTGTATTCAGAATAATCTGATGTATTTGATACTTTCAAGAAATGGAAAGCTTTGGCTGAGATTGAGACAGGAAAGAAGTTGAATTGTCTCAGATCACACAATGGAGGTGAATATTACAACAAAGAGTTTGATAGGTACTATTCAGAGCATGGAATTCATAGAGAGAAGACAGTTCCAAGAACACCACAAGAAAATGGTGTGTCAGAAAGGATGAATAGAAAAATCATGCAGCGTGCAAGGTGCATGAGATTTCATGCAGGATTGCCTTTACAATTTTAGGCAGATGCTGTAGATATTGTTGTTTATCTAATAAACAGAGGGCCTTCAAGTTCCTTAGATGGTGGTATTCTAGATTAAGCATGGATAGGTAAAAAGGTAAACTACTCTTTTTTAAAGCCTTTTGGCTATGAGGCCTTTGTCCATATTAATAAAGAAAATAGAACAAAGCTTGAGGAAAAATCAAAGAAATGTACCTTTATTGGATATGGTGTTAATGATTTTGGTTATCGCTTATATGATTATGAAAATCAAAAAATCATTAGGAGCAGAGATGTAATATTCAATGAAAATGTCTTGTATAAGAATCAGTTGCAGGAAAATAAATAGGAAAAAGAAAGCAAATAATACATAGTTCTCGATGAGATCACATAAAAAGTAAAGGTGCCTGAAATAATAATAGTCAACAACCACAACAACAACCACCACCACAACATCAATATGCAACTCAAACACTTGAAAATGGTGTCAGAAGATCTACTAGGATAAGTAGACCCCCTGAACGATACTCTCCTTCATTATATTATTAATTGTTGACTGATTCTGGTGAACTCGAATGTTATGAAGAAGCAATGCAGGTTGAAACTAGGAAGAAGTGGGAGCTAGCCATGAAAGAAGAGATGGACTCCTTAATGCATAACCAGACTTGGGACTTAGTCAGGTTGCCTGCAGGTAAAACAACATTGTAGAATAAATAAGTTTCCAGGCTGAAGGAAGAAGATGGAGGAAAACATAGGTAGAAAGCTAGACTTGTGGTGAAGGGGTTTGCACAGAAGAAAGGTATTGATTTTGATGAAAAATTTTATCCTGTTGTTAAGATGACTTCAATCAGAATTATTTTAAATCTTGTAGCAGTGGAATATTACATCTTGAACTGTTAGATGTAAAGACAACATTTCTCCTTGGAGATTTGGAAGAAGAGATCTATATGCAACAACTAGAAGGATATGAGGTCAAAGGGAAAGAAAAATTAGTGTGCAGGTTAAAGAAGAGCTTGTATGGCTTAAAACAAGCTCCAAGGCAGTGGTATCTAAAATTTGACAGGTTTATGTCTGAACAAGGTTATACTAGATGTCACTCTGATCATTTTGTTTACCTGAAAAAAAATGATAGAAGCTATATTATATTGTTATTGTATGTAGATGACATGCTTGTTACAGGATCTAACATGCAGGAAATAAATGTGCTCAAAATAAAATTGGAAAATTCATTTGCAATGAAGGATTTGGTAGTTGTAAAACAAATCCTTGGTATGAGAATAACTAAAGACAAAGAAATTCGCAAATTAACATTTTCCCAGAATAAGTACATACAAAAAATGTTGAAAATATTTAATATGCATAATGCAAAACTAGTTAGTACACCTTTTGCTAGCCATTTCAAACTTACTAAGGAGATGTGCCCCAAGACCCAAGATGAAATGGATTATATGTCTAAAGTTCCATATGCATCAGTGGTTGAAAGCTTAATGTATGCAATGGTCTGCACAAGGCTTGATATTGCACATGCAGTGGGAGTTGTAAGCAGGTACATGAAAAATCCAAGAAAAGAACTTTGGATGGTAGTGAAATGGATTCTCAGATATTTGAGAGGTACCACAAATCAATCATCATGCTTTGGTGGTTCAAACATTGCTCTACAGGGATATGTTGATGCAAATATGGTAGGTGACATAGATAACAAGAGGAGCACTACAAGGTATGTATTTATTGTAGGTGGAACGAATGTCAGTTGGGTTTCAAAAATCCAAAGTGTTGTTGCACTTTCAACAACAGAAGTGGAGTATGTTGCTGCTACATAGGCTAGTAAAGAAATGATTTGGTTACAAAGGTTTATGGATGAATTGGGTAAGAAGCATGATATGGGCACGTTATGCAGTGATAGCCAAAGTGCCATTGATCTTGCAAAGAACTCAACATTTCATTCCAAGACTAAATAGATACAGCTCATTTACCATTTCATATGGTCAGTGTTGAAAGATGGACAGTTGAAGCCGGAAAAGATACACACTAGTGAGAATCCTACAGATATGCTAACAAAAGTTGTAACCAAGGAGAAACTAAAAATATGCTCAGTTTCAATTGGTTTTCAAGTATGATGATGAAGATGAGAAACAAGAAGGTCCAAAGAGGAGTCATTGTCCAACAAATGAAGTAGTAGTGGAGTTGCTACAAATCAGTCTCCAAGTGGGAGATTGTTGGGTGTGGAGCCTGATTATCTTGTTTATTTTGAATCACAACATTGGACCCATGTACCTTAATGGGGCAGCAACACCACCTGTAATTAAACGCTGCCTGGGATTCCAAGGGGAGGCGATTGCGACTTTATGGAGCCCCCACCTCTCGCGGGGGGTTTCAGGGGAAGCGCCCCCGAAGCTAAAAATAAATGTAAAATTCCCTTGTAAAAGTATAGTAATTTCTAGTCAATTTGGGCCGTTCATTAGGCAGATAATCTGATGGTAGAAGTTATGTTTAGTTTAGGGTTTTTTCCCTAGAAGACACCCCTCTTTTGTATGAGGGTATTGTATTGCGGCTATGTATTGTATTGTATGTTTATTATCAGAGCGAGAAACATATAGGGAGACTGTGAGAGAGAACATAGGATATTACAACAGATATGTTGTAGGTTGTGTCTCTTCATTTTGCTGGATAATAGAAAGGAAGGATTGGCTGTTCAGGGTGGACGTAGCCCAAACTGAGTGAGCCACGTATATATTTGTCTCTATGGTTTTATTTTTTTCTTATGTTTGTGTTTCCGCATATATTTTATTTGTTCCATTGCTCTGTAATATATAATTTTCTAAGATTATGTCCCAAATTGAATGGAATTGAAGGAACTGATCCTGAATGAATACCACCGATGTAACTATTATGGACATCCCGGGTATTAGAAATTGCTAACAACAATTAGGAAGAATCACTTATGGCCAAGAATGCGAAGATATATTGTAGAATATTTAAAAAAAAATTTGGAGTGCCAGCAAGTGAAGGTGGAGCATCGACATCCAACAGAACTGATGCAGCCTATACCGGTACCTGAATGGAAGTGGGAGGTTATATATTTAGACTTTATTACTGGTTTACCAAAACCAAAGAAGCATAATGACTCCATAATGGTAGTGGTAGATTGATTAAGAAAAGCTACACATTTTATACTACTGCAGTCCACTTATAAGACGGTGCAAATAGCAGACATATTTATGCGAGAAATATTTAGACTGCATGGTATCCCAAAGACTGTCATATCTGACAGGAATGTGAAGTTTACTTCAGCATTCTGGAAGACATTATTTACATGATTGGGAACCCAAATTAATTTCAACACTGCTTATCATCCACAAACAGATGGAAAAACTGAGGGAGTGAATCAGATCCTGGAGGATATATTACGCATGTATGTAATGCAACAACTAACTAGGTGGGAAGAATATCTACACCTAGTAGAATTTTCATACAATAATGGTTATCGGGAATCCCTTAAAATGAGTCTGTTTGAAGCATTATATGGATGATAGTGTCAAACTCCTATTAATTCAATAGCCCAGAAACCAAGTTGATGCTTGGACTAGAAATGTTAGCTGATATGGAGTCAGAAGTAAGGAAGATCAGGAAAAATTTGAAGGCAGCTCAAGATAGACAAAAAGTGAATGCAGATAAGAAAAGGATTGATCATGAATTTGAGGTGGAATATCATGTGTACATAAAGATCAAACCAAATAAATGCACTTTAAGGTGGGCCTCTTGTGCCAAGTTGGAGAGGGCAGGACCTGTGGCTTATCGATTGAACCTGCCTAGTCACATATGTGTACACAACGTCTTTCATGTATCATTACTAAAGTGATACGTACATGACCCAAAGCATGTAATTCACTGGAAAAGTATTCAGGTAGGATATCAATACAAAACCTGATTAGAAATATTAAAGTTTACGTGAAATTAATTCAAAGTTTGTTGATTGCAGGTCAAACCGGACGGCGAGTTTCTGGTCAAGCCTCAGCATATAATCGATCGGAGAGAAATCATGCTCCGAAAATGAGTCATCGCCTAGGCTAAGGTGTAGTGGAAGCACTTTTACCCAGATGAAGCTACCTGGGAGGATGAAGGTTTTGTTCGGGATGCTTACCTAGAACTATTTGCTTAAGCAGAATGAAAACACCAAGGACAATGTTCACTTCTAGAGGGGGAAGTTGTGACAGTTGGCTGAAGTGCCAACTAATGATTACGTTATTTTATGTTAAGCAAACTAAGACATTTACTATTTCATGAGAATTATTGTTGGATAAACATAAAGTAATTTTGTTGATTAAATAAAATTAAGTATTAGAAAGTGGTTCCATAATAAATGTAAAAGACTGATGTGAAAGTATTCCAAAAACTGAGAAGTAGTTGAACAGAAAAATTGTTCAAAAAATTACCCTACCTTCTGAGGATAAAGGTACATCCCAGTGAGGGAGAGGGGTTCTGTCCAGTAACTGAGGAGAGGGAATTTAGTGGGAATTCCTAAGCTAGTAGAGATCAGTGAAATCAATTCGAATTCTGATTGTTCCTAGAATAGAACTCTGGAGTGGTAGTCCCGAGGACTTTTCCATAATTTCTGTCAACTCACTTGACTCAGGTGTGGAGCACGGGGGAGAGACGAGGGCATAATTTCCTCTCTCAAGGAAGAGAGGATAACATCAATAGTATATGAAAGTTAGACAAGTAAATGAATTTTGTTGATTATAAGAAAATAACTAGTTATCTTTATTTGGCTGTAATTTTTACAGTAATGTATTTATGAAATGAGGAAAACTATTGTTACTCTTCTTAATTAAAGAACTGCTAGACTGTTTATGTCTTAAAAATTATCAGAATATATGTAAAATAGATTATGAAGCGAATGAAAAGTATAAGCTACTGTCTAGTAACTAAAAACGTAGAACTGTTAACTCGGAGCGAACATGGAAAAATCTCCCAGTAAGTTGTCGTCTGCAAGTATGATAAACAAGAACAAAATGGTCCGGACATTCTTCTGGAGAAAACAAATTATATACAAGTACATGTGGAACATTAAATGTATAGAAGAAGATATCTGTAGAAAGTAGGAAAATATAACCATAATTTGTGATATACAGGATAATAGAGTAAAATACAACCCTAGAGATGAAAGTTTCATTGTAATAAAACCCGAATTATGTCAAATATATAAACAAAGAATTATGAATAAAGACAACAAAAATTAAATGGAAAAAGAATATAGTTATGCTCAACTCTAGGTACAACTATCACCGAAAACCTTTTTATTTCTGCTGGAAATAAATAAAAATTTCTTTAGCAATAGAACCTTGCAAACTAAGATGGTGATATATCTTTTGTATTAACAGAAATGTAAATCGCAGAACCCGATAAGATTGAAATATTGCATTTCCTTCTTTTTTTTAGTTTATAAACCCAGTAAGGACGAGAATCATTCAAAATGCGGAAGTGTAATTATACATTCTTATCGCTGAAAATATAAGAGTAAATTGAATAAGTTTTATGTCAAACGCTGAAACATCGAGACTAAGGGCCTTGGAGGCCGAACAACATACACATGGGATGGAAGGTAAATATACATTTACATTTTTGGTAAAAACTTTTGCCAACAAAAAATATTACATACTGCAAAGGCAACAAAATCTAACTAGAGATGGACTGAAACTTGGAAACGGTGGCATGGAACCCTCATTGCCAAAAACCGTAGCAAAACACTTAAATTCAGAAACCATTAACTAGTTAAAGAGTTGGTCGATGGTATTAAGACCCAACAACGGAAAGGGTACTTGGAAATTGAAAGGTCGAGTCAGCAGGGACTCAAAACAAGCAAATGAGTGTAACTTCCAACCACAAGTCTGGGCAATCAAGCATACCTGGGCGAAAAAAAATGCAAGAGTGAGAAAACATAAGGAGATCGAAGTATGAGACAGTGACTAGTCATAATGTAAGAAAAAATGGTAAGGAGCGTTACCTGTATCCATATTCTCCCGTGTAAAGGCGACGAAGATACCTTGCGAAACAGTCAAACGAAAAGGGTCAAATTATATTTGGTCTAGAAACATAATGATAAGGTAATATATACTTGTCGGTTCGCAAAAAATAACTCTATGTTCCCTGTAGGAAGCCTCGAGAATGCAGTGGAGGAGTTGGAGACACATCTTCCGAAGTTCGAGATGAATAACTTGCTTCGGCAAAGCAAACAGTAAAAGTAAACAAACTTAGGGTTTGCCGATCAGATAACAATAAGAGTAAGAGAAGAAATAACCAGAAGTAAGTTGAATTATAGGGCCGATAAGTAAAATGCAAGCGAAGAGAAAGAGGCGTTCCTGCAAAACCCTCTAAGGCAGAGACTAACAAACACTAAGATATTGAAGTAGACAACGTTAAAGCATCTGTAATAGCACATATCGACGATGAAGTCTTTCTGGAATGAAGCAGGAGTGAAACTGTCAAGAAACACTTGAAGCTGCGGCCATGAAGATGGAGTTGCAGAGCTCTGTGGCGAAAGCCGAGAAAATGAATAGGACGGTTAGGTTGGGTAGTCATTACCCAAAACTAACCCGAACCCTAAAACAAATCTTAGCCTTAGATTTCGTCCCAAGAAAATCGACGGTGATAAGATATACAATTTTCTATCTGCTGGCCGTGCCAATCAAATCAAATAAAATTCAGTCCGGTGGCAAGATCACCGTATTAAACATTAACCCCGCCGAACAATTAAAGGATTCAAAACTCTTATGTGTAAATTTAATGTAAACGAAAGAAAATGCCGAATATGGTTCAAGATGTTGGAATGGTACAATATAGTACAATCACTTTTTAAAAATGTAGATACGCTGACAGGCATACTTCTGGGAATTGGGAAAGGGTAATTAAACCCGGAAAATATTTGTATAATGTCTTCATTTATCTAAAAAATCATAAGTTTTATTATATGTGATTTGATATGACTTTCTGCGTACTGTTAAATGAGTTTAGTGATTGGATTCAGGTTGTTAAACATGTCAAGACTGTTTAGTGATATATACAAAGGTTAAAAGGTTAAATTTTAAATTTTTTTATTGCTATCTGTTATAGTATGTTACAAAGAAATTGGTTATAATCATTATAAATTCTCCACACTAATCTCTACAATTAGTGTGCTCTAAAAATTCTGTACAATTAAAATACTCCGCAATTTTTTTTATAATATTGAATCTATATATACACTTAATATATATATATATATATATATATATATATATATATAGATTAAAAAATGTAGTTGGATTCAGCCTAAAACTTCAAAACTCATAAAAAAAATAATAATTAGACAACACAGTCTGTAGTACGTTAATGAGAATAGAAAAGAAGATTCGCACTGCGTTCATTCAGCAGGTAGGCTTTAACACAGAGTCCGGAAACAAATCTATTAGTGTGCCTCGTTGAAAAAAATATATTAGTATGCGTCGCATGTAGCCAAACCAGTACATAATATACTAATTGTGATAAAATTGTTTGGTGCCGAGAACAGAAAATAAGACGTTAACCTGGGAGAAAGGTAAAGTCGGTTGTGATTTTGGAAAGACGCCAAGATTAAACAATGAATTCTCTAAACACTTATTTTTTTTTCGATGAGAAAAAAGACTTTTATATTTATATAAAATAATTTTTATCACCATTACATCATATAAAATAGTTTTTATCCCCATTACATCATATAGTAGTTTTTATCGTCATTACATCATATTACATCATATGATCTCATGATCTCTGAAATTCTCCAAACTGGTGTGAAGGGCCGGTGATAATTAATGAAAATACATTTTGACGGTCACCTTGGTGGAATGTGAGTTGAAGGGTATTGGATGGTATTTTTATTATTATTTAATTATTTATTTGGGTCGATGTGAAGTTTTGGAAGAAACATTCCAATATATTTGATATTTGGAATTTACTTTTTTCAATCGAGAAACATCCCTATATAACTCGGATCTTACGCAAAATTTGGAAATCATGTCTCTTAGATTAAAAGCAAACTTTCTCCGACTCTTTTCAGCAGAATTTAGAGCCGGTGATAATTAATGAAAAAACATTTTGACCGTCACCTTGTTGGAATGTGTGGAATGTTTTTTTTTTCAGATAGAAAAAAACGCTGAATGTGTGGAATGTGTGTTGAAGGTTATTGGACAGTATTTTTATTATTATTTAATTATTTATTTTGGTCGATGTTGAAGTTTTGGAATAAACGTTCTCATATATTTGATATTTTGAATTTACTTTTTTCAATCGAGAAACATCCCTATATAACTCGGATGTTATGCAAAATTTGGAAATCATGTCTGTTAGATTAAAAGCAAACTTTCTCAAACTCTTTTCAGCAAAATTTAAATTTAAGGTACAAATTTTGGGTGATTATTTAATTACAATGAAGGTGAGTGGATAAAAATTTATTTTTTTAATTATTTAATAAATTATAGTAACTATATCATTTCTTTTCTTAACTACTTATTGTAATTTATTAAATAATTAAAAAAAATAATTTCTATCCACTCACCTTCATTGTAATTAAATAATCACCCAAAATTTGTACCTTAAATTTAACTTCTACTGAAAACAGTTTGAGAAAGTTTGCTTTTAAACTAACAGACATGATTTCCATATTTTGCATAACATCCGAGTTATATAGGGATGTTTCTCGATTGAAAAAAGTAAATTCAAAATATCAAATATATTGGAATGTTTCTTCCAAAACTTCACATCGACCAGAATAAATAATTAAATAATATTAAAAATGCTATCCAATAACCTTCAACACTCATTCCACCAAGGTGATGGTCAAAAAGTTTTTTCATTAATTATCACCGGCCCTAAATTCTGCTGAAAAGAGTTTGAGAAAGTTTGTTTTTAATCTAAGAGACATGAGTTCCAAATTTTGCGTAACATCTGAGTTATATAGAGATAATTACAATGAAGTTGAGTGGATAAAAATTTCATTGGAGTATATCATTTCTTTTCTTAACTAATCACTATAATTTATTAAATAATTAAAAGAAAAATACTAAAAAATTATAATTATATATATATATACTCCTTTATCTTTTGGTTTATTGGCTATGGAAAACTCACATGGGATAAGCTCTAGAAAAAAGGTTTTTTTCGGTCCCTCTCGCTGCCCACTTTGTGCTAGTGAAAATGAAATCGTCCATCATTTCCTCAACTTTTGATGTGTGGCAGTAGATCTTTGGAATCATACATTATCATTATTTGGGGTTGTAGATCATCTTCAGAACAATTTGAGAAAATAGTTGGATTTATGGACCTGGAAGCTCTTCATGAACCCCATACTTAAGAGAGCATGGTGCCTCTCTCGGGTTTTTGTCTTTTGGAATCTTTAGAAAGCAAGCAATTAGGAAGTGTTTCATTTAGAGGTCATCAGGACCAATCAGGTTTGGGAAGTAACAACATGCAACATCAAAGTGTCTACCCTAGCTGATCACTAGTCCGAGGAGGATTGGAAAACTAAGGGTCGAGAGATCGCTATCCTTAGGTATTTCGATCTAAGCTCGACTTTAATCACCTCTGGATCCACCTGCTCGCTCTCCATGAGGGGGATCTCAATTGATACTTTTATCCATCTTGTGCTAGGCCTCTTCAAGCTATAATTTGACGGAGCATCTAAAGGAAATCTAGGCCGTGCAGGTTTAGGTGGCTTGATTCAGAATGACACGGGGAAGGTGGTGAAATTATTCGCCGCATCATGCGGTAATACCACCAACAATGTAGTTGAATTTATAGCACTTAAGAAGGGGCTCCAAATTGTTGCTGAGATGGGATTGGAAAAGTTATAGGTCTCTGAAAATTCTCAAACAGTTGTCTCCATGTTGCAAAAACTTATCAATAGGTCTCCCCCTAGAGAAGTAAGTCAACAATTGGAGGTTGGACCTCATTTGTGAACAAATCCATTCCCGTTTATTCACCTTTGATTATGTAGTCATGGAACATGTGAAAAGAGAGGGGAATCAAGAAACCGACATGCTTCCAATTGGGGAAGTTAAAATTAAAGCCAGGAAATGTGAAAAGAGAGGGGAATTAAGCAACCGACAAGCTTCCAATTGGGGAAGTGAAAATTAAAGCTAGGAAATCCATGATTAGCCTTTCAACCCTTGGTCCCCTCATCTTGATGAGTTATGTCAGATAGTAGTTAATGAGGAGGGTTCCCTGATAGGGGCGTCGATCTCCGAGAAATGCACAACACATGGGCAATGAAAGGTTGTATAAGGCATATGGGGAGTAGGACAATGCATTTGACCTCCCATTATGCAAGATCTAAGGTGAAACCCTTTGCGTGGCGTATGAGACTTCATTCGCCCTCCGCGTGAAGTCATGTTGGTAAGGTAAGGTGTTTAATGGCGCATATTGCGGCTAGTATAATTTATATTGGGCTTGTTGAGTGGAGGATGCTCTACATTAGTCTAAGTTGCTACAGTTTGGCTAGCTTCTTCGGCTCTCGGGTATTCCTGGATTCGTGGTGATTTCGACGTCGTCACTCCCTCCATTGTGTTCAGTCTTCAAACGCTGCAAATTCGTCTACCAACACCCATTTCTTTGTTCCCATCTACGTTTTGTGGGATTTTTGCAGGTTAGAGTGGTTGGTCTTGGGTTCCTTTAGAGTGGTTCTCTGTATATTGTCATTTTAAGTGTCTTATGTGGTTGGGGTGGTGCCTTGAGCCTTTTCTCATATTTATTCTTCTGGTCATTCTCCTATCTCTAGTATTATCCTTTCCCTCTGGGTCATTTGCTTGTTGGGGAACTCTCTTGGGTCTCGCGGTGGAATTCGGTTGATAAAGGTGGTAGTGGGGTTATGGTTTGGTCTATTTCATGTGTGGTTGGATGCTTAGATGGTTGTTTTCTCAAGTCAGTGATCATCATTATTTCTCGGAGGTATTTTGAGGGTTTGGTGGTGTTGTCTTTCGTCTTAATTTCGCTTTTGTTAGGCTTTCGGGGTTGTGGGACTTAGGGTGTAGTATGTTGGGCCGTGACTCTGATTTATGGTGTTTCCCCTATTAGAAAATAGGTAGAGGCATTGGTATGGTGATTTTGGAATTCTATTGTGGTCCAAGTCTTCTTCTTCCAGGTTTGTGGGTGGTGGCAGACAATTTCTCAGGGGTGGTCCATACTGGTTAATTCAAAGCTAGCGTTAAGCATTCACTGGCATTTAGTTTGACGGAAGGGTGTGCGGTGTGTAGTAGGTCTCGTTTTTTAGGTGTCCTGTGTTTTTATCATGCGTCCAGTACCACGTAGATCTTGCTCCCAACCCTTGAAGAAGGGCATCTAAACCAACCGAGGTGGGTTGGGAATATCGTTGGAGGCGGCGTGGGGGGATATGACTGTTGCAAGATTCAAGCGGGGATTGTGTGTCATAGGTGGTGTGGTGAGGGCTTCATATGGAGCTCGAGGTGGCAAGGGGGGTGCGGGCTCAAGGAAGGGTGGTTGTGCAGCTAGTGGTAGTAAGGAAAGAAAGGTGGCTCGTGGTCGTGGGTTGGACATCCGAGGCATGAGTAGCAGGACATGACATGCGGGTCTGTCAGGGTGTTTAGTTCTTGGTAGGTCGATTATTCCTGCGCCCCTTCGCGACATGTTCCAATATTTTTTGGATCGTTTAGAAGCTTATGACAGTGCCACAAAGGAAGAGCATGAGGTTTTCATCGCCACACTTAATCAAGTGCATTACTTTCAATGCCATGTCAGAGAAATTATTTTAGTGGTTTGGCGAGGGAAAATTTTTCTAGCATAAAAGGTTGAGAATATGGAAATGTGGTTGGCTCACTTTGAGGAACATGTTAGCTGTCCATATCACCCTCCTCCCTCTCGAGGGACTGAGCTGGATAATCCAACATCAATTACTTCTCATGATAGAGTATGGTCACCAGTTTCCTTCTTTTTTTGTTTGTCTTTTGGTGCTTTTGGCATATTAGGCTTTGGACTACTAATCTTCTTCTCCTACTATTTCTTTGTAATATGGTGATAGTATTGGTCAATAAACCCGATCGAGGTGAGACCACTTGCATTTTGATATCTATGTACTATTATTTTGATGACTGAATAAAATTTTGAATTATATATATATATATATATATATATATATATATATATATATTCAAAATAAAATTACTATACAATATTTATAGACCACACATCAATATTAAGTTGGGTCGTGAGCTATAACTCCATGTCCTCAAATATCATTAAAAATATATAATAAATGCATCTTATTACCATGATCCATATATAATGAAAGCAAATAAATAGAATATCAAGTTCCCTCTACCTTTTTTACAAATAAAGGTAATGGCTCTTCCTCTAGAAGAAAAGGTATTGGGGTTAACACATGAGAGTGAATTCCTCCAAAAGAAGAAGGCCCTTGGGCTTGAGTTGGAATCAAGCATCCTCTTGAAGAAGAGGAACCTAGATGTTGACATCCTCTTCTAGTTCTACTATTAAGTCCACCTACTTGTGTATGTGAATATCTCTAAGTTTGTGAAGGTAGTGGCACAATCCCAATGTCAATAACCACTTGTTGTAGAGGTATCTTCTCTATAACATCCTCCTCTATCATATTCACCCTCGTTTCTACTTAATATTTATTCCCCTATAGCCACTTAAGGGCCAAATCCATAACAGGCCTCTTAGTCTATACAATCAATGTAGAAATGGTGTCAATCCCATGAAATTAAATGGTATCCACATTAATGTTTTCTCAAGTTGCTTCACCTGCAACAAAATATTGTAGTAGACATACACCATGCAATTAAGGCATTAGAATTCTACCCTATATGAGGATTATAAATGATAATACATAATTTAGAGGGTGATGGGACATAAATTATATTTTATAATGAATTTGAAAAATTAACCTATTTTGTTTTTTGGTGTATGTTTTTTGAAACACACTTTAACTAGAATTGCAACACGAAGAGCTACATGTTTTTTCAAGCATTCTAATGGAATTTTTTTATGAATTGTGTACTCTTATATCACAACTTTTCCACCAATTTTCTATAATAAATAAGAAAAACCATAAGAAAATAATTTGGCATTTGTAATAAAGAAAAAAGAGGCTATAATTTGAAACAAAATGACTTTATTACTTAGAATTTTCATATTCTTATCCTAATTATCCATGCCAAATCCAAATGTTCCAATGACTATTTTATATATTTCAAATTATTCGGAAATATCCATGATTTCATTTCGACATGGTACCAACATCATGACACATATGAGGAATTTCTCCAGAACTTCAAAAATTGCATTCGAGTAAGAGAATCTGTCATTGAGGTAGATCCCTATAGCATTAATAGGATGATATGGTGTAATGTTCCATCACTCATCAATCACCTTCATATATAAATAATATTCTATTATTCCTCACCACCCTTGTCCTCATGATAGGAACACATGGTTCTTTATCCTTGCTTTATCCCTGTCCATGGCCTCATACAAGTAGACCATTGCAGGTTTGTCTCCATCAAACAAGAAAAGAACCTTTACACTAGCTTGGATATGGTCTACACCTTTAGTTTAGTGTGAAATGACAAATCATGCATCTCCTATGAAAGGAAAATTATTCACATCTCCAACATTCAAGTAAACATAGGACTAAAGAGAAATGAAGCTAGTGGTGAAATGTGATCCCAAGATGCAACAACTCATTGTTACCTATGAATTAACTCATCCAAATAATCAAATGAATGGTTATGTATAAATTTTGTGATGCTTCTTAATAATTTAATGATATCTTTAATCAAATAAATTTTGACCATATCCTCTAGAAATCAAATTAATGAAATGGATGGCAGAATAAGTCCAAACTAAGGATGTTTTCCTCTTTATCAATCCAATCATCTAACGTCATGGTGCATCTAGAAACTTTTCATGATTCCTTAAGCTTGGGCCAACCCATGACTATAATAAGGTTTTTCATTTGGAAGGATATACCCTCTTAATTCATCATGGATAGGGTCCATGTACTTGGAGCTAACAACAACATCAACATCAAACAAAGACTATTAGAATATATTCTTCTTGGTAGTGTTGAAAATGAATGTCACTCCAAAGAAAACATCTACCCAGAAGTTTGTTTACTTCTTGCCTCTCTTTTATTTTAGTCATTGACTTAACAATAGTCTATGTGTTAATGGTGGTTCTCAGAGCAATGAAAGGTGAGCTCATTGAGGGAATCGTTGAAACTGTGGCCAAAGGAGAAGCTCTCACCTCCCTTTCCTCAAATCTTGTAACTTCTCCCACCACAAGCCCAAGCCTTAAATATTCCCCATCATATTCTTGTTTTTCCCATTTCATAAAGTGATTGATTAGAAATATGAATAGCTTCTATGGTTGAATTTGGACAAATTCCCACCTCATGTCCAAGAATTTGTGCAAGGTAGTATTTCAATTAGCTAATTCACCCATTATTTCTTTCCACATAATTTGCAATTCAACATTTTTTCAATTAACAGACTCAATAGGGTCACCATAGCCCACATAGGGTCCAAATATTTTATTATTTTCATATAAAATGATTAAAATTAGAGGGAAAATAATGGAAATCAACACATATAAATATTGAAAAGATTAATTAAAAAAGAAAAGAAAGAAAAAGAAGGAAAGAAGTAAATAAATGATAAATTTCTCATTAAAAAATGACAAAAAAAGAATTAATAAACTTTGCAAAACCTATTAAAAAAATTAAAAACAAACAAAAACCATGCTTAAATTGTTACACATATTTATAAATATAGATATGGCCAATGGGAATCAATTTCCATAGCACAATATATGATTAACAACAAATAAAAATATGATATTTCCTTTCCTTAGCTTGATGGAAAATGATGGATACTTATTTTCTCTAAAATGGGTTCACTTTATTCTCAAAGTGTAATAAAAGTTCATATTTTCAGTTTTATAATGGATTTACATGTAGTCAATTAGTTATTCGAGTGATATAAAGTATTATGTAAATGATGAGATTTAAGATCCAAATATCCAAATTAAACAATATTTATTGAAAATAAACTTATAACTAGCAATTGCACCATATGTTGCAAAGGAAACGTTGTAAAGCAGTAACATAGGAAATAGTAGTATAGAGGAAATGCTCTCACATGAATCATGCAGGTAGGAAAGAGTAGTATAGAGGAAATGCTCTCACATGAATCATGCGGGATAGCTATAATGCCTGTGGTGATGAGGAATGCTAGTGAGAATTTGGTTGGCTAATAAGTTTGAAGCTATGTTTGAGCCTTGAGACTGAGCAAGGAGAAAATAATAATCAATTAGGTAAATAAAAAGAAGAACCCCTACAAGGATCTGCAGGGACTTCTGGAAAAACAATAGAAGTATGCCTATCAGAATCTACAGGAACTACTATTAAAACTGAAAACATAAGAGGAATGCCCATCAGTATCAACAGACTAGCCTAAGAAAGAACTATTGCAAAACAAGAGAGGAATGGGTATATGAACAGAGTAGGGCTGCTAGTGTGAGAGTAGGGCTGATACCACAATACTTACCATAAATGCAACTGGACTATTTGCAATGGCTAATGGATCCTTCAATGGCACTTTCTATCTCCATCAATGTGCTCTCACTACCATAGTTCTGAAGCTTTTGCTGGCTATCAGAAGGTTGATGTTTCCCCTTCCCAAAATGCTTGTGAATCATCTTCAAGTTACCACCTTTTTAACAATCTCCTTGGTTCCCTTCTTTTCCCTATCCATATTCTTACATTGTCCTTGTCCATCATCAGAATCCTCTGATTTACCTAGAAATTGGGCAAAAAGGCCGTCAAGAAACCAACAATGGCATTGCAAATACAGACCAACCTCAGCCCTCCCTTCCATCCGAGCGAAGAATCAGACAAATGCCCAAATATCCCTGCACCTGCATCAGAAGACACAAATATAAGCAAAAGAATTTACGGCTCTCCAACCAAATAAATGCAAAAGGGATGATTACTTGTCGCTTAAAATATCCATAATATCCATGAAAAAGAATTCGTTCAAGAAAAATGAGATTGGACAATTATCAATTAAATGGTTGATTCAATTCAACTGATACGCTATTGAATGTAATTTCTAACCATTCAAATGAAAGCTCTATCATGGACTGAACCATGCAGTACCAATTACCAGGGCATTTAGGACCGTCTGCAGTCACTACCCTAAAATAAAAAGATCGAACATGACCCTATGTAAGAAAGGATTTCATGGAACCGATGATTCTAGTCTGTTACCCTCAAACCAGATGGTATATGTAAACCCATCCCAGTGTAAACATCATAAAATTCAAATAGATTCATATTGTTACACCATTTTTTCGTCATCTAACCTATTATTATTAGATGAACCTAAGTACACCATGTAAGACTAATTTTACCCAAAGTAAAATTGTTTTCACCACATTTATTTATGTTTCATAGTCATATTTAACCCAAAATAAGGATATCAATTAGGTAAATCACTATTTATTTAATTGTTTCCTAAGAATAAGTTATTTAAATCACTATTTAAATCATATTCTTAGTTAAATTTGACTAAATCAAATATAAATAATTAAATAAACCATTATTTATTTAATTATATTCCCCTCATCTCCCTTAAATAACAAATAAATCATTTATCTATTTGATATTTATAAATAAAGGAATTGACCCAAGTCAAAAACCCTTTTCCCTCCAACAAATATAATAAAATATTCCTAAAGGGTGATTCTAGAAGATGTTTAATGATATTTTATTCATGCACCAGGTTCTAGAACACCCCAATATTTTGTTATAAATAGGAGGGTTTTTCCCATTCATTAGTCACCTCTATTGCATTGGATCACACTAGATCTGCTTTTCGTCACCACTTTGCATTTCCATTTTATGTACTCCCATTGACTTCCATGTTTTTTGTTTTCCATAATAGTTAGAGAGAGAGACCATTAGTCTGAAACACTGAGGACTTCCAAGAACCCAGCCCACTGAGGACAACTGGAAAACACCTTTCTTGTTTTCCTCTCAGGTGCCCCATTATTTGATATAATAAAAAGATTCTTTTAAAACATGTGTTCTTGTCTTGTCCATTGATGTTTGTCTTTTATCTGCTTAATATCTTCCATATTTAAATCTAGGTGTATGCAGCTTATTTCATATTTTAAGATATTTTGCAGCCATAACTTATGTTAGGGCTACTTGATATGTGTAGCTAAAGTGAGATTTTACGACAAAAAATTCATGCTAATAATTGGCGACTCCACACGGGTTTTATTTTGCGACCACTGTCGTTTTCTGTTCTCCTGCATATCCAGCTATTTCAGACCCTAGGGTTTCTCTACAATTTTCTGTTTTTCCTATTTTTATGCTAGTTTTTCCTCTAAAAACCCTCAAACATTCAAATTTCTAACTTTCGTGTGTTTCTGGCCTTATTGCGCAGGTGACCGACATCAGCCGCAGCTGAGACGACAAAATTTTCCGAAATCTGCCGCAACCAGCCCTGGATCTGCAGGTCACACTTTTTAGCCCAAAAAGTGCGACCTAGCCTTGAGGTCGCACTATTCTGCCCTAAACCTGCGACCTGGCCTGAAAACAGGCCCAAACCTACGACCTGCCATTTTTTCTGCAATCTGCCAGCGCTTTTTCTGGGTTTCACTAAGGCTTCTGTCAGGGTTTTTCAGCCTCTGTCTTTACCTGTTCAGACCTGTTGCTGATCTATTTCACTCACCTAAGTGGGACTCTTGCCCCTTATGGTTTTAGTTCCCTCCACTTTTTGTGGGAGAGTTTGCTGCTGTTTTTAGCCGTCTGAATTTCCAGAAGTTTCAGCCTTATTTAAGATCTGATACCTCCTATTCAAATCCTCATAGGTCAGCTTTTCTTCCCTTTCTATACACTGTCTTTCGCTTTGTTTGGGTTCATCCCTAGGGTCACCATTCCGAACCCCTTCTTTTTAGCTGATCTCCCCTTTTCTAGCAGCAACCGTGCCTCTGCTCTTTGCTGCTCTCTGCACCATTTCCAGCAGATCTTCCCCTTAGATCCCAGTCCCTCTGGACCCTAGATCTATTGGTCTCTTTTCAGTGTGCTTTGCCTAGTTTTGAGAAACCCACCTCCTTGGGTGCAATTTCTGCTTTATTAGTTGTTAATTTTCTGTTCTTTTAGTCTTCTTTACAGCAGATTTCTTTTCCATTACGCAGCACACTTTTTTCTTTTACTCTCAAAACGTTTGGGTTTAATCAATTAAAATTAACGCACGCCACACACTGACCCTAAGTGAAGAAGAGCCTGGTTAACACCGCCTGGAAAAGACTCTAAAATTAATTGACACTGCACCTCTGTGCCCTTGTCACAGCTTGCCCTCGCACCTGGCTGCCCTTGTCGGTTTTTTTTCTTCTCGTCATGATTGTGCCACCAAGGCGCTTCTCCCGAAGACTTCTTGGCCTTCACCCTCAGTCTCCAGTCGATCGACTTCCTCCTTCCCGTCGTCATCGAGTAAGTCCTCCCCCGAGTCCGCACTCCGACTCTTCCTCTGATTGTTCGGGTTCTCCCCCCATTTCTGGTTCTCCCCCCTCTTTTACCTTCACCATGTCTAGTTCCAGACCTAGCCCTAACCCCAGTTCTACTGCTGGGTCCGTTTCCAGTCGAACCACTATGGGACCTACCTCGACTGCCCCATTACTCCCTTATATGGCCGGCCTCAGTCTCCCTGACTTCAATCAGCTTATCAATGATCCCATCCGCCACGATGTCAGTTGGCCTGCTATGCCAACCAAGCTCCCCTCCGATATTCCCAAGTTCGAAGGCCTTGCTATCGAAGATCCATCCAACCATATCCGATATTTCCACATGTGGTGTTCTTCCAATTCCATCACCGATGACTCCATTCGTCTTCGTTTATTCCAGCGCACCCTTACCGGCGAAGCTTCCAAATGGTATGTTGATCAAGCCACCTCTTCCCATACCACCTTTGCGACCATTGCCCAAGCCTTTTTATCTTATTTTCAACTACCCATCCAATACCACACTGGTACTAAACTCTTAACCTCTTTTCAACAATCCTCTTCGACTCGTCTTTCCGCTCATGTTCAGGAATGGCGACGCAGACGGAGCATGTGTCACGCTCCCCCCTTTGAAGATCGATTTTACATGGACTGGTTCCTTCACTCTCTCTTACCTCCCATTGGCAAAGATGTCGCATCCCATTTTCCCCAAACCGAGGAAGCTGCCCTTCAAATAGCTTTAAAGTATGATCTCATTTATGCTCAATCCAGTTATGTTTATACTGTCCTTCCTGATCTCCCCAAGCCCAGGGGCACTAACGCCTCTGGGACCTCTCACTTTGCCGATGGTATCATTGGAGCCATATCTCATACGTCTGCTCCTAGCCCTTTGCCTCAGCTTATTCAACCCCTCCCACAGGGCCCTTCCCCTCTCCCTCCTACTCCAGAACCCCCTTACCTTCCCGAATCGGTTCCCTCTGGCCTCCCCCATCTTGGAGCCGTCCCTCCTGGCCATTACTCTGCCGGTCAAATCCCTTTCCTTGGTCCCCGTCCTGGAGTCTATTCGGTTCCCGTCATCGCCACCCTCTCCCTACCCAATTTAACATTGGGAATACCAGTATGGTACCTTACTCCTCCCACCGAGACCCCTCCCGGCCACCCTAAACCATACATTGCCATGACACCAGTTCAACCGATTCCCATTGCTCCCCCCACCGCTACGGTACCTCTAGCCCCGTCGCACGACCCTCCTCATGTTGAAACTGCTACGGGTATGAAAATAAAAAGTCGCAGGGGGGCATCCAAAGATAAAGCCACTGCTCCTGATCCTACTCCCCCCCCCACCCACCAAGCCTTGCGCTTTGTGTGATGCTGTTGGTCACGCCACCCATACTTGTCCTGAGTTGCCCCGTATCCAACCCATGGTCAAAGTCGCATTCCCTGAGTCGTCAACCCCGGAAACCTCTGTTTCCTCCGCCCCCATAACCAAGAACCCCAAGGCTCTTCGCACCAACAAACCTTACACTTTATGTGGGATCCACGGTCATTATTCCCACCATTTTCCTCACCTCACGCATTAACGAGCTTCTTTAGAGGTCATTCGTGAGTATGAGATTGAACAAAATCAATCTGCCTCATCCATCCTTGCTCAGTATGCAACTGGTTTACTTGCCGATCCCCCAGCTACCATTGACATCCCCCCCCTGATGTTGAGATGTCTGAATCTGCTGCCCTTCTTTTGTACCTATCATCATTCGCCCAACCCTCGGAGTACATCCCCTCCATATCCACTCCGTCTGTTTCGCCTAATTCTCCTTCCGCGACATTCTTGGGCTCCTCGTGTTTTGACCATCTCTTTACTTGCTCCTCCATCATTCCCCCTGATGACCCATTTCTGCGCCTTTCTTCCACGACTGATGATTTAGGTAGCTTTGCAGCCTCCTGTAGTTTTCGCCTTCATTCCCTATCTCCCCCCAATCCTGATGTGCCCATACATATTTTCGATTTACTTCTCACCACAAGTCCCCAATCCTCCTCCCATCTCATGTCTCGTGCTGCTATTCGTGAATTCAGATTCATTTCATTCAACCACATCCCTAGAAGTCACAATCATTATGTAGATCAGATCGCAAATCATGTTTTAGATTGGCATTTATCACATACAACACAATAGATCAACAAAATACACATAAAACTCATATATATATAACATGTGTTTTAAAGTCCATATACTTTGAAACATATGACATGCTCATAGCATGTTACAAAAACCACTACTACAAAATAGGGGGCACCACTTGCCCCTACATACAATACTAGGGGGGCTCCGCTCACCCCTACATACATACTGGGGTGCACCACTTGCCCCACACCTAATCACGCTCTGGAGGATCCCGAGCCAACGGCTCTGCTCCCACAGCTCGTAGATCACACACCGTCTGACTGGCCATTGCCATGCGTCACATGATCCCTCGCCATTCTGAGGGGAGTCCAATACACAGCTCTATGTATCGATCGTCTAAATCCTGCCAACCACGCTCCGATACGCTGGTCAACAATCCCTCACATCTACGACGGATATCCTCCACCAATGCGGCCATCTCTTCATTCTGTCCTATGCTCGATCCACTGGCACCAGTAGCTCCTGCTGCTGCCGGTCGCCCCATATATCCGGCCGATTTTACCGGAGCTATATCTGCATCCCAAACAATATACAGATTAGCACCATGCATGCTAGTCACCAACTATAAATAGAAAATAATAGATTAGTTGCTTGTCACTTACCATCGGGGCCCCATACTCGCCCTGGCGGTAGCGGCAAGTCCGGATCTCCCCAGTAACTCATCCCACTATAGGGATAGTCGTCTATGTATAACGGCATCTCATCCCAATGTGCAAAAAACTCTGGTCGAAACACCCTTCCGACCGCCCCTCCTCCTCCTCTACTCAGTAGCCATCCCCACCGACGCATCCGGGGCTCGCTCGGGCCCCCATCAGGCAACTGTATCTGAGGTCGTAAGGTCGGGATCTTCTCAAAGAAGAAAGAGCACAAAACCATTCTGTATGCACAATCACGATTCACCTACCGCTTACATAGCGACAACTGGCGTTTCAGCGCCACCAACATCATCTGGGCCCACCCATAGTAGGTCCCACCCAACACACTCTCTACAATCATCATCTTTCCTCCTGTGATGTGGTGGAGTGCCTGACTACCCAAGATCCGCAACACCGCTGCGGCGACTGCCCGGGTCTCCAACCTCTGTAGATCCCCAGTAGATATCCAATTCCCCTTGACTCGGACACTCGGTCGACAATGTCGATCGACAAACTCCATAATGTTACGCCCCTGCGGTAACACTGGCTGCATATTCCCCACCATCCCCAATGGTGGGAGACCAGTCAAGAAATATAGATCCTGGATCGTCAGCTCGATCCTGTGCCCCTGCACTATAAACACCTCATGATCTGGATCCCAATAACTGACAATCCGGGCCAACAAAGACTCCCCAACCCTCATTAAAGGGTTCTCCAAAAATTTCAGCACCCCAAACCTATCCAATGCACGACGGACACCCGGATCTACTTCAATCTCTGTCCGCAATGCACCCAAATCTCTTTCTCTCCATTTGATCAGTATATCTGCCATATCTGCACAAAACCAACATCTTTGTCAGTATATAGATCACCAATACTGGATTAACTCACACCAAAACTCAATCTCAGCCCAAAAAAACACTGAAATCACCTCCCTCTCACAGGTCGCACTTTTCAGGCCAATCCTGGGACAGGTCGCACCTTTCAGGCCAAAACCTGCATCCCATGTCACAGTTTTTTCCCCAGAAAGTGCGACCTGGCTGTAAGGGTGAAGTAGGTCCAGTTACTGAGATTTTTGGCCCTAATCTGAACTTTGAATCCATAAAAAACCAAGAGTAGGATTAGGCCTCTTACCTGCAACTGACGGATCACGATTCTAACGGTCGGTTTGTCCGCTTCGATCGCTGCAAGATTTAGGGCCTCCTCTCCTCTCCACATTCACCATAGCTACACAAGCAAGTAAATGATTTTGGAGGGAAAATGCCTTATTAGAAGAAAACCCCTGATTTTTCTTTCGCCAGCTGCGACCCAACCGTAGCCCCGTTTGACAAACCGTTCACACCGTTGGAAATCTCTCACCGAGCACTATAATGGGTATCTGTTAGTTTTTCATCTTTTGATACTTCACCAGGACACATTTTGTCCATGAAGGATCTCCCCATTTTTCTTCAAAACTAAATTTCTTCACTTTCCACACTTGTAATTAGGTCACCACTACCCCTCCTTACTTGTCCTTGACTGTGATGTTTTTCGTCATGAGCTACCCCCTTGTACTCATGTTTTTACAGGTCCCCATTGGACCTTTACTATACGGCAGCACCACTAAGTCGCCCTTGTTGAGAGCACATGCATAGAGTCCCCATCCCTCCTTGAAGTCTACGTCTGCTCCCTTCACATCCCTACATTCTTCCCATCATCATGTAACCTCCTTACCATTATATCCGCTGCCACCCATCACATTCATACCCTCTATGCTCTAACAAGGGAAGTCCCCATCCACACATTCGTCTTCCTCCCTCCATCATCATTATCACTACCTTTATGATCATTGCTCTAGACCTACTTCTGTCGACATCAGCTTATCTTCTCCAGCAGACAGGTCCAGGGGGCAGTAGACCTTGGTTCGCGCTCTTCAGCCTGATCGTGATTTCTATGCTCGATGATTCCGTGATGCAGCCACAGTCCTTCATGATTCCCGGGTGTGTGTGAGATGTCCCAACCCTCATGAGGGGGTGGCCCTCCAGGTAGCCCCCCACACGCCCGGATGACATCGTCACTTCAGTCCTTGATGCAGCTTCTCTCATTTGACGATATCGGCCTCCGTCGCTTGCAGCATCTTTTCAACTTACTTGTATCCGTCAGATTTTGTGAGCCCTTCCCCGCGTGTAGGGGGCATCTGGGTCTATTTGTATCTCCTGTACTACATTATTATTATATAAGTCCTGACGATTATTCTAGGCATAGCATGTATATGGGAGTCATTATTCTATTTTCCCTGGCTCCTGTTTTGGCCAGCACCTCTTTCACCATTGCGTTCTGTGGTTTTCCAGGCACTTTTTCTTTTTTGTACTATTGTTTCGGCGGGCATAGGTATGCCTCCCCCGCCGCCTTTAGCATTGGTACCACCTCATCCATTTGAGACTTGTTGCACCTGTAAGTCTCGTCTCCTCAGGGTCTAGTCCTTCACACACTTTAGATTGCCACACATTCCTCTCTCTCACTTCCACTTTACTACCTACTGATTGAGTTCTTACAACGTACTTCGGTCATACGATTTGCTCCTAACACTCGTACGTTAGGGGGCAATCTGTTACACCATTTTTTCGTCATCTAACCTATTATTATTAGATGAACCTAAGTACACCATGTAAGACTAATTTTACCCAAAGTAAAATTGTTTTCACCACATTTATTTACGTTTCATAGTCATATTTAACCCAAAATAAGGATATCAATTAAGTAAATCACTATTTGTTTAATTTTTTCCTAAGAATAAGTTATTTAAATCATATTCTTAGTTAAATTTGACTAAATCAAATATAAATAATTAAATAAACCATTATTTATTTAATTATATTCCCCTCATCTCCCTTAAATAACAAATAAATCATTTATCTATTTGATATTTATAAATAAAGGAATTGACCCAAGTCAAAAACCCTTTTCCCTCCAACAAATATAATAAAATATTCCTAAAGGATGATTCTAGAAGATGTTTAATGATATTTTATTCATGCACCAGGTTCTAGAACACCCCAATATTTTGTTATAAATAGGAGGGTTTTTCCCATTCATTAGTCACCTCTATTGCATTGGATCACACTAGATCTGCTTTTGGTCACCACTTTGCATTTCCATTTTATGAACTCCCATTGAGTTCCATGTTTTTTGTTTTCCATAATAGTTAGAGAGAGATACCATTAGTCTGAAACACCGAGGACTTCCAAGAACCCAGCCCACTGAGGACAACTGGAAAACACCTTTCTTGTTTTCCTCTCAGGTGCCCCATTCTTTGATATAATAAAAAGATTCTTTTAAAACATGTGTTCTTGTCTTGTCCATTGATGTTTGTCTTTTATCTACTTAATATCTTCCATATTTAAATCTAGATGTATGCAGCTTATTTCAGATTTTAAGATATTTTGCAGCCATAACTTATGTTAGGGCTACTTGATATGCGTAGCTAAAGTGAGTTTTTATGACAAAAAATTCATGCTAACACATATATAACCCCAAAACAACAGAAAAACGATAAATCTCCCAAGCCATTGTAATCTACCAAGTCCAAGATTATCCAAAGAAAAATGATTAACTCAAATCATATTCTATGGAAAGGGCTGTGAACATATCCTTTTATTTCCTAAATGGCCTAACAATGAAGTAAGAAAATTATGTACCACATACTAAATACTCTGCCTATGCTCCGAAAAAGAATAACCTCCACAAAACTTAGACCTATACTATCATATACATGTCAGAAATATATAATAATAAGAAATGGACCAAAGAGCAACTACAAGAGATCTTAGTAAAATCTAGTGACCAAGAAGGGGATGAATGAGGCCATGATGGCCAAAAATAGAGAGGGAACGAGGGCCATGGAAGCAGCACCTGCCTCCATTGTTGGACTGGGAGATTTTTTCGTCACCTCTATTGTCGCAGCTGCTAATCTCGCTCCCACCATTATCATCACAACAACCAACAGAGCCGTAGATGCGTACTTTCCTTCCCCTGCGATTCTCGCTCATGCTCACAACGGGCCTATTATTGCTAATTGATATGTGGAACAGCCCACCACAAATTCCCGCTGAGCAAATGTAAATCTCAGATAGACAAATTCCTGTCGAGCAAATGTGAATCTCAAATAGAAAAATTCGTATCGAGAAAATGTGAATCTCAGAAAAACCACCACAAATTGGAAGCCAAAATCTCTTTGTTTGAGATTCAACCACTCGATCAGAGTTACCGAGGAATGTGATACACCCAATGAAAAACGCAGACTGCAGAACCCAAACTTTGTATTTGTGGTCACAGAGGAGACCCCATTCGGAAACCATTGAAACGCTGCTTCCTCCGTCCCAATCCCATGACACCCGATCCATGGAACATATAGATAAATTTGTATTAAGCCAATTCCATCTATTTACAAAATAACTCTTTGTAAAATTAATAGATATATATCTAATTGGACATAAATTTGTATTAAGCCAATTCCAACCATTTACAAAATAACTCTCTGTAAAATTAATAGAGGAAATTACATTAGTGAACTATATATATAATCATTCAATATGAGAAAGATTCTAGTTCACCTCAATATTTTCTTACATGAAATAGAAGAATAATGGAATCCTCAACAAACCCCTTTAATTTAAAAGAGTAAAACTAAACCATGCATAAAGTAAATCCTTATTAGAACTATAACTGCTAATTTTGAACTAAAAATTAGTTACCATAGTTACACAGTTTACGAAAAATACAAATATTAATATAAATAATACTAGATATCATTTTTGGGATTCAACTTCGTTAAGTAAGTCATTCATATATGACCATTTCCATGAGAGGTAGTCGCAATTGACTAATTTCTCATGATTTTTGAATAGTCCACTTAGCACTCATTACATCGGATGATGCTCACAGGGGTGAAGAAGTGGGATTGAAACTAGTGAAAAGAATCACATAGCGTCAATCATCACTTCCGGGGCTTGCACCCAGTAACCAGGACTTCCCGGGAGGTCACCCATCCCATAACTCGTCTGGCTCAAGCGCGCTTAACTGTGAAGTTTTCCCCACAATCAAGCCCACTTAGCTTGCTACCCCATTTGCAAGCTAATAAATAATACTATTATAAGCATGAGAAAATTTACAACGATATTGTTTTCCAAAATATATGCAGTCTCTCTTTACAATTTGAAATAACAACATACAAAGACAAATGTAAAAAGAGGTATTTTCAACCTCAAGAGAAAATATTATGTTAAAAAAATTAATAGAACTAGGAATTCCTGTTCATAAAGAAAATAATATTCATGATACACAAGAGGAGCCCAGCCTTCTGTAATTAGTATAGTTCTGGAGGAACTATATACCACAAGAAAAATGGTAGTAAACAACTAATATATAACTCATAGGAGTTAATAGTTTGAAGGTTCATCTTCATATAGAGAAACCACGCATGAGAGAATGTAAGGCCAAGGAGGGTTGAAACGTCCGATCTGGAAAGCAGAAGTTGTAAATTTATTGAGTTGTGGTAAAACCCAAACTTGGAAATTTCAAAGGAAAAGGTGTATCTTCTGGAACTTGCAAATAGTTAGATTTAATTTAAGGAAAGAGAAACAAAATACATGGATTAGTATAAAAATAAAATGCATAGGGTTTAATTTAATCAGGGAAATGAAAATAGAAAAATAAATTGTATGAAATTACCTTCAAAGAAACCCAGATTTTGTAAACACTCCCAGGAATTCTCCCGTCCATTTCTGCAGCATGTCGTCAATGCTGATTCTCTCTACCACGTCCAGCTTTTCCTCATCATTGGACAGGAGTTCATCTGTCAAGCCACCGAGATCGTCGCTCCCAGGCTTTTTCATGGCTTCTACACCAGAAGATGGAGCAACTTATTCTGATGTTCGTTAATATATATTTTCTTGTAACTGATTAAAAATGTAACTGTTTTTAAATGTAAGGTAGAGATGATTTGAATCGTCTAACATTAAAATCAAGGGCTCATAATGGTACACGTAGCAATTTAGAAAATTTGTTTTCAAATAAGTACGCTTTACAGCGTAATTAGGAAAGTTATTTTCAAATAAATACACTTTACAGCATAAACATAATGGTAAGAGTTAATATTAATCTTGTACTATGCTACTTTAAGACAATGCTAATTATTAATTCCTTTGATACGAAGAAAAAAACACTTATACTTATATTAACAATAATTTTTTCAAATATTATAATTATATATATATATATATATAATAATTTTATTGCTACTTGAAAAACCCAAAATATCATATCACTGATATTTTCATGATTAATTTAGATTAAAATACAATGATTTAGAAATCATTTATAATTTTAAATTCAAAATCATTAAAAATGAATTTTAGATCAGTGTAAAGTTTATATTATAAATGGTCATTTAAGTGAAAGATTAGGAATCCAATATTATTCTCATGTTGTTGCTAATTACATATTTTATTTAAAAATAAAATTGATGTTTTGGTAAACTTTGTGACCAATACTCCATATCTATTCCTCGTAAATTGTACTGTATATACTGACCAAAGTCAATAAAAATGACAGCGAGAAGCTCTTAACCAAGCAATAATAATGAGCCACAAAAAACAATAAATAATGATGATTTTTTTATTTTATTTTTACATAGGTTATGGGTTTATGATAATTGATAAGAATTGTAAATATGATCCGAAAAAAATAACTATTCCATATTTATAATTAAGAGTATATATATATATGCAAGTCGAAGTAGCTAGTAGCAGGTATGCATAGAGCAGTCTTTTTTTTTTCTTTAGACTTGGCTAAGCACTAAGAGAGCCAGGATGATGAATATTGGTTGGAAATGTTGTTCTTGTTGGATTTGGTGTAGTTTTTGTTGGTGCAGATGGTGTTGGTGTTATGTTAATTGTGTATATATTTGATTTGGACATGTAGACAATTAGAGATGGGGTATAATGGGTATGTTTAGTAATTGGTGTTTTGTGGTGGAAGGTTGGTTGGAATGTTTTTGTTGATGGTTTTGGCGAAGACAATGTTGATGTTGGGTTGTCACTGTATATTCTATCTTTGCACATGCATACACCTCTCATGGTGATTGTAGGGTAAGTCTAGTATCTATCCTTAGTGTTTTGGTAGGAGATGGTCGACCTTTGTCATTGGTTGTTGATATTTAAGTTTTAAAATTAGTGATTCACCATCTCTCTCACTGATTTCCAAACATAAATATCAATTGGTATCAAATCCAAGTTCCTTCAGTAGTAGTTTAACAACTGTAAGGAGGTCTTAAGTTAGTAAAATGGCTAGTCACAAAGGATGCTCAAAAAATAAAGCCCCTTTATTTACTAGTACAAACTATGTCTTTTGGAAAGTGAGAATGAAGACATATTTAATGTCTCTTGGAGTAGAATTATGAGCTACTATGATGGTAGGGTTTGAAGAACGAAAGGAGCTGACTAGTGACAAAGATGCCAAACTAGATTTTATAGTTAATGCAAAAGCTATCAATGCACTTCTTAGTGGACTATGTGAGTCTGAATTTATTAAATTAATGCATTGTGAGACAGCCAAGAGGCTCCTACCTCAAAGGAAGCTCCAACTCCCACAAATTTCTACAGGCTACAACCCACAAGAGGCTCCTACCTAAATAGGCTACAACTTATTCTTTATCAAGCTACAACTTGAAAAGGAATGCAATCTCTCATTTACAATACATTCACAATACCAAGTCAAGAGTTTTGATTACCTGATATGAAATTCTGTTGTCAAGTCTACTACACATCTTCTTAGCTTCTCCTCTTCAATTTTGTTCCTATTTTGCTGGTCGCATAAAAACTGTTTCACATCAAAAAGTCCTATTTCCATTCAACAATATATGTTTTATAAGCATGGATTGTTAGTTGTTTGTATTATGTACATGTACATGAAATGAGAAGTTGGCTCTTGGTCTTACAAGATTGTTCACAATCTCTATCTTCATTTTCAATGCCGAAAATTAGAATTTTGTAATATGAAATAGAGCTCCAATAAAATGGACCAGCAATAATGATTTTATAAAAAACTTCTTGAAACATCTTAGTTTTTATTAGTTACATTTTCTAGATTTGTGTCAACTACTTGTTAATGATTAATAAAAGTATACATTTTCCAAATAGCTATCTCATGAGACATTTTCCAATTCAATCAACATATTTATCATTGTTTTAGCGTTTGTAATTCACATAACTTTCAACCTTTTGCATTCCATCATTTAGCATGCATGTGCACTTCACATTCAACTTAGATTATCACTTATGTGATCAATTTCATCAATACCAATATTACCAACATTCTCCCCCTTTAGCATTGATGACTACTTTTTCTAATGCTACTCATACATATTTTTACCTTTGCCTACCTCCCCTTTGACATCAACCACAAGGGATTTACCTTTGCATAAAAATATAACTGTTGGAAAATTTAGAATGCTATAATTGCAAATACTACTTCAAAATACGTTTAATAAATCCATTTGAAAACCCTTCTCCCATGTTTTTTCTTGATAGGGCACAAAATGTTAATTTAAAAAAATTACTTTTGAGTGATTCAATTAGAAGGTTGTTCTCCATAATTGAATTTGTAGTGTATGTACCAAATTGTTGGCTTAATCACACATGTTGTTGTCTTGAATAATATATAATATATAAAGTCTTTGATAAAGCATGCATATAATACCACCATGTATAATAGGTCCCTACATTACTAGTTTAGTCCCTTATTGTTATTAGTGTAGCCCCCTTATTGTTACTATTGTACCAATGTAACCCCAATATTGTTATTATTGTGCCCTTACATTGTTATTGTTAGGTCAGCTAGGATTATATTGTGGGCCCATGGACTCCTATATATAGAAGGAGGTTTTGGTCATTTGTGTATTAGGGCCATTCATTTGTATAATGTATTGGAGGTTTCACCTAAAGTTGCTTTGGTTTATGACCCGTTGATCTCTCTTTTCTTCTATTTTTTGGAGAGTTTGGTTTTATAACATTTGGTATCGGAGCTTTCGATTCAGGGTTTGGTACTCAGCAGATGCTTAAGACAGCATTTTTTGTGCAACTTTGTTTTCTAGGAAGGTTTAGAAGTTGAAATTTTTAGAGTACGAAACCAAAATCTAGAGGAACATCGTCGCAAAATTTCAGAGCTTGGTTTGTAATATTTTTAGAGATATGATCTGTGGAAGTTAGGACTTTTTGCAGGCTCCTGAATTTAACCTAAACAGGTCATCGCAAGATTTTCGCTATAAATATTTTTCTACGAGGTTTCAGAAGCTGAAATTTTCACAAAGCGAAACTGAAATCCTGAAGAATCTCCTGTAAAAATCGAAGATCTTGGTTCACAATATTTTTGGATATATTATCTGTGGAAGTTAGGATTGTTTCAGGCTCCCGAATTTCATCTCAAAGAGGTGACCGTGGGAAAAACGTCATAACTCTCTCTTTATGAGCGTCAGATTGCAATTCTATAAAATGTGGCTGCAAGTACACGGACTTTAGTTTCTTGTCTATAAATTGCAGAGCCTAAGGAGGAAACAGTGACACGTGGAGAGTCATACAAATTCGCTCTATTGAACTAATCTATAATTAGGTCATTGTGGGAGATTGGACATAACTTTGTCTTGGAGAGTTCAAATCAGGTCAAACCTATGGCATTCAAAAGAGGATTCAGAGGGCTACCTCAGGGCCGAATTTAAGATATTGAAGATCAGAAATCACAGAGATAATTTAGTTTCAATATCGAGCTCCTCAAAAGCAAGAAAATTGTGTGTATTTTTTTTCAAATTACATAAGTCTCGTTTGATAAAAATTAGTTTGAATTTATTCCAAGGGCATATTGAAGAATAGATATCAGTATTGGGTTCTAAAATTCCCCAAAAAAAGAAATCAACACCCATTAAGCCTTTAGAAGGCTCTACTATGACTCATGAAGACGAAGAAATGCAACATGAGATGTCAAAATTACAAGAGCAAGTGCATCTATCGCAAAGAGCAACAAAAAATGAAATGGAAGTTTTGAAGAAAGGCGTGGAAAATAAGAAGGATGGTTTGAAGAAAGGCGTGGGACCTAAGATGCATGGTTTGGAAGCTAAGATGGAGAGCATGGGAGTCAGCATGTAAGCTAATATGGATGACATGGAAGCTAAAATGGAAAACATGAAGAATGATCTAAAAGTAGACATCGAAGGTTTGGCAAAGTTGATACAAGAAATGTTTCCTAATGGAGAAAATATAGTATAGGAAACTCATGATGAGAATAAAATAAATGTTAATCGTGATTTCATAAACTCTAATGTTGGATGGAAGAATCACCATATTCCAAAGATGGATATGAGGAAGTTTGATGGCAAGGATCCTATAACATGGATACTATAGATGGAGCAATATCTTGATCTCAATAATGTGCAAAACACACAAAAGGTATGCACTGCAACTTTACATTTAGAGCAAAATACATTTGTATGGTATCAATGGCTTTTCTCCTGTAAAAAAATTGTCACTTGGTCAATTTTTACGAAGGAAATGATAGCACATTATGAGGATACAAAAATCAACACCTTCTTTAACCAATTGATAAATCTCAAACAAAAGGGTTTAGTGGCGGAGCACATTGAGGACTTCCAAAAATTGAATATAAGGGTAACTGATATTCCAGAGGAACATAGGATTGATGTCTTCATAGGGAATTTAAAGGATAACATCCAACATGAAGTTCGCGTTTGGGAACCTGATTCATTGGAAAAGGCATTCAGGTTGGCAAGAAAAATATAATGTAAAATTATGGCAACAAGGAAGCCTACCACTCACATATATAAAGATGGAAGTGTTGCTACTCCTACACTTCCACAACCTACAAGGTTGACACCACAACAATTGGAAGAAAAAAGAGCAAAAGGGCTTTGCTACAGTTGTGATAGCAAATACACTAAAGGTCATAAGTGTGCCGAGAAGAAATTATTTTACATATATTGTGAAGAGGAAGAAGAAAATGAACAAAAATATTCAAAAGAAGAGGATATACACCAGGAATCAACCCTAGAATAGGAAAAAATGAGTCCGACCATATCATGTAATGCATTGACAGGAATTACCACTCCTCAAACTCTTAAGATAGAAGGACATATCAAGAAGAAAAAGGTAATAGTTTTTATTGATTCGGGTAGTACCCATAATTTTATTCATTGTAAGGTAGCCAAGGAATTGAATTGTTTCCTATACCCAACACCAGAATGTCAAGTGATGGTTGCAAATGGAGGAACTATAAATTGCTCTAGAAAATTCCATAATATCAAGCTAAACATGGGGGAATATGTATTGAATAGTTCAATGCTTTCCATTCCTGTGGGAGGTGCTGATGTTGTACTAGGAGTACAATGGTTACAATATTTGGGGATGGTAGCTTTTAATTTTCAAGAAATTTTCTTGAATTTTTTTTCAGAAGGAAAGGAAGTCGAATTATGGGGTATCACAGGGAAGCCGGGAAAGATAATAAGCTCTAATGTCATGACAAAATTTCTGAAGATAGAACAACGAGGTGTAATTGCACAATTATGCTCACTAGAAGTTCCAACATCAAAATTATCTATTTCTGTAGATCTCCAAAAAGTCTTGGACAATCATTCCAAGGTTTTTGAAACCCCCAAAGGACTTCCACCTATTCATGATCATGATCATGCTATTCATTTGATTCCAGTAAGTGTTCCTCCAAACATCAGGCCTTATAGATATACTTATGTCCAAAACAACGAAATTGAATGTATGATTGCAGAGATGTTAGAGGCTGGTATAAGTCAACCTAGTCAAAGTTCTTTCTCTGCTTCAGTAGTATTGGTGCACAAGAAGGATGGATCATGGTGCATGTGTCTAGATTATAGGAAGCTCAATAAGCTCACCATTAAAGATAAATTTCCCATTCCTGTGATTGATGAATTATTAGATGAATTACATGGAGAAATTTATTTTACCAAGTTTGATCTTCGTTCAAGATATCATCCAATTAGAATGAAGACTGAAGATATTTCGCAAACAACATTTCGAACTCATGAGGGTCATTATGAATTTTTGGTCATGCCTTTTGGCCTTACCAATGCACCTTCTACATTTCAAGGGTTGATGAATTCCATTTTCAAACCCTTCCTTAGAAAATTTGTGCTAGTATTTTTTGATGATATACTAATCTACAGCAGGTCTTGGAAGGATCATGTTGAACATGTTGATAGGGTGCTCAAACTATTGCGGGAGAAACAATTATATGCAAAAACATCCAAATGTTTCTTTGGAGTACAAGAGGTGGAATATTTGGGTCATATTATATCTCACGAGGGTGTTAAAGTAGACCCTAACAAAATTAAAGCCATTAAGGAATGGAAAGTCCCCAAGACAATAAAGAAGTTGCGAGGATTTCTCGGGTTAACAGGCTATTATTGCAAATTTGTTAAGAATTATGGGAGAATAGCAGCACCTCTAACAACATTATTGAAGAAAGATGCATTTTCATGGACTCCTGAAGCAACTAAGGCCTTTGAACATCTTAAAGAGGCAATGTGCCTAGCGCCGGTCTTAGCTACGCCAGACTTCGCAAAAACCTTTATTGTGGAATGTGATGCCTCAGGAAATGGAATTGGTGCAGTTTTAATGCAGGAAGGAAGACCCATTGCTTTTGAAAGTCGTCCAATCAAAGGAAAGTATTTACAGAAACCTATTTATGAGAAGGAAATGTTAGCAATACTGCATGCACTAAAGAAATGGTGAACTTACCTAATGGGAAGACACTTCAAGGTAAAAACTGATTATGATAGTCTTAAACACTTTTTGGAACAAAGACTATCTTCAGAAGAGCAGCAAAAATGGGTCACAAAGATGTTGGGTTATGACTTTGAAATAATCTACAAAAAAGGGAAGATAAATGTTGTTGCAGATGCACTCTCAAGAAAGAATGAAGAGGTGGAAGCATTGCTTTGTGCCATTTCTATTATCCAACTAGATTGGATAACCGAAGTAAGGGATGAATGGAAGAAGGACGAAGAAGTGTGGACACTCATTCAAAAGTTCCAGCAAGATCCTAGTACATCTCATACATTTATTTGGAAAAATGATTCCTTATGGTACAAAGATCGCTTATATATTTGTAAGAATTCCCAACTAAAACAAAATATTCTTTTGGAATTGCACACTTCTCCTTTAGGAGGACACTCGGGATTTTTAAAAACTTACCACAGGGTGAAGAAAGATTTTTTTTGGGATTGCCTTCAATCTGATATTCAAAATTTTGTGGCGGCATGTTTGGTTTTCTAGCAAAATAAAGTTGAGACAATTAAGACCCCGAGTCTTCTACAACCTTTATCCATTCCAAGTCAACATTGGGAGGAGATTTCAATGGATTTTATCACAAGTTTACCTAAGTTAGAAGGAAAGAGTGTCATCGTGGTGGTAGTTGATAGACTTACCAAGTATGCACACTTTTGTGCATTATCTCATCCATTTAAATCAATTACAGTTGCTACTACATTTATGGACACAATTCAAAAGCTACATGGAAACCCAAAGGTTATTGTGGGCGACAGAGATCCCATTTTTACTGGAAATTTTTGGACGGAGTTATTTTCTTGTTTGGGTACTCAATTAGCTCATAGCTCATCTTATCATCCTTAATCCGATGGTCAAACTGAGATAGTGAATAAATGTTTGGAAGGATATCTTCATTGTTTTGTATCTGATAAACAAACACAATGGGTAAAGTGGTTACCTCTTCCTGAATGGTGGTATAACACTTCCTTCAATACTGCAGCAAAAATGACCCCATTTATGGCACTTTATGCATATCATCCACTGTCCATCACATCATCTTTAAGAGAAAATTCTAAGGTTGAAGTAGTGGAAGATCATATCGAGCATCAAAAAGAAGTTCTCCAACTCTTAAAGGATAACCTCAATTTGGCACAAAATCGAATGAAACAACAGGCAGATCAACATCGCAGCGAGAGAAGTTTTGATGTAGGAGACTAGGCGTTTTTATGGCTAGAACCATACAAACAAATGTCCCTCAAGCAAGCTAAGAAGGATAATAAATTATCACCAAAGTACTATGGTCCTTACAAGGTGTTGCAAAATATTGGTACTATGGCATACAAATTGGAGCTTCTTGCTTCTTCGCGAGTGCATCTAGTTTTCCATGTTTCATGCTTAAAGAAGGTTATAGGTGAAAATCTTCGAGTTCAAACAATATTTCTTGAACTTGATGAGGAAGGAAAGAGCATATTGGAACCTGAAGCAATCACGAAAAAAAGTACTCGACAGCTACGAAATCGATCAATTTCAGAGTATCTCATCAAGTGGAAGAACTTACCCACTAAAGATTCTACATGGGAGGATGAGAATGTTATACAGAAGCACCCAGAGCTACTCAAAGCATTGAGGACAACACTTTTTTGAAGGAGAGGGGCATGTTAGGTCCCTATATTACTAGTTTAGTCCCTTATTATTATTAGTGTAGCCCCCTTATTGTTACTGTTGTACCCATGTAACCCCAATATTGTTATTATTGTGCCCTTACATTTTTATTGTTAGCTCGGCTAGGATTATATTGTGGGCCCATAGACTCCTATATATAGAAGGAGGTTTTGGTCATTTGTATCATCCAAGAATTGTTCATTTATGTAATGTATTGGAGGTTACCTCCTCGAAGTGGCTAATTTCTAAGGTGTTGATCTCTCTTTTCTTCTATTTTTGGAGCTGGTTTCATAACATTCAATCCATGAATGCTCGATCATTAATAAAGCCAAACCATAATAATGTCATACCATGAAAAGTGAAATAACATTGGAGTTTAATATGTTAATGTCGGAGTTGAACTTTGTTGGAATTTTTGAAGTATTCCGAACACACAGAGGAAATAAAATTCCTCAACTCAACACATAGATTTAATAAAAAATATTGGACAGAGATGTGGTGCAGAACATATATTTCATTAATAAAAACTGACTGTTACAAAATGAAGATCTTTAGAACTGCAGCGTTTTGGATTTACAAAAAAAATGTCTTTGCTAACTGCTACACATGCAATGCTATTCAAATTATGCTCTCTGTCTTTTTCCCATTCACTGCTATGCACACAGTGCTCTCTGTCTCTGTTTTTGCCTACGGGCATATTACATTACACGGTCCATAGTCAAATGCGCTCTCTCTATTACATTACACAATGCACATGGCATATATATATGTCTTAACAAACTATTACAATATATATATATATATATATATATATATATATATATATATATATATATATATATATTGTAAATATATTGTAATATATTTAAAATATATATTATAAAACATCTATTATCTAAGTTTAAAACCAAAATGTTTCGTGGTAAATAAAACATTAACCCAAAGTTAAAATTTTAAACCTTATACATTATACATTCCACATTCCACATTCTGTGGGGTTAAAATATCTTGCAAAGACCCATTTCTTTTCCCCACGGAATTCATTTGATTGGTCCAGAGGAAGGTGACATCACCTTCTCAGGTGGGTCACTTTTATTCTTCGCTCCTCATACTTTCTGCTACCGGAATGGTGCTGGAGGAGTTTAATTAAAATCAATTGTGGTTGCTGGAGTATTTATTGTGGTAGGTGTTGGGTCTTGAATGCTGGATGGCGTGGGTTTAACCACAAAATTTCTTTTGTAGAGAATGGCTACGGCCACATAAACCAGAAATTGATTGCACGTTTGCGTGCGTAACAAAACTGAGAAATTTACTGCTGCCACTATCCTTTAACTTCCAATCAAAATAAATTCGTCGTCCTGCTTCTACTTTTTCCTGCATGTGGAATTTGGGTTTAATATTTCAACACTCCTCCTTAAACACAATTGCTGCTTTCTTCCATACCCAGACATTTTCTCAAATAATTAAAACTTTTCTACCCCAATGGTTTTGTCAATATATCAACAAACTGCTCTTGTGTTCTACAATGTTGTAAAACAATTTCTCCATTGTTCACTAACTCTATGATGTAGTGATACTTGGCATCAATGTGTTTCGTTCTCTTATGAAACACTGAATTCTTGGATAAAGCTATAACTAAGCTATTATCACAATAAATTGTTGTGCCTTTTACCTATTCATGACACAAACTTCTCAACATTCTTCTCATCCAAACTGATTGACATGCTACTGCTGTAGCTACCACATACTCTTCCTCTACTGTTGATAAAGCCACAATTGGTTTTTTCTTAGAAGCCCATGAGATGGCTCCTGATCCCAAATGAAACACATATCCAGAGGTGCTTTTCTTGTCATCTATACTTCCAGCCCAATCACTGTAGGAGTAATTGCTGCCTTGCAATTCTGCATGTTAAATCTTTCCAAAACTTCTTTAACATACTTTGCTTGAGAAATAAAAATTTTATTTTCATTTTCTTTCCTTCTATTCCTAAGAAGTATCTCAGCAATCCCATATCAGTCATCTCAAATTCATCCATCATGACTGCTTTAAAATTCTGAATGAGGTAAACATCATTACCTATAAATATAACATCATCTACATACAACAACAATGAGCATCTTACCATCTTTCTCCTTGATTTATAATGTGGGTTCTCCTTCACATTTTTCAAACCCATTTTCCAGTAGATAGGCATCTATCCTACTGTACCATGCTCTTGGTTTTATAAACCCATTTTACTCCAACGAATTCCTTGCCTTTTGGGAGATCAACCAATTCCCATGTATTATTTTTCTCTATGGAATTTATCTATTCATCCATAGCATCTATACATTTCTTATCTTTTACAGCTTGTTCAAAATGAATAGGATCTTCTACATGACAATATAACTCTGGATCATTAATGCTAAACGTTGGGTCATTAACACTGATCACTGGATCTTTAGCCATGAACGCTTGATTTTTAAAGCTAGAGTTTAATGTGTTAATCGTTGGAGTTAAATGCCAGATCATTAATCTTAACTCTTCTATATCATACACAAAACACCATGATCAATCGTAGGCAGCACGACTATATCGCTCAACACAAGGGAATTCATCGCTTAACATAGTGAACACTTGAAATCTTCTTCAAACAACTCGGCATCATCATATCTCCTGATTAAGATATTTAATATAATAGGATTTATATAATTTTGCAGTCATCTCGTTAAGTGGCTTCTCTACCTCTTTAAGGTGGTTTTCTCACCCCATAACTCATGTTAAGAAAATGGGTTTCATCGTATCTGGATATCCTCTTATGTTGGTTAAAATGGAGTACATGCTGGTCATTGGCCAATATTCATGTAATGTTGGTCATTGGTCGATATGATGATACATTATTTCAACATTGGTTATCTCATTTCAATTCACGTGACTAGATATTCAATGTTTCTACTTCGATGCTGCTAGGGCACAAAACCCTATTACCAACTTAATGTTGCACAATTTCATTAAAACACTATTACACATTGTATTACACCTAGTTGGTCTCATTTCAATTCACATGACTAGATATTAAATGTTTCTACTTCAATGCTGCTAGGGCACAAAACCCTAATACCGACTTAATGTTGCACAATTTCATTAAAACACTATTACACATTGTATTACACCTAGTTTGTCTCAGATATTTGTTATCAAGGAATGTTAATC
Organism: Pinus albicaulis; assembly: GCA_034641835.2. Taxonomy (NCBI): domain Eukaryota; kingdom Viridiplantae; phylum Streptophyta; class Pinopsida; order Pinales; family Pinaceae; genus Pinus; species Pinus albicaulis. Next base: position 1,092,235,146 of record CM076572.1, on the reverse strand, counting down.
TCCTCTTCTTCATCGTTGTCCTCTGATATCAACTCTTTATAGTTAGAAAAGTCCCCTTCGATGAAATCATCTATGAGTGGTTTTGTGTTGGATCCTCGACAACTGTGATGGTGTTTTCCTATTATTGGTTGACCTTGCAATGCTCCTAATTTTCACTTGTTGCCCTCGCTGAGAGGAATAACCTTTTCTTCAGCAAAATAAATCCAATCGATGTTGTATTGATGAACTGTATATTCTATAATATACAAATGTTGTGTTTGTTAGGCGTTGTATTTGATGGATGTTGCTTATGCTCCAACATGTTAACGCCATTGCATATGTATAATTTGACACAAAATAAAATAAGATTGCAGAGAATGTGTAACCTCTATTCAGTGTAACGTTATTATTATGAAATTTTAAGGTCATTGTCAAGTGAGACACTAAATTGGTGTATGATACCTTCTTGGGATAAGGGACCCACCTCCCCGTAGTCATTTGACTGCTAATTCTGTGAAGGCATACATACTCTACCCCCTTTGGTTTTAAACCTGTAACCTCTTAGTAGGAAACACATGCTCTTAACCATTAAGCCTGCTCAAGTTGTATTCAATGTGTAAACACTATTCCATATCCAATCAATCAATGTGTAACATTCCATTCAATGTGTAATGTTGTAATTTATTCTATACTCGGATTTATAATTAATGATAGAGCATTTATAAATTTTCCTCTTTCAACGTCTCTCCTTATGTTATCAAGGTTGCAACTATCATGATTTTAACATTACATTCCAACCTTGAGGGAATATACATTATCCATTCAACTATATGCATCATAATTACGCCGATAGGCGTCCCCCCCTGTTGGAATTGCCAACTTTAATCGTTTTCCTAATTAATCTTTTTGATCGGATGGTCTAAATTTAAAGATGAGAGTATATCCTCGTCATCGCCACTGCATCAATGAATGGAATTAAAAGTCATAACTTCCTTGCATGTTTAAATCACATGTTTAAACTATACTTAAACTAACTTTTTACAAAGCATGAATAAAAATTTATTGTGCCTGTTGTTGTTAACCACATATGATAATTAATGAGAAATGAATTGAAAAATTAAAATATGCATTTATTTTGAAATGTACACCTTTTCCCATTGTGAAACGTATCCCACTACCTATCAAGTGTTTTAATGTAACAGTTATCTCATTATGAAATTTATGCCTAATCAACTATTTTCCAAGTGTTTTAAGGTAGAGGGTGGATTACTAATTCCCTCTTATACCTTTTCACATTATCAAACGTATGCGTGGTTAGCCATTTTCCCAGTGTTTAATGTAACAGTTATCTCATTGTGAAATGTATGCCTAATCAGCTATTTTCCAAGTGTTTTAAGGTAACATTTACGAGGGCAGGTTACTAATTCCATATTATACCTTTTCACATTATCAAGTGTATAATGATTACCTGTATGGTTGTCTATGCATTATGAATTATCAAGTGTACTCGTGGTCAGCCATTTTCCAAGTGTATAATGATTACCTGTATGGTTGTCTATGCATTATGAATTCCGACCCCATTTGAAAGTGGTTTCATTACCACATGAGTGTATTGTATGTGAATTTATTAGTTTCTTTTTTATGTTTGTTATGATTGTGTTTTTATTAGGTTTATTATGTTTTCATTTGAGTTTAATAATATTTGTGAGTTTACTAGGTATGCTCATGAAAATGGCAGCACTGCAGTGGATTTACACTTTATTATATAATTTGAGTTTAATAAAATATTTTATTTTATCTTGAATAGTTACCAGTTCACATTTAAAAAATAACTTAAAATCTCTAACTTGAACAAAATATTTTAATTAAAATGAAATTAGCACAATTTTTATAATAAATTAACTAAGTTTGCATATATACAAGTTAGTGCACTTTTATACAGAGGATTTTCTCACAAGTTTCAATGTAATGTAATAGATAGGTTAGCTCATTTTTTTAATTTTAATTTTATGTGTCTTGATTGAAAAAGTTCAATAAATTCATAGTAGACATATTTTTGACATAGAACTTAATTTTTAATGTAACTTACATTGGTAACTTACATAAAGTTTAATTTTTATTTTAATTTACATAATGTAACTTATAATTTTTTATGTAGGTTAAAATTAAAATTTATTATGCAGGTTGCAATTAAAATGATGGCATGCAATGGAGCACCATGGAGCACCACCATTCGAGGTGTCTGTGCCTCATCTTCCATATTCTTTATTTAATACACTTATGTTAAATTGAAACGACTTGCATTCAAATTCCACAAAAAAAATTCAATACAAAAAGAAATGAAGCTTATTTAAAAATAAATCGAACAAATTGTGACATGTTGCAAGTTTCATTTCATAAACAGGATCTGTTGTGTAGGTTTATTGTTTCTTCACAAATTTTAATTTGATATCCAAGTTAGTCCAATTTTTTGGTTCATTGGTTTTTTCCAAAATTGCAGCGAAATTTCTTAACATAGTTTGAATGGTATATAATAGATTGACTGTGGTAAGCATGTACGCGAAGCTTCTATTTGATACCTAGGTTCGGTGCAATATATTTAGCCTTAAAGGTTTATTAAATGTTCCACTGTCAATAAAAAGTAGGAGGCATGTAAAAGTGAGGCTCTCTTTGTTTTGATAATCATGCTCAATGAGGGATGCAACTATATAATAGAAGAATGCAAAGTTTTTCTGATATATATTATAGTGAAAATTTTAGATTGGGATTACACACTTCCTCCCCAATCATGCAATGGTGGATTAGATGAGAAAGGTGGCTTATGAAAATCCCTAATTGTATAAATGAAGTCTATATGTAGAGGTAGGGCTAACTGTTTGTGACAGGATAAAGTATAGATTAGGTAAATTGAGTACAGTTAAGTAGAGTGGAAACCTAATGAAATTTGGGCATAAACATTACTCGACATGTTTAACTATGAGCCTTCACCATGGTAGAGAGGACAAACTGCAAAAATATTTTAGAGAAGAAAGACACATTATTATTTCAAATAACATTCTAAGTTTGCACCATCAACTAAGTTTATGTCCTTTATAATTCTTCAACAGCCAGCAATACGCCCAACCCAATTTCAAAAAAAAAAAAAAAACTACGTACAACATATTTTTCAGTAGTTTCAAGTTCCCTCCCATGAAAAAAGTAGATACTCAAACTAGTTAATTAATAATGTATTTTGTTTTTGTTTTTGTATTTAATAAATATGTATTTTCTTTTTGTTTCTTCTGTTTTAAGTTATATAATGCTTATAAAATTTCAAAAGAGCAATAATTAGTTAATATTATATAATGTCAATAAAAATTATAATTTTCATTTTAATTAAATATATTAAAACTTTCTAATAAATTTAAAAAAATTACAAAATATTAATTTATTACTTAAAAAAAAAATACAAGATATTGAAGAATATTGCAATAATAATAATTTACTTAAAAAAGTGTTACTGAGAGAAATTTACTACATTAAAAAGAAAACTACAATCCACAATATATGTGTTATTTACAAATATTTATTTTATTTATTAAAAAAAATACAATCCACAATATAAGTAAAAATATCTTTGCATATTCTAAAATCTAGTTTGAAAATTTGTCACTCAGCTTTCACATTACCTAACATTCCATCTCTAAAAATAATAGTGAGAATATACTAAAAACAAAGGAAATAAAACATTATGCATACATTTCTTCCTCAATATCTACCTACTAACATGAGACCTAGTAACTTCAAATATTTATTTTTAGCTATACTTTTAGTGCAACTCGGTTTAGGTCCTTTAGATTTCCTCAAGGTCCAGCAATACCCCCAACCCAATTTGAATTAAAAAAAAAATTACATGCAACATATTTTTCCAGTAGTTTCGAGCTCCCTCGCATGAGAACAGTAGATACTAAAACTAATTAATTAATAATGTATTTTGTTTTTGTTTCTTCTGTTTTAAATTATATAATGCTTATAACATTTTTAATTAATTAATATTATATAATGTTTATAAAAATTTATAATTTTTATTTTAATTAAATATATTTAAAATTTTTAATAAATTAAAAAAAAAATCTAAAATATTATTTTAATAATTAAAAAAAATACAAACAAAATACAAGATATTGAAGAATATTGCAATAAGAATAATTTACTTTAAAAAGTGTCAATGACATAAATTTACTGCATTAAAAAGAAAACTACAATCCACAATACATGCGTTATTTACAAATATTTACTCTATTCATTTTAAAAAAATACATTCCACAATATAGGTAAAAATATCTTTGCGTATTCTAAAATTTGGTTTGAAAATTTGTCAATCAGTTTTCACATTGCCTAACAATCCCTCTATAAAAATAATAGAGAGAATATACTAGAAAACAAAGGAAAGAGGACTTTATGCATACATTTCTTCCTTTGTTTCTCTTCACTTTGTATCACCAAAAGTAATATTATTATCCATTGTTTTAAATTGATCCATATAAAATACTTTTTTCCAAGATGAAAAACAAACCTAACTATGGATTTCCTCTCATTAACATGACTTCCTCAATCCATATTAGCAAGTCCTACCAAAGTATCATATTCTTTTGGTTCTTCAACATTACATCATATTCTACCTTTATGACTTGCTTCCAATCAAGTTTTTTCTTCTATATTCCTCAAATGATACTACTTCATTGATTTGTAATACCTTGAGCATACGTGTACTTCCATGTTTCCTATTTTCTTGTCTATAAATTTTGATAACACTCTCCATTTTTTTTAATAAAAATAATGATCAATATTATCACCTTAATCTTCAAAAATGTGAAGAGGCGAATCTATGAATTGAAAATTTTGATGAAACTTTTTATCTATTCTTACAAAGGGTACTTTAGTTACCAAATCATATGAACCATTTCTCTTCAATTCTTCACTAGAACCCACAAATAAGAACTTTGGACTTTTGGGTTCTAGTTTTTTTTTGTGTTTAAGGCACCTATTATTTTGTATCTTCGAAATTTTTGGAAGAGTGTCAAATGATTTACCAAAACATAATGAATAATGCATTGGTACACATAAATCATTATGAATAATCATTTCATCAATTTTCCTTTAAAAAGAAAAAAGAGAAAACATATTTTTTACAAAACATTTTGGTTGAATTTGTTAAGAAGCCTATAACTAAGTTATTAACTATCATCTCTTGCAATTTCCTATAATTTAAATATTTAAATTTATAAAACCATATTTTTTTATTTAATATATATGAAAAAAAGCATTAATCACTATGCGATTATTGATATGGCCTATACTATTATCAACACAAACAATTAACTTAAAACACCCACATTGTGATCAATGTTGTTTATCACAATAATTCTATTCATAATAATTATATTCACAGCTTATTTTATACTTCTTAGTATAACAAATTCATAACGAACTTGAACAAGCTTATAATTTTATTTCATATATTGACAAGATTTTTTTTTTTCAGTAACAAATATTTTTCAAATATCCATTTTTTTAATCAAAATATCAATGTACAAAACAACTAATTTCACTTTATTTTCAAGAAGTTTTTTGAATTACTCTATTTATTTCCTAGTAAATCAGACTTGCTTGATCATATGAAAAGATGTCAATATAGCACACATTATTTATTTCAATCAGAAGGAGAATGTCCTTTGTTAACAAATCTATTTTTTGAGTGTAAGAATAATTTATAGTTGATTTTATACAACTTTTGTGTAATTTTATACAGCAGTTTTGTTAATAATATTTTTTCTTGAAAATGTTTTTTAATGCAAACTTTCAATCTAAAAAATCAGCTTCATTAAATATGAAAAAAATTTCAACATTAGTAAAGCTCATAAAAATATGGATAAAACAATAAATCCACAAACATAATTTCTACAATTTACAACATAGATTATATATATATATATATATATATATATATATATATATATATATATATATATATATATATATATATATATAAACAATCCTTTGTTGTTCAATGGAAATAGTTATTTGTTTTGGAATATTTAGAAGGGAGGCTATCTAATGTCTCTTGCTACATATGTTTGAAAAATTTGGGTAGTTGGTTACCAATATCCTGCAAGTCCACCAACTAATAAAGCTAGAAAGGAAAATAGTGAGAATATTTCTAAAGTTATGAATGATGTTATGTGTGTTATTTTAGAATTATAATTTGTTAATTTTATGTAGGGTGAATCAAGTAAATTCATGTGCCCCAAAATTATCAATAGTTATGAAGGATATGTTGGGAGCTTGACAATTCTTAAGAGGGGGGTGTGAATCACCAAACTATAACTTATACCCTTTTATTTATTTTAATATATTGATCAATCTATGATTATCAACAAAACATATAAATATAATATCTAAACATATCACATGAAAAATAAATGATAAATGCATAAATAATCCATAATAGAAACAGATAAACCATGAGAACATTGGATATGAGGCAGAAATCATTTATAGAGAAAACCGCGTGCTATAAGCACCAACCTACTAGAGGTGGCCACCTCCATTATTTTTTATATCCACCATTCACCTTGATGTTCTTGTAAAACACGTTTAGTCCATTTTCAAACTAGGGCCCATGAACTCATCTAAAACCTTATAGGCCATGTTTCATCTCATTTTCATATTTGAGCAACAAAGACTGTATGCTGATTAAAAACAAACTACAATGCAAATATCTACCTAAAAAACTCTTCTCATACAATCTCTAGCACATCAATTCACTAGTCACTATTAATAATGTTCTTATGGCTCATATGATTTTATACATGATGTATATGTGAGTTTTACTATATTTGTAGATGGAAAATTCCTTATGTATGTTAATTTTAATTCTATTCACCATTAATTGAAAATTGTTTTGTTGATATCATGTGTGTTTTCTTTTATGTTAGGTGATTTCCTTTCTTTATCATGAATCCAACTATTTGGAGTTGTATTCCATTTGAAATTCTTGAAATTGTCTTCCTCTAGCTCCCTTTATCGGTTGTGATAAAATTTCACACTGTTTGTAAGCAACGGAAGAATGTTTTTCAAAACCCTTGTTTCTTATTGGGTTGCAAGCATGTGTGTACAAATGAATTTGGATTTATGGTTCCTTTCCTCAATAATGAACACAATTATTTTTTTATTGAATACCTTAATCAGAATGGGCGCATATCTCGTTTTCATTTGTGATTCATAGATTCAAGATACAAAGTAGAATCTAATGTTGGACCAATGGTAGTTTTATCCTTACCAACAGAATTCTTCCATTCATGAAACTATTTTGTAATGAATCCATTTACAAAGGCCTTCAAAAACATTGGTCGAATATGAATTCGAGACTGGGGATTCTTTTCGTTATTGGAAAATGTAAGCATCAACAAATATGACTCGGTTCTTCTAAAACATATCTATGATAGAATGCAGTCTAAATTTTATGTTTACAATAGTATTGATAGGGTTTGGAAAAGGGTTGATCTTCCATTTGGTGGAACTTCACCCCCTAAGAATGGAGTGTCTTATAAAATTAAATTGTTTTAGATCTATATGGACACAGAGTACGAAGATTATCCTTGATATGGGTATACAATCTACTGGTTTAATGTAATAAAAAATTAATGGGTTTTTTCATTTGTTCCAATCACTGACATACGGTGTATGTGATTATAAATATGCAAGGATCAGTTGATATATCTTATCAATGATGGCTCCACTTCTGTATGGTCAATTGAAGAAACAGATAATTTCCAATTTGGTCACCCGTGTGTTGAACGAATAATTGACTACTTTGAGGATGATTGGGGCTTCAGATGGAAGTTGTTGGAAGAATTCCTACATATATAAATAGCAAATGTCCTCCTTATCATCAATTTTGAACAGTCCAAGGTGTGGTTATTATGTGCAACTGCAGTGAAGTTCCTTTATTATTATATGACATGATTACTGGCCTTTGTTTCCCAACAGATATTGATAATTCAACTAATCGACATATGAATGGGTTTGGGTCTCCAATGTTGGAGGAGTGCAACGATCTGATAGAGTCTGGAAATGTTTTTGCCATTGCTCCCTGTATGGATTCTATTGATGAGATTGCAACATTAGATATGGATATGGAGTCTTAGGTTATTAGTCATGTTAGGATTTCTTATATATATTTTCGTTTTATATCCTCTCCGTTGTTGTGGAAAATATTTCCATTTTTATTTACTTTAAATACTTTTGGGTATGTATGCTAAGACTTTAAAATTACAATTATATGGATATTTATATGGCTCCTGCTGGGATTTATTCTATGTGTGTATGTATCGAATGTTGGATATTGAATTCCATTGCAATTTTCTCAAAAATATTGCTTTTTGTGTCCCCTTTAGTTCTCTTAATTTCATTTTAATGTGTTTTGATGCTATCCATTTTTCTTTTTTTTATAATTATAATTAATGTGACATATTTTATACATGGTATTTGAATTATTTTAATCTCATTGGTTCTCAAACAATTTTATATATTTAGATACATTTTAGTATTTAAATTTATATTTTGATGGTATATTGTTCCAAATATTTAGATATATTTCCAATTCATATAATTCTTATAGTATTTTGTTCCAATTATATGGGTTTCCCATTACTATTCTAATATGAGACATGAAATTTTAGCCTGTTTTGTTTTAGCCATTTGAAAAAAACCAATTTTCTTTTTAGCCTTTTGGAAAAATAATTTTATGTTTTCATAACTTTATATGGTTGGAAAAAGACCCTATACGCTTTTAATGTTTTTATATGGTTGGAAAAAAAAAGGTGTTCCTTTTAAATTCTTCTGTGTTTATTTATATTGGATATATTATATGTTCCGTGTTTATGGTTCCATAATAAATATGTTATTATTCATTGTAGACATGTCATCTGAGGGCACAAGAAAGCGTACAAGAAAACGGAATATGTCGCCAACATCGCGTGACAAGTCTAATGAAAGTCGTCGTTTACGGTATCAACAAAATAATGACACAATAAATGAGCATAGGAGAGATACATATCATAGAAGAACGATTGAAACCACTCTTCAAAATGAGTTTATGATTCCTCGTAAGTATCATACTATGGATGATATCATGGAAAAAGCATTTCCTCTTGATAGTTTATTGCCAAAATATGCTCCTCATCAACATTATTTTGTTGTTTGATGCTCTCCTAAAAATGTTCATAATATTGGGGAAACATCTCGCAATAGGGAAGAACATCATATTGATAAAATGGATGCAAATGTTCACCCTAACCCTTCTATCTCTGCAATTGCATCTTTTGAACAAGGCCAAAGGTTGCAACATATCCATGGTGGAGGCAGTTATGACATTGTATGTGATGACTTGGATGATAGTTTGATTGGCCATTTGTTTGATAATTTGGATCCAATTGGTCGGAAAATGAGATCTTCCAATCCCCCTTCTCAAAATAATGTTGTCCCACGCATAGAATCAGTCATTCCTGATAGCATTTCGCGTGAAAAAATGGAGGTAACACAATGATATTTTGACTGTTGCTACAATATTGGTTGTTTTATTACATCCCTCTATTTAGAATTTTTTTTTACTAAACTTATAAAGTATTTTCTTCTCTTGGAATAGGATACAACTTATTTTAAACCAGGTCTAGAAATTAACTCCCAAAGTCTTCCATATACTAATCTGAGAATTGAAGATGAAGCATGTCATAGCTTTCCACTGCATTCTTCTCGACAATCAAATCAGAAAAATAATGTAAATGTTCAATGTATTTGATTTGATTTTTAATTTTTTGAATTTTTAGTAGGTTGGACATGAATATTATTGGATACTTTATTTTCTTCAAACAACACTATTCAATAGAGGCGTACAAATTAACTTCGTAGATGTTCCATCTATTGATGTTATAAGTGAAGAGGAACCATATCATAGCGTTCATCCACATCTCCAACCAAATGTAAATGTTGAATGAATTTGATATTTTCCTCATTTTTTCATTTATTTTTAGTTGTACATTGTATTTTATAGCCTTTTATGGAACATGATTTCATCTAATGAGGTTGGAGAAATGGAATCCAAAACATAAAATTGTCAAACTAATGTAATTTTCAATGTATTTGATTTGTTTTACAATTTTTAATCTTTATTGGTTGGACATTTAGTTTTATATTGAAATTTATTTTGTTGAAATAGGAAACAACTCATTTGAATAGAGGCATAGAAACTAACTCCCAAAATTTTCTATCCACTGATGTTGGAAGTGAAAAGCAACCATCTCGTACCCTTCATCCACGTCTCCAAACAAATGTAAATATTGAAGGAATTTGATTTTTTTCATTTTTTCATTTCTAATTAGTTGGACATTAAATTCTAAAATAATTTATGCTAAAGAAACCTTATCATCCTCTCAGGTTCCAGAAATATAGACCATAAATTTGGAAAGTCCCTGTCATAGATTTGTTCCACATGTTTCAAATTTGCGAAGGGAATATCATGGTGCTAAAAATCAAGTGCATTTTAGAAGAAATTATACTCTTCCACATCGTTCTCCACATGGTCCAAAAGACACAGATCATATTCATTTTGATGAAAACATGATTCCAATGCATAAAATATTTCGAGAAAAGATAGATAGCTTTTCAGTTGTCCAAATGTGGCACATCTACTAAGAATCATATCCTGGAATCCAAGTTTTGAGAGATTTTGAAGGACCTGTTTGTAGACGACTTAAGAATGAAAGAGTTTCCCATCATTTTTCTGGATATAATAACATGGATCCTGGTGAGCAAACTCATATTTTAAGAGTTCTTACTCAAGTTGAAGAAATTTTAATAGCACGTGTAAATCCTATTTTGCAAGTGACACATGCTCAAGGTGGGAAATATAAGTATAGCGGCCACACAATTAGCTTTCCCCAAGATATTTCTACAATTACACAAAGTCTTCCCCGACATGTTGAAGATCTTGAATTTCTAATTATGAGGAGAGATGCCGCCCAGTCTAAAGATTATGAATGTTATGTCAAAATATCTCTAGTTATGGTTGTATTTCTTTTCAAAATTGAACGTGATCAATATTATCGAGATGTTCTGATTGACTATGATTCAGTGAATGCTCTGCCCGAAATATCAACACATGTCTCCTCCAGGCTTAAATTTGTTGATTATGATATTTAAAAATCTGAGATCAATGCAGCTAATAATGAATGGTTTCCTCTTGAGCATTTTCCCTCTGATCCTTCTTCTTTTGTTGCTCGCCTACCCAATGAACGGAGAGAAGTGGAAGAAATTAGAGTATTTCTTCATAATGTTGATTCTAATTCACATGTTCAAGAAATGGATTGACCCAGTATTGGAACCTCTCCAGTGAATGAATATAATACTGAGGGGTTATTAGATATGGCATTCCCGACATTATTCCCCACTAGTTATGTTGATTCGTTGCAACCACGCATTTATAGTGTTGAACTTCATGAGTATGCATTGCATCTTCTTAGATACTATGATCAGAGGTTTGGAAGCCATCCCCACTTTCGATATTACCTATTGAACATGATAATGTGGCATCAGAGCCAAAAAATTGTTGTTATTTTTGTGAAGAAACATTTATATGATAACTCACCGACAACAATTGAAAACTTGCGTCACCAACTTTCTGATTTACCATATAATAAATTGGTTGAGCATCTTATGTGGTTTGGTTCTTCTCTGAGAGGTACAAGGACATACTGGACTAAATTTCGGGCTGAATTGAGTGACATGATTACTCAGTTGGGATATCCATCTTTGTTTTTTACTTTGAGTGCAGCTGACACAAAGTGGCCAGAGTTGCATAACCTCATGCTTGTACCCTCACATTCTCGTTCCTTAAATGAGCATCGTATGAAAATTGAGAATGTTATATAGTACCCTCATATTTTTGCCACATTTATGCACCATAGATTCAATATATTTTGAGAGGAAGTTATCCTAAATTATCTTAAAGCAAAAGACTTATGGTACAGGTCTGTTTTGTTGAATTTATTTTCTATTCATTTTCAATTTCTTATTATGTTTCTATTTAAATTTTCTATAGTAACTCTATATTCACTTTCTTTAGATATGAGTGGCAACATAGAGGTTCAACACATATCCATGGTTTCCTATGGTTGCAAGGAGCCCCTAACATGGAAATACTTGATGGGTCAAATGATTATGATCTACAACTTGCAAAGATATTATTTCACATTTATGCAACTGCATGGAATCCACATGAAATACATCATCGCAATATAATGGTTCCAAGAAGTCTCAATCATGAACCTTGCCTACTAAATACTAATCAAATTTTCTCTTGCAATCCTCATAATGATTATGAAGAATTGTTGAACCATGTCCAAAGGCACACAAAGTGTAGTGTAGATTCTTGTTTGCATAAAAAGGGCACTATTATCACATGTCGGTACAATGTTCCATGGGATATTTCTGAGGAATCAAGATTGTTCATAGATGATTAAGGAAAAAAAAGAATATGACCTGACAAGAAATGATGATAGGCTCAATGTACATAACATTGACCTTCTAACAATGTGGCATGAAAATGTTGATTTCCAACCAGTGCTTTCTCAGTATGCTCTCCTGAAATATATTGCCAAGTATGCATCAAAAGCAGAGAAAAGGTCTAAAATTTATCATGATATGTTAACTAGAATTTCAAATTCTATTGCCTCTGAGGATCATGCTTTGTGTGCTTACATAAGGTTTCTTGTGGAAATGATTATTGACCATGACATTAGAGCACAAGAAACATGCCATATGTTGATTAAGCTACCTCTTGTTGTCTATAGTCGAAAACTTGTTTCATGAAATGTTGGAAGAAATATTTTCAGAAAAATATCAAGGGATGGCATGAAATGTTCACCTGAGAATAATTTTGTTCAACATTATCAGAAGAGAATTTTTTTCCTTGAACATGTATCTTTGATAGAAACAACAAGATATTTGACATTTGATATCAAGAATAAAAAAGATCCCTAGAAGCCTAGAGATGTTCATGCTATTGTTCGGGTTTGGCCACGATTTTATTTTATTCCTAGTGAGGGTTCAAACGAATTTGAAACCTTTTGCTGGACATAATTGCTCTTTTACAAGCCATTTCATGACATTTCTACGGAGAATGGGCTTTCAGCTGAAATTATTGTTGAAAATTGGAGGAATTTCCGATATCGAGCATGGCATGTTGGTCAAAATCCATCAATTGTCGAAAATATTGAAGATGGAGAAGATGGTGATTTTTCTAACCAGGAAATGAATCTTGAATATTATTTTCAAGAATGGAAACTTTTATCTCGCTTGGTTCCACCAAAGAATGTGAATGTTTCTAATCTTCACACCCTTCGTTGAAGGGATTTTGATATATCCTTTGACTGGCAAAGGACAACTATTTCTGATGATGTGGCTGAAGAAGATATTAATTTTATAAGGAATGGACTATCAAGGGGTGATCTTTTTGACCTTTCAAATAGAAAATTTGCCTCTCCAAATTCATTGTCAGAAAAGCAACGAATTTCATTTAAATTTGTTTTAAAGAATTTTGCTGAATATTAGATTCGTGAAGCAACTCTTATGATTTTTTAGGGCACTGCAGGCACTGGCAATTCTTTCCTTATCCATTGTATTTTGAAGCTATTTCTAATTTGTGAAGTAGTGAAAAAAGTCATTTTCTTCCTCTTGCCCCAACATGAATAGCTGCTTTTAATATACAAGCAAAAACAATACACTTTGCTCTAAAAAATTCGATTAAAGATATGAAACCACTATAAGGTCAATCGCTAGCAATATTCCAGAAAGAAATGAGGCATATTTGATATATATTGATTGATGAAATTATGTTTTTAGGATCAAGGTTATGCATGCAAATAGATGCTCGATTACGAGAAGCATTTCCGGAGAAAAATAATTGTCCTTTTGGTGGTAGATCCATCATAGTTGTGGGTGACCTTGGCTAGCTACCTCTTATGAGAGATAAGAATTTGTATGGAGGTAATAGATCAGAGAAATTCTTGTGGAAAAAATTCAACATTGTTGTCACTCTTGACACAACATTTCGCCAACAAGGGAATAATGAGAAACAATCTTGTTTTCGTAGAGTCCTCAATAACATAAGAAATGTAGAACCTGTTCTTAATGATTGGGAGTTTCTTATGTCGCTGGCTCATATGAGGTTGCATCCTACATAAATGGATTTATTTAATGCAGCGGTTCACATGTTTCCAAAAAATAATTTGGTGTCCTTCCATAATAGGCATATGTTGAAATCATTAAATTCTCTAATTGCACGATGTGTTGATGACAATTCAAGGCATTCATAAATCAGTGGTGTTGATGATGATCAATTGGACCATGAAGTTTTGTTGTGTTGTGGACAGCGTGTTATGTTGACATGTAATTTGTGGGTTGAAGCTGGTTTGGTGAATGGTGCACTTGCTTATGTGAAGGAATCTTTTTATATGCCTACCTCTAAGCCACCTTAGCTTCCATTGTTCACAACTTTTGTTTTTGATAAGTATGTTGGCGTTATTCTTGATGCAAGCAATCCAAACATTGTACCTATCACACCAGTGATAAGAGGAAATCGAAAACAAATTCCTTTAAAGATGGCATGGGCTCTTACAATCCACAAGTCATAGGGTTTGACTTTAGAACAAGCATTAATTGATATCGGGAATAAAGAGTAGCAAGGCCTAACTTTGACAGCCATATAAGGAGTGAAATCAATAGGTGGTTTACGCATTGCACTGCCTTTCTCTTTTCAGCATTATGCCAAGATGAAAGATAGTGCATATGTTATAATTAGGAAGAAAGAAGAGGAGCGATTTAACTCCATATCGTTATGACATGCAACTATTAATACTTTTAGCTCTTTATAGAATGTTTTTTGAATTTATTTTATTGTCCTCTTTATTTACATTTAATATAATAATGATTTTGATATATTAATGAGATAAATACATTCATCATATTCATAGTAATCTTTTGGAAAGTTGTTTACATCGTTTTTCATGTTGTTAAATTTACTTTTTATTTTAAGTGGTTTTTGTTATTTTGTTTACAATGAACCATTCAGAGATAAACAACCAGTTATATGGGTGAGTCATTAAAAATCAAGATGGAATTCCATATCACTATCACATGCAACTAATAATATTGTGACATATTTATAGAATGTTTTTTTAATTGTTTTTATTGTCCTCTCTATTTACATTTAGTATAATAATGATTTTCATGTATTAATGAAATGAATACATTCATCATATTCATGGTAATATTGGAGAAAGTTATTACATTGTTTTTCATGTTGAAAAATTGTGATTTCTTGTTGATTTTTGCAATAAGGGTCATATCACTCATTTAATTTTATCACTCATTTCATGTGTAAAATATGTATTTCTAATGAGGTTTATATTTGTACAAATTTTATATCATTTGGTCCATGTAGCATTAGGTTATTTTATAGCATGACGTTTTTAAGATTAAGTCTTTTAATAATAATACAAATGGAGTGTTTTGTTATATATATATATATATACACACACACACACACACACACACACTTAGATGTTTCTATCTCTGTGTGTATTAATTTTGATTTTGTTGTTTTTCCTTTCAAATGCAGATATGGATAATAATGATGGATTTATTATAATCCAGCAGTGGAAAATATTTCTAGACTGATCAGTTTTCTTTCGTATCTTCGAAACAAGTTTGATCGAAAAAATGGCTTCCATCCTGCTTTTATTGATGAGCATATTCGTGTGCTAGATGAAATTAAAATGAATGTAAAATACTTGTTGCATGTGCACATGAGGGGGGTTGAGAGAAAAACAAGAAGGGATTGATTGGAAAGCGTTAAGTGTCGTGATCATTATCTTATTGATTTGAATTGGTGTTCCTTTTGTCGTCGGTCTGGTTGTGTTCTAGAAGAGGCTATTTGATAAATGACATTTGATGGAGAGTTTCAAGTCCATTTTTATAGTGATATTTCTTTATGTAAAGACAACAAAAAATATATTTTAATTTCAATGTTATTTCTTTCGTTGCACTAATGGTGGAATTGAATATCACTTTAGTTTATTAATTCATTCAGTTTATAATATTAATAATCATGTGACTTTATCAATCCTCTGTGTTTAAAATATTGAGTCGTAGGCTTTATTAAGCTCTTGTGTTTTTAATATTGATCCATTGGCCTTATTGATCCATTAGGCTATTAATATTTATCCCTTGGGCTCACCAATTCCTTTGGTTTATAATATTAAACCCTTGGGTTTATTAGTTCTTTTGGTTTGTAATATGAATAATCCATTGGGTTTATTAATCTCTTGAGTTTAAAATATTATTTCTTAGTGTTTATTAATTTCTTTGGTTTTTATATTTTTTTTATTAATTTTATTGATCCTTCGACTTTATTAATCACTTGAGTTTATTACTAGTTTTTATTTATAATATTATTCTGTTGGGTTTATAAAATTAATAATCCCTTCGGTTTATCGATGTTTTTTTTTTATAATATTAATAATCCCTTTGCTTTATTGATGTTTTAAGTTTATAATATTAATATTTCCCTATATTTGTTGATCCATTAGGTTTATAACATTGATCCGTTAAGTTTTTGAATTCTTTTGGTTCGTAATATTATTCCCTTCAATTTATTAAATCCAAATATTATGAGTTAAATATTAGTCATATAGTTTAATACAAATGCATGGTCCAATGTCACATTATGAAAAACATTGTCTCAATATGAAAATCAACCATGGAAAACCATTGTTAATTAGTGTTAGCCATAGTCGAGCAATGTCTTCCATGGTCAAATGTCACATTTTGACAAAGATTGTCTCAATATGAAAATCAACTATGGCCAACCATGGTCATAGTTGGTCCAACGTCACATCGTGACAACAATTTTCTCAATGTTTAAATCAAGCATGGTAAACCATGTTTATTTCATGGTTTATAGTATTTTTCAAAGGGATTTTATATACATCGGGTTTATAATATTAATAATCATGTGACTTTATCAATCCTTTTTATTTAAAAAATTGATTCCTAAGATTTATTAATCTCTTTATTAATCACGTGAGTTTCTCATTCATTTTTATTTAAAATATTTATTCCTAGGCTCTACTAATCTCTTATGTTTTTTATATGGATCCCTTGGCCTTGTTGATCTCTTATGTTTTTAATATTTTTCCCTTGGGTTCACCAATTCCTTTTGTTTGTAATATTAAACCCTTGGGTTTATTAGTTCTTTGGGTTTATAATATTAATAATCCCTTGGGTTTGTTAATTAGTTGATTTTAAAATATTGATTCTTATGGTTTATTAATTTCTTAGGTTTTTTAGTTTAAAATATTTATTCTTAGGGTTTGTTAATCTCTTGCGTTTTTAATATTGATCCCTTGGCTTTATTGATCCCTTAGGTTTTTAATAATTTTCCCTTGGGTTCACCAATTCCTTTGGTTTATAATATTAAACCCTTATGTTTATTAGTTCTTTTGGTTTATAAATTAATAATCCCTTTGGTTTATTAATTAGTTGATTTTAAAATATTGATTCTTAGTGTTTATTAATTTCTTAGGTTTTTGAGTTTAAAATATTTATTCTTAGGGTTTATTAATCTCATGTTTTTAATATTGATCCCTTGGCTTTATTGAACCCTTAGGTTTTTAATAATTTTCCCTTGCTTTCACCAATTCCTTTGGTTTATAATATTAAACCTTTCTGTTTATTAGTTACTTTGGTTTATATTATTAATAATCCCTTGGGTTTATTAATCTCTTAAGTTTAAAATATAATTTCTTAGTGTTTATTAATTTCTTTGGTTTCCATTGGGTTTATAACATTGATCCCTTAAATTTTTGAATTCGTTCAGTTCGTAATATTAGTCCCTTCAGTTTATTAAATCCAAATATTAGGGTTAAATATTAGTCCTACAATATAATACTAATGCATGGTCCAATGTCACATTATGAAAAACATTGTCTCTATATGAAAATCAACCATGGCAAACCATTTTTAATTAGTGTTAGCCATAATCGATCAATGTCTTCCATGGTCAAATGTCACATTCTCACAGAGATTGTCCCAATATGAAAATCAACCATGGCCAACCATGGTCATAGTTGGTCCAATGTCACATTGTGACAACAATTGTCTCAATCTTTAAATCAAGCATGGTAAACCATGTTTATTTCATGGTTTATAGTATTTTTCGAAGGGATTTTATATACTTCGGGTTTATAATATTAATCTCTTTGGTTTAATATTATTCCCCTCAGTTTATAATATTAATAATCATGTGACTTTATCAATCCTTTTTATTTAAAAAATTGATTCCTAAGATTTATTAATCTCTTTATTAATCATGTGAGTTTCTTATTCATTTGTATTTAAAATATTTATTCATAGGCTTTACTAATATCTTCTAGTTTTAATATGGATCCCTTGGCCTTGTTGATCTCTTATGTTTTTTATATTTTTCCCTTGGGTTCACCAATTACTTTGGTTTATAATATTAAACCCTTGGGTTTATTAGTTATTTTGGTTTATAATATTAGTAATCCTTTGGGTTTATTAATTATTTGATTTTAAAATATTGATTCTTATGGTTTATTAATTTCTTAGGTTTTTAATAGTTTTCCCTTTTGGCTTATAATATTAAACCCTTGGGTTTATTAGTTATTTTGGTTTATATTATTAATAATCCCTTGGGTTTACTAATCTCTTCAATTTAGAATATTAAATCCTATGGTTTATTAAATTCTTTGGTTTTTGGGTTTAAACTACTAATTCTTATGGTATATTAATCTCTTGAGTTTAAAATATTAATTCTTAAGGTTTATTAATTTCTTGGTTTATAATACTAATATTTATCCCTTAGGTTTATAATATTTTTACGTTGGGTTTACTAATTTCTTGGATTTATAACATTAAATGCTTGTGTTTATTTGTTCCTTATCTTTATAATTTTAATTATTCCTTTGGTTTATAATATTAAACACTTGGGCTTATTACTTATTTTGTCTTACAACATTAATAATCCCTTGCGTTTATTAATCTCTTGAGTTTAAAATATTGATTCTTAAGGTTTATTAATCTCTTAGGCTTTTGAGTTTAAAATATTAATTCTTAGGGTTTATTAATCTCTTGTGTTTTTAATATTGATCTGTTGGCATTATTGATCCCTTAGGATTTTAATATTTGTCCTTCGGTTCACCAATTCCTTTGGTTTATAATATTAAATCCTTGCATTTACTAGTTCTTTTGGTTTATAATATTAATAACCCCTTGGTTTTATTAATCTATTGAGATTAAAATAATAATTCTTAGGATTTATTAATTTCTTAGGTTTTTGAGTTTAAAATATTAATTCTTAGGGTTTATTAATCTCTGTTGTTTTTAATATTGATCCCTTTGCCTTATTGACCCCTTAGGTTTTTAATATTTATCCCTTGGGTTCACCGATTCCTTTGGTTTATAATATTAAACCATTGGGTTTATTAGTTCTTTTGGTTTATGGTGTTAATAATCATGTGGGTTTATTAATATATTAAGTTTAAAATATTGATTATTATGGTTTATTAACTTACTAGGTTTTTTATTTTAAAATATTAATTGTTAGGGTTTATTAATCTCATGCGTTTTTAATATTGATCCATTGGCCTTATTAATCCCTTAGTTTTTTAATATTTATCCCTTGGGTTCACCAATTCCTTTGGTTTATAATATTTGAACCTTTGGTTTATTAGTTCTTTTGGTTTGTATTATTAATAACCTCTAGGGTTTATTAATCTCTTGAGTTTAAAATATTAATTCTTAGGATTTGTTAATTTATTAGGTTTTTGGGTATTAAATATTATTTCATGTGCTTTATTAATCTCTTGAGTTCAAAATATTAATTTTTAGGGTTTATTACTTTCATAGGGTTTTGGGTTTTAAATATTAATTCTTAGGGTTTTTTAATCTCTTGAGTTTAAATGATTTATTCTTATGGTTTTTTAATTTCTTTTTTTATAATATTAATATTTATCACTTTCTTCACCAATTACTTGGGTTTATTAGTTATTTTGGTTTACAATATTAATAATCCCTTGGCATATTGGTAATAGATATATAGTGATTATAAATAATAATAAAATATTATTATTATGTTATTTTTGAATTATATTATAGTTTGAGTTAAAACTATTAATATATTGAAAAATTTTAATAATGTATTCTTATTATTAAAATTATAATATAATATTATATATATTAGGTTAATATATAGTATGCATATAGTTAATATAATTAATATATTATAAGTAAATATCTAAAATATATTGGTAATTATATTCATAAATATATAATATTTATTTTGGTAAAATACATGTGGTGGGTGGTGGATATAGGCTTATCGGCGTATATCAACTACATTGGTGAATGTGGTTGTAAATCTATTTCATAAACGCCTATCAGCGTATATCAACCACATTGTATATGTGAGTGTGCTAGTAATAATATTGATACCGTCATTATAATAGTCCCATTGTAATAATAACACTGTACCACAAATAATGTTGAGCCAAACGAGTCAATGCGAACGATATTCATAAATGCATCAGTCCTTATTCGCAATAATTTCAACATTATTGATAAATATGTTTTGCGAATGTTGTTGAAATATTCATAAGTAGATTCCCATATCTTTCATAATCATTTCCAATTGTATTGTGGAGGCTGCAATAAGTATGTCATTCACAATGTGTATAATTAGGGTACACAACCCTAATTATAATATATCTCATTATATATTCAAATATAATTATCATATGCCATATTATGACTGACCATTTGCAACAGTACAATATTTATGTTTGGTTGTCCATATTCATTATCCTTTTGTCTCTTGTCATCTTGTTTCCATTCCGTCTCCTTCCATTATGTACCTGACATTAGTATATTTTTGACCATGTAGTCGTTACTTATTCTGTGTGATACCTTTTCTTCAAGAACTCGTTCTTCCCATTACACATGTGAATTACTTTGAGAGATCAATTCTCTTTTGGATTCCATTTCCTTACTCATGCTTATTCTAAATTTTCTTAAACTCTTAGGGATCTCACTTTTTCTTTGAAGGTTTTCAATGCATGCAATTAGTCAATGCTAGTGATGCCCCTTTCAATGGCATGCAGTGGTAGCCTTTTTTTCAACAATTTGTTTTGAAAATATCTTAGTATTGAATGAAAAAAAATGCATCTCAATGACTATAGATAATAGAGTCGCCAATACAATGGATTTGAATTTTTGTTCGTTTGCTTGCTATGAGATATGAGTTTTATTCTCTGCATCTTGTATAGATATGGAAGATTCATAGATGTGGAGAATGCCCTCTTCGTATGATTCGATTTATTCTTCTGTAAAGTTACTAATGAATTAATTCTTCATTTCAATTTTTCAGATGTAGGAATTTGTTCTTGTTCAACTATGATGTTGATGTTTTAAAACATTTCGTTCGTAATATCAGTTTAACTCTTATTTAAATTTAAATGTATAGCATTAATACCATCTAAATATTATCATCATAATAATAGAGTTGAGGATTTGGAGAAATCCTAGTGATGTAATGAATTGTAGCACAATAGCTTAATCACATGTTGGCTTTCTGATTGTAGAAGCATTTTCATAATTTTCTTTAGTAGAAGTTCTTTGCAATCATAAAAGGATCTATGAAGTTTTTACTTGATCATTTGTTGAGCTATATTTCATCGTATGAAAGTTGCAAATAATGTGGTTCATATGTTGACTTCATGATGCTACATGATAAAAAATCCTCGAAACTCAACATAAATATGAATAATGTCTACTTCTCTAGACTTTATTGTAGCGTCTTTTTTTTCTTTCTTTTCACACATGTATATATTTTAATATTTCTTAGTTTTTATTTCTTCATAGATCAAAGTTCACCTAAATACATGAGTTTTTATACAACACATTGATATATCCCATATACATGCTTAGATTTATGATAAGATGAATAATTTTGAGAAAATTTTGATGATTCCAATATAAGGTTCACTAAGCTAAGGCTCATCTTCGAAGTGTTTAGGCCAGATAAACAAATGTCCAACATGATTATGTTCATTAAGAATATTTACTTACATTCTTATATATAGGATATTCACATTTTCATAAAACGTTATATTAAAGAATGTACCTTTGAAATATGAACCTCATTTAAGTTACTTTGCTCATGAGGAAGATGGATTGATATCACACTTTGATGATACTCCTTCAATATTTGTACTTCTTGACTGCTTCAAATTCTTGAAATAATCATATGCTTCTTGTTTCTCTTCTTTACTCCTTCTTCTCATGTGATCTCCCCCATAGATTGTGCCCTCAATTTCATGTTCTCTATAACATTTTAGGTTCTCCTTATGAAGTCACATTACTGAAAAGAAGTTGCAGGAACTATCCCTAACTTGTTTCTCAGATATTAAAATGGTTCTATAGCAAGAGGATTCCTAAATATATCTGTTATTTATTCTTTTGTGGGTTTGTACTCGATTTTCATTGTTTTCTCAGCCACTTGCTCTCTCAAAAAGTGGTACTTTATAGGGATATGCTTAGTCTTTGAATGAAGCACAATATTTTTCAAAATTATCATTTCACTTATTTGTCACATTAACAGATGTAGGTTCTCTGAAATTTACCTTCATACCTTGAAAATTTTGTTTCATCTACAACACTTGTGTACAAAAAGCAACAACTGCTATGTATTCGGCTTTTGTTGTAGATAGAGAATGGTGTCTATTTCTTGCTTAACCATGCAACTAGAGGCTTCGCTAAGTAGAATGCACCACCAGTTTTACTTTTTCTGTCATCCACACAAGTGGCCTAGTCTACATTCATGTATGTTGTCAATGTAAATTCCTTCCCTTTTCGATACCATATGCCATTTTCTATATTCCCTTTTAAGTATTTGAATATCTTCTTTGTTTTTAATAGATGATTCTATTTAGTTGTTGATTAATGTCATGCCACTAATTCGACTGCAACATTATATCTGGTCTAGAACCTGTTAGGTATAAAAAAATTCATATCATAGATATGAAAATCTTTTGATCAACATAAGGGGATTCACCATCTGCACATAGTTTGCATCTAGTTGTCATGGGGATTGAGATAGGTTTACAATCATCCATTTGAAACTTTTTCAACATATATTTTAGGTATTTTTCTTGAGAAATTAATATTCCTCCAAAATTTTGTAGGATTTTCAACCCTATATAAAAGGTAATTTCTCCAATAATTGACATCTCGAACTCAAATTTCATCTCTCTAAAAAACCATTTTGCTTGATTATATTTATTCTTTCAAAACATAATATCATCAATGTAAACAACCACAATTAGTAATTATTCTCTACCATCCTTGATGTAAATATTACTACCAACTCCTCTCCTACAACCCTGTTTTTGAAGGTACTTGTCCAGTTTAGAGTACCATGCACGTGGTGCCTGTTTAAGATTGTACAATGGATTCTTTACCCTGCAAACATATTTAAGTTTATCTAATAATAAAATCCCTTCAAGTTTTCCCATATAGACCTCCTCCTCAAGTTATTCATTTATAAAAGCACTCTTTACGTCCATTTGGTATACTTTGAAATCCTTGTAACAAGCAAGATCCAAAAACATCCTGATTTCCTCTAATATCGCAACTGGTGCAAAGGTTTATTTATAGTCAAGACCTTCTACTTGCACACTAGTATGACTTTGTTTCTAACAATTTGACCATGTTCATTCATCTTGTTTTTAGATACCCATTTTGAGCCAATGACATTCTTTCCAACTGGTCTTGGTGTTAGTTCCCAAGTCTTATTCTTTTCGATTTGGTCTAACTCCTCGTTCATAAGATCTATCCAGTTGTTTTCTTTACTTGCTTCAAGAAAGTTCTTTGGTTAAATCTGTGACAATATAGAAATATGAATTTGATCTGATTTTTCTACAAGTCTCCTCCTTGTTTACACTCCTTCACTCTTATCTCCAATGATTTTACTTTCACGACAATTATTTTGTGTGTGTCTTGAGGGAAATTTTGAATGAGTCTCTATATTTTCTAATTCTTCATCTTGTATTTCATTTTTTTTACTGTCATGATGATAATAATTTGGAGGATTGATAAAACATGTTCTCTTATTCTTATTAGGTATCTCTTCGTCAAACTTTACATATATGCATTCCACAAATGTATGTAGTATTTTATTATAACATTGGTATCCCTTACTTTTTGATGAATATCCCAAAAATATTCCCTCATCTAATCGAGCGTCAAACATTCCAAGCTTTTCATTATTATTTTATATATAGCACTTACTCCCACATAATTTAAAATGTTTGATTGAAGTTTCCTTAGTATGCAACAATTCATAAGGTGTCTGATCTTAGTTTGGTCTAAGACGTGCCTTATTGAGAATATGTACTACTATATGTACCATTTTTTCTCAATAGGTTTGAGGAATGTTTCTTTCTTGCATCATGGCTCTAGCCATTTGCTGAACAAATCTGTTTTGTCTCTCTGAAACTCCATTTTGTTGAGGTGTGTCTGCAATAGTATATTATCATTTTATGCCAAGTTAATCACACAGGTCTGCAAGCTCATTTGAAGTAAATTAACCTCCTTTGCCTAACCTTATGCACTGTATCTTGCACCCTTTTTCGTTTTCTTCCAGTTCCTTTAATATGTTGAACTTATCAAATGCTTCTGATTTATTTCTAAGAAATGTCACCCATATAAATCTCAAAGAGTCATCAATTATCAACATGAAATATTTTTCTCCTCTCAGTGCTTCTCTTCCATAAGACCCTCACAAATCCATATGAACTAGATACAAAGGCTTACTACTTGATACTGTATCTTTGAATTTTAATGATATTCGTGTTTTTTTTCCCATTTGACATGACTTGAAGATAGTTTTTTTAGGCTTCTTTATTGTTGGTAGATCTCTAATTGCTCTCTTCTTACTAAGATTGATGATGTCATCAAAATTGAGATTCCCAATCTCTTATTACATAGCCATGATTCATCTTGTTTGTTGATGTAGCATTCTTCACTCTCTTCCTTTAAGTTATATACATTATTATATGTTTGAACTCCTTTAACAAAAATATTCCTAGTAGTTGTTGACTTGATTTCATACTCCTGAGCTCTGAAGAGAACATCACAACCTTTGTGACACATCTAACTTAAACTCAATAAAATATGTTTTAAACCATCTATAAACAATACATTTTGAGCCTTTCCTCTTCCATTATTCAGACTAATTCTACCATTTCCACTAATTCTTCTAGCTTCATCATTGTTGAATGTGAAATTTCCATTTTTATTTTCATCCAGGGACACAAAATTTCCTTTATCTCTTGTCATATTTCTAGAGAAACCATTGTCCATGTACCATTTATTGTTTTGATCTTGAGCATACAAAACTAGGTAGCACTTATCAGGTTTCTTTTCTTCCTTATTCTTTCTCCATTACATGCATCCATCTATTCTATAATTATTCTAAGATGATAATATATTGTCTTTAAGTTGACATTCATACGACTTGTGCCCAAAGTTGTGAAAATAGAAACATTCAGTGATATCAAAGAGAGGAGAAAATGCATTTTTGTCTAGATTCATGTTCGTTTTAATGTTTGTGAATCCATTATTTTCCTTACTTCTCTTTGAATTTTCCAAATCAATTATTCTCACATAATCTCTACAATTTATGGATTTATGTCCAAAATTTTTATAGCAGTAACAATATCCATAGAAAAAATATTTGTACCTAGTAGTGGATGTCGTTTGAGAATATAACCATATTGATATTTGATAATCTTGTCTCCTGAAGAAGTATGGTATCTGATAGTTTATTTTTTAAATTTACATTCCTTTTGTCTTTTGTACTTTTTTGGCAGTGTTTCTTTGTAGTTGTTCATTTTATGTTGAAGTGTGTCTCAAATTTTTTTTCGCATATTGATGTGAACTATCATTGTCTCCCTTCAAAACTTTTACAAAATTGATTTTCCTTTTATCCTATGCCTTGGATTCACTAGATTCTCCTCCATAGCCTAACCCAATATTTATGAGTGGAGACCTATGAGAATTTAATATCACGTCCAGTTTTTCATACCCTTTTATCTGTTGAATATTCATGTTTAATTCAGTTTGTGCCTTCTCTAGCCTCTTATTGAGACTTACCACCTCTCCTTCCAATCTTTCGCACTCCTAGATTTTCTCTTTTATTTGCTGCATAAAAATGTCTCCCACCTTCTTTTCTTTTTCAAGTTCAAATTTCAACTTGATAATTTATTCTGAATTTGATTCTTCTTTTAAATATTTCAATACTAGATCTCTTTCTTCTTTCTATTCTTTTTTTTAAGCCTTTATTTTTATCCAATGCATTGATCAACTCTCCCTCAAGATCTACCTCTCCTTCCTCTTCTTCTTCATATTCAAAATATTTTTCAAGTTCTTCAAAGGCCATAAACATGATTTCACTAGTTCCATATTCACTAGAGGATTCATTGGAACTTTAAAATACACTTATCTTCTTGAGCATAGAAGATTTTCCTTTTAAAATTTTTCTCTTTCTGCATTTTGTTAGACTTGTTCTTTTCTTTCCCTTTAGGCTGATTTTATTCTTTCTTATAAGGACATTTTGAGGCATAATGTCCCACTCTTCTACAATTAAAACACCTAAATGGAAGTATTCCTTTGTGCTTACATGTACCTTTATTCAACCTTCAGACAAATTTTGCTTCTTCTTCATCAGAACCTGAGCATGAACATTCATTTTCGTCTGTGGGTTTGTCTGCCTTGGAATTTGTCTCTTTAGTGATTGGATTTCCTCTTGGAATTCTCATCTCATATGTTGTTAAGGAACCAAGTATTTGATCCCTGTTCAAAGTCTCAAAGTTTTTTGTCTCTTCTATAACTGAGACCTTAGGATTGAACTTAGGTGGTAATAACCTCAATATTTTCTGAACTATTACACTTTGCTTAATTGTTTCTCCTACACCCATCATGAAATTTACTACTTCATCAAATCCTTAAAATAATTTAGCTATATCTCCATATTCATTAATTTTTAAAGTCTCAAACTCCATTCTATATACTTTTAATTTGGACATATCTAGCTTTTTATCTCTTTCATGAATATATTCTAATTTAACCCAGATGTTTTTCGGTATCTGACAATGCATTACTTTAATAAATTCAGACTCACATAATCCACTCAGAAGTGTATTCATAGCTTTTGCATATAGCTATAAATTATAGTTTGGCATTGTTGTCACTAGTCATTTACTTTGGTTCTTCATACTCTACCATCACAACAACCTTGACTTATACTCCAAGAGACATTAAATATGTCTTCATTCTCACTTTCCAGAAGGAATAGTTTGTACCAGTAAATAGAGGGGCTTTATTTGTTGAGCATCCTTCTTGACTAGTCATTTTACAGTCTTAGGACCTCCTTCTAGTTGTTAGATTGCCACTGAAGGAGCTTGGCTTTGATACTAATTGATATTTATGTTTGGAAATTACTGAGAGGGGGGTGAATCAGTAATTTTAAAACTTATTTTTTTCTCAACTGAACTTTCTTCTTATGCAGATCATGATTTATGTATATACTCAATTATTAATGATTTCATTTTGCAGTTACAGGAGAGAAATATTTTCGGATATACTTATTTAGAATTCAAGAGCATTCACACAATATTTAAGAAACAACATATGGAGACACCAAATATAAGTGGAAACCCATAAGGGAGAAAACCACGAATTTTTGGCTGAAATTGATGTGAAGGAAAGCTCCTACTTCCTCATTACATAATATTTTGTATGCTCCAACCCACAAGTGGCTCCTACCTCTAAGGAAGTTCCAACTCCCACAAATTTCTGCAGGTTACATCCCACAAGAGGCCCCTACCTCAATAGGCCAAAACCTATTCTTTATCAAGATACAACTTGAAAAGAGACTACAATATCTCAATCACAATATGAAGTCAAGAGTTCTGGTTACCTGATATGAATTTTCATTGTCAAGTCTACTCTATATCTTCTTAGCTTCTCCTCTTCAATTATGTTACTCTTTTTCTTCTCTCATACAAGCTTTTGAACATTAAATGGTCCTCTTTCCATTCAACAATGCATGTTTTATAAGCATGGATTTTTATTTGTTTGCATTCTCTACAAGAATATGAAATGTGAAGTTTTCTCTTGGTCTTCCAAGGTTTTTCACAATCTCTCTCTTCTTCTTCAATGCTGAAAATCAAAATTTTGTAACATGAAATAGAGTTGCAATAAAATGGACCAGCAAAAATGATTGTATAAGACAAATGTTGAAACTTCTTAGTTTGTATTGGTTACATTTTCCATATTTGTGCCCACTACTTGTTAATGATTAATAAAATTATACATTTTACAAACATCTATTTCATGAGCCATTTTCCAATTCAATCAACATAATTATCAATGTTTTAGCCTTTGCACTTCACATCACTTTCATCATTTTGCATTCAATTATTCAACATTCATGTTCACTTCACATTCAACTTAGATTATCACTAACGTGTCGGTTACATCAATGCCAATATTACCTACAATTGTATGCATTTGCATAGAGGCAAAAACTTTGTGATTACTACCTCATTCGGGCTTTTGGGTTTCCCTACATTTCTATTCCTAGAAATTGGGTGTTACTTCACTTCACAGGGCTTGCAGGTGGTGTTTTCAATCCAAACAATCATCATATGTTTGACACTTTATTGATAAGCAGAGGTGACCTCTAATCCATTTAAAAGTGTTGTTTCATTTTTTACCTTACTCTAACATCTTCGTTCCTTATTTGTGGTGTTTTTTTGTGTGTCGTGTATCATCATTTGTTTATTCCCTTGTATGATTTTTTGAGGCATCCTACTACATGATATTTTTATATTTTTGACATTGGTTTGAGTGAGAGATTTCAGTTTCTTTCTACTCTGGAAGTGTTACTGATTCCATTGGGGATTTTTGAAGGGGAATGTCATCGACTCTCAACTCCTTCGATAGTAAATGATGCTGGTAGAGATGGTGAGTTTTTAAATTTGTGTTTCCCAATGAAATATGGGGTTCAATACGTTATTTTGATAGTAAAATTTCTTTTGGTGGTGAACCTCTCAATGTTTATTCATCCTTCTGGTAGATTACGTTGTTGGATTGATTTCCTTTTACATCCTCCTTCTTTATTGCTCCTTTTTTTTTGTCATTAGGTCTTTTTTGTTCTTTAGATATTAGTATATTTTGTTGGTATTATATAGATTACTAAACAATCAGATATATTGTTGTCCTCTTTGTAGGAGTCCCCCCCCCCCCCAGCTTAATTCCATATTTTCTCGCTAGGATTTCTATTGTCCTATATATATTATGTTTTCCTTAGACATATTCCCTATCATGTACTTTTGAGATGTCCGTTACAATTGAAATTTTTACTATGCATAACATGACAACTTCCTACTTTTGATCGATTATTTCCTGAAAGCAAGACTACATGGTGTTTTCTAGTTATATGAAAAATTCATTGTACCTTCTATTGTAACATTATTTGGTTTTGATAAGTTAGCATGTTAGTTTAAAAAATAAAATGCTAAGTTAGGATATGGATGAAAAGAAAATAAAAAAAATTTAGGAAAGATTATGTTTTTATGCATCCATGTCAAATAAAAAAGTTAGAGTTAGTTGCCCTAAATAATGAAGGCAAAAAGAAGAAAATGTTAGGGAAGCAAACAAAACAAAAAATATAAATTCTTTAGTCTTCAAAAATAAATTCATGGCCACCTGTTTAAATGCACCAATTTACCATAAAGATTGAATATTAATTAATGATGATTATTTTCTTTAAAAAGGGTTTATATTTTCATTAATTAAGAAAATCATATAGCGGCTATTTTACTTTTATCCTAAGTCAGAAAAGGACAAAAGGTAAAATCACGGTAACAAAAGGATGGCAAGTTTCAACAGAGGATCTATCTCCCGCTCGAGATCAACGGCGGAGGATCACTTTGCGACCCCCCTCCCCCCGACCATTTCTCGTTAACGCAACGAGGGGGGTTTGAAAAGTGATTTTAATGGCTGCTGATTTTTGTAATGTGTTGACACCATGTTACTTCGTACCCCCTCTGCCCAAAACCATAAACTGGGAGGTACCCCCATGAAATCCGCCGATGGTAAAATTATTCCAACATTTGTTTCCTCTTGCACCTCAAGCCAACGGATCTTTCCTTCCATGCCATAATTGTTGTCCATCTAACCAATGAAATTCTACCACATCATCCAATCGTTATCCTCCTACGCCTCCGCTCTCTAACCGTTTGTACTTCTCTGTTCACACATTCACTCCATAACCATTTGGTTCACTGTTGCTCATTAAATCCCGCTCTTGAACTGTTAAGCTACTATGATCCCTATCCAGGTAGTTAAACACAAATTTTCACTTATAAAATGGTTTGAAAATTTCCCTATATCACTTTTACCTTATTGTCGATTCATTACAACTTACCATCTCTGCACTCTGTTCCCTGTCACCATTTCTACGACCACCCGACCTTCAAATGCTTCCTCTCATTCCATATCCCTATCTAAAATGGCCTCGAAAGACAAAACCAAAAAAAAGGTGACCCTGAAAGGAAAATCGAAGAAACAGGTGGTCGAAGAGCTACAAACCACCAACCCAGTGGGAGAAGAAATCTCCGCTCCTACACCACAACTCAACCTGGATCGGATACCCCTTGCAAACACCTTCTTTAAGGTCATAGATGCCCACTGTGAATTTGATTTTCATGAACTATATCTATGGCTCAGACAGAAACACATTTATAATCAAGACCCTATCAGGTTTTGGGATTCAATGCTGCCCCTGTTTTCTTTTCCACAAATCCATTCTTTCCCTAACCTTATTTCCTGGTACCAAGCATTGTATGATCCTATAAAGAGAGAAGTGGTGGCTCAAAATGGAAACATTCTAATCACTATCTCCCAAGAGACTATAAACCAAATTATCCTTATCCCTCAATCCAATTATCTTACCCATTTTTCACCAGCTTCTCTTATGGACCTCTACCATAAGTTAACCTTCCCATAGAGACCCCATATTTTTGAAATATTCTCACATGAGGATGCAAAATTTCCTAATAAAAATCCACCATATTCATCCTCTATCTTCCCTGAAGCCTCTAAAAATGGCATTTCACTTCTTTCATACCTACTAGGATACCCAGATGACCAAACAGTTGATGAACCCATCATGGGGTTCCTATCCATTTTTAGCCAAGACCAAGCACCATTTTTCATGTATCATTACAACAATTTCTTAGCTGAAAATATACATGATCAATTCATGAATTTCACAACTCAGTGTGTTTTTAATTACACTTATGTAATTATACACATGATTATTTTTCAACAGGGAAAGATGTTGCCTATCAACTTTAACAAACATGATGCACAAGGAGTGAATCAATCATTGATTCATTGGACAAAGTTAGTCAGGGATACATCAATAAAAACTACATTTGCAAAGTTCATAGACGCCTTCATACACCTAGTGAAGCAGTTGCTTACCAGCGAGATAGAACCCATAATTGGAGAAGAGCTCAAAAGAATCTTACATTTGAGTGAGCAAGCCAAAACAAGGGATTGGTATTTATACCAAAACTACACAGATATTAGAGTATATGACTGTGAACTCCCACCATATAAGCTCCCTAGATATGTCCCTATGAGAGTATTTTCGCTAAGGTATATTCAACAGATGATAAATATGGATGACCTCCATTTTGTTTCAGGGAAAAGTAAAGCTCAGTTCAAGCTCAAGGAAAGCATTAGATCTTTCATGTGTAATACCAGATCAGCTGGTGTTGAAGCTAATGCAATGTTGAAGAAAATTAGTTTCCAACCAAGTTTCACTTGGTCTTATGACCCATAGGCATTATTTCTACTCTGAGAGTTGAACACAAAACAACCTCCTATAATCATACCTTCAGAGCATAAATAGAAAAATATATGAATCAATATCATTGGGTTGAAGGCACTCTTGAAGAGGCAAATGAGAAATTTATTTCAACTTCTAATGTGCAGACCCTAATCCCTGAGAGTAAGCGGCAGAAAAGAGTCAGAGAAGAGCTTCCACCTACTAAAGAAATCATGAAGGAGTTTCTCTTGCAACACAAGAAGCCAAAGTTTGGTTCCGCTTTACTTTCAGAAGGAGGACAACCAAATATTATTGATTTTGGAGAAACTGAAGTTTTCACATCAACAAGTGTTCCCATGACTCCTCCATCATCATCACCTGCTAGAGAACCTCTGGAGATTATCCAGCACTCAAAATCCAGTTCTTCTGAAGAACAAACTATTTTCTCTAGATTCTTAGAAATTAAGCATAAGAATGAGGCATTAAAGTCTAATGTCTATCGTTAGTTCTGGAAACAAACATAAACTTCCCAACATAGGCTTCTCACTGCCTTTGACAGTGAGAAAGGAAGGATGTAAATGGCCTTTTTGCAGGCAACAATTCCTTTTCCAAAGACTCCTGTTGAATATAAAGAGACTTTCTTTTCTTTTGATGCAAGTCAGATCCATCCTATAGATCAGATGGATATACATAGACAATCTGGAGAAATGATCTTTTCAACAATGATAACTATAGCCATGTCACTCTCCAAACTAAAGACTACATTGTCAAATGTTCAATCTCAGCTTAAGATTGAAAAGTTGTCTTCATTAGCCAACGATAACAGACTGAAGTCTTTGGATGATCTTATAGTGAAATTTGGTGTTACACCATTTTTTGGTCATCTAACCTATTATCATTAGATGGAACCAAGTACACCATGTAAGACCAATTTTACCCTAAGTAAAATTGCTTTCACTATGTGAAATAACTTAGTAAAACACCTTTATTGAGTTGTTTATGGTCTAAACAGGAAACCCCAAAAGGAAATAATAAACAAATTTCTATTTGTTTATATTTCCTCGAGGAATAATTAGTTAAACATCAATTTAATTATTACTCCTAGTCATATTTAACCCAAAACAAGGAAATCAATTAAATATATCCTTATTTATTTGATTATTTCCTAGGAATAAGTTATTTAATCCTTTTTTAATAACATTCCTAGTTAAATTTGACTAAATCATTTATAAATAATTAAATAAATCATTATTTATTTAATTATATTTCCACCATTTCCTTAAAATAATAAATAAATCATTTATTTATTTATTATTTATAAATAAAGGAATTGACCCAAGTCAAAAATCCTTTTCCCTTCAACAAATATAATAAAATATTCCTAAAAGGTGGTTCTAGAATTTGGTTAATAATATTTTATTCATGCACCAAGTTCTAGACCACCCTAATATTTTGTTATAAATAGAAGGGTTTTCCCATTCATTTGTCACCTTTCATTGCATTAGATCACTCTGGATCTATACTCTTGGTCTGACTTTGAGCCATTATCATTGTCACATTCTCCATTTTTGCTTTGTGAGCTCCCTTTGAGTTCTATGTTTGTCTGGGTTTTCTACACCAACAAGAGAGAGAAATTTTAGATCTGAAATGCTGAGGACTTTCAAGAACCCATCCCATTGAGGAGAATTGGAAACACCTTTCTTGTTTTCCTCTCAGGTGCCCCTTTAATATAAAAATTCTTTCAAATATATTGTTCTTGTCTTATCTATTGGATGCATGGAGCAACATTTTATTTTCACTGCTTAATGTCTTTTATGCATAGATCTGGATTTTTGCAGCTTTATTTGGATCAACTAACTGCAGATTTAAAGATATTGGCAGCCATAATTGATGTTAGGGCTATTTGTTATGCGTAGCTAAAGTGGTCTTTTTCCGACGAAATATTCATACTAACATTTGGATATGATCCAAAAGACTGCAAATCAGTTGAAGAAATTATTAAGAAGAAGAATGCAGACATCTCTACTCTGCGCAAACAACTCAAGTTGCATTCAATTGAAGATCCACAAACAAAAGAAATTGCAGAAAATGAATATAATGAGGAGATGCTCAGATCAATCATTGAGAAAAACATTAAAATAAAAAAAATGGAGGAACAAATTGAAGAATTATTAAAGGAGAAATCAGCATCACAAGTGGCTACCGATCCAAATACATTAGTTCAAACATCTTCTGCAGATACATAGCTTTCAGCATCATTGACAAAAACTTATACAACAAAGCTGACATAGAATTTGGCTATTCAGAAGCAAGAACATGAAAAGTTTTAGCAAAGGTTTCAGATTCTAGAATCACAGAAGATCAGAAATGATACCTTATATATGGAAGAGATGCAAAAGTCTCACAAATTGGGACTTAAGGTGAAAGAACTTGAAAGTGAATCTATAATGGTAGGAACATTGGCTGAAGCCAAGAAAAACATTTGGGAAGACACCAGAAAGTCTATGACAGAGGTATGGCCATCCATACAGATTATTTTTGAATAACAAGAGCTCATCACCAAGTGAAAAGAGGCAATAGAAGAAAAAAAAGAAAATCTAAACAAAAATCCAAGTGAAGCCACTGACATGATCAAAGATTTGAATTCAAAGAACAAGGAAGAGTTGGAAGAAATAAACATACTGGATAGAACAACAACAATCTTAGAGATCAAGAAAGTTTTATAGAAGAGGAATTTAATCAAATAACTTCAAACAAAATGTGAAGCTTTGAATACTATTCTTAAAGGGTTTCATACAAAGTTTAACATTTTGAATCATAAAGGACTGCCAGGATTGGTATGATTAGATGACAGCTTGATTAAATAAGAAGATTATTGTAAAAAGTTATATACTATTGCTGTGGATAAGTCAAAATTTGCAGGTATTAAAGGACATATTACAAGCAAAGCATTTTTAGAAGCTTTGCAGTTTGATTTGATCATTCAACATCAAATCAAACATTTGTTCATTCAGAAGCCTACTTTCGAGAGATATGCAAAGGTAGATGAAATATTCAGAAAAATGATGAGTTTAGAAATCCCAAGTGAAGAAAAATGGGATAAATTTTGTGAGACCAACGAGTAAAATTATGATATTTACAGCATGCCAGAAAAACAAATTTTCAAGGGCCCATTCATCAACAACTTCCATTAAAAAAGGCAAAGTCATCAATATCTTCCATGATAACAAAGACACATCATCTATCTGTTTCCTTCTTATATTCTACTCTATTCTATTATTGTAATCAGTTTAATATATTTCTAAGTTTTAGAAATTAATATAAATAACTCTTGTTATGAGTTATTAAGGGTTTCACCCTTGGATAAGAAATTTTTTGTAAGCAGAAATGTACAATTTTTTTTATCATCAATAATAGAAGAAGGATTATGAATTTGTCTCATACAACTTTGTTCCTTCTGTGAGTTTTTCTTGTTTTCATTACATTTTATATCTACATATGTTTAATTTTTATCAATATAATTAGGTGAGATTAATTTTGTTTCAGTTATCTTACAATTCCTCCTGAAGTTGAGACATGAAAGAAGTGATGGATGGAGCTAGGGTTTTTCTAAGATGCCCTGCAGTGGCCGTTGCCACCGACGATGTTGTGGATCTCGCACCAGAGCATGAATCCCTTCGACGTGTTGTTGCTACTGAGAAGGGGATTGTTGTGGCCTTTGTTGCAGATCCTCGATGAGAACAGACCCCACCCAGGCTAAATTCCCCGCTACTCTGTGAAGCCGCAACCACTGCTGTGAACTTCCTCTGTGCGGCCTCCTCTGCCCTGAATGATCATTCTACCACAAAAAGACTTGTGGCCAATGCCAAAAATTAGGACTATGCCACAGCACTACTGCCAGAGGTTTCCCCTCACAACAATAGGGTCACGACTCTGTCTCGGCTAGATTTAGCAGTCCTCCACAATAATGATGATATTGGCTTCATTAAATACGCAAATCCTACCCTTGTTTATGCCTAGCGGCAGCCATGTCTTCTGGATCTGATGGAGAATAGAGTAAAGGAGCCTTTTATCTTTCTCCTGCCTTTCAAGTCCAGATCTCTCTTCTTTCGAGAAAATCCTTGTTGCTTTGGGCCCGTCCAACAGACAAAGTACAAAATCCCTTGCACGCCCTGGAGCACAAGCTGGGAATACCCACAACTCTTCAAAGACTTCTCTACGGAGGTAAACAACTTGAAGCCTGGTTCCCACTCTCAGTCTACCACATTGAAAGAGATGTTATTTTAGTTTTATCACTACATTTGAGAGGAGGATTTGTTGGAAACACTTCTTCAGCTCCAGCTTTCTCTTGCAAGGATGTGGTCCATGCACAGCCCAGAAAAGCTACCCAATCCTCAAAGGCCCCCAAGCCTTTCCTGGTTGATAAATTAGAGGATGTTCCCTCCATAGAAATTACCCATCCCGATCTGGAATAACAGCTCCAAACATTTGCAGAAACCACTATCATATGCAGATTCAATGGCCTTTGGCCTTGCACAAAGGATCCTTATGAGTGGATCTATGCCAACTGGACCCACAACTACAAGGTCAACTTTTGTTCGAAAGGGTTTTTCATAGTTTTGTTTGATCATATCAAGGATTATCAACAGGCCCTAACAAAAGGCCTGTGGTTTTGTGGAGTAGCAGGGCTATTCATCACCCCCTAGTTCTCGGATTTCAACCCAGCTACAACAGTGATTACCAGGACTCTAGTTTGGGTTAGGAAACCCAATCTCCCAGCCCATCTCTGGCACCTTTCAGTCTGTCGAGGAATAGGAAACGCTCTGGGCCTCTTTCTGAAGGCAAACTACACTCGAGAGTACCAAATATTATACAAATATGCCAAAATATCTGTGGAAGTTGACATTAGCAAAGGCTTGCCTGACCAAATTATTCTCAAAATAGGTGACTTTGTATGGACTCAGATCCTAGATTATGAGAACACAGCTTTCCAATGCCGCCATTTTCACCAAACATGGCATCTTTAGAAATCCTGCCCCACATTTCTTGCCAAAAAAAAGGAAAACATTCCAACATCCAAATCTAAAAGATGGACACCTTGTAGTCCGCCGCCTATGGTTGACACTGATTCTTCAAGTTTAGAGGACGAAGAGACAGATGCAGAAATGGAACATGATCAACAGACAAATGACTTGTCATCCACCGCACCTGAGGATCCTCCAGACACGACGAACTCCCAGAAACACACTCATGAGTCCTCCTCTTCTGATACAGATAAGGAGACTCCTCACACCACCAATACCAGTCTACAAGTGGTTCTTGCCCATCTACATCAAGCTGAATGGGTAAAAGTCACCAAGAAGAAAGGAAAAAAACTTTGCTTAGAGGCTTCTGCCCATTCTGGGTAGATTTCAGTTTATTTCTTTCAGCTCTCTAATCATGCTCCTTATATCTTTGTTTGTATCTCTTTCTCTTTTCAGGACCGAGGTGGATAGTTCATCCTTTCCGGTTTGCCTGTTTCTTGTCTCTCTTGTATGTAAGCTTACCTTGTAATATATTCTCACCTAAAAGAATTAGTTTTACTCAGAAAGAAAGAAAAAAAAAAAATTCCTCCTGAAGTTATTATTAATATAAAGAATGATTTACTAAATAGTTTGTTGATGTAAGTCCCTTTCATTTATAAATTATCAGCATCTTGATAATTTTAAATGTATTATGTTGAACTTTTATACATTGTTTAAAGGTTTTCAAACTTATGATTAATTAAAGAATTCGATCTGAATATTAGGTTATCATATCTTCCTACATAAGTCTACTTAATCATTTACAAAATCATAATCAATGTATGAAATAAACAAGCAACACTTACTTATATTTTATGATATTATCTGAAATATTTAATCAATAATTGTTTGCAAAATTTATTTTATACATTGGTCATCCAAAATTTCAAAACAAAACAAAACATTATAGATGCTTTGGCATAATTATTGACCTCAATTTTCTCAAAGGACAACACCTTCCGTAGAATTTTATTTTAATTACCATTAATAGTTGTCGTGACCATGCAAGGGCTAGGCTCCCCAAACCATGAGGAATTGATCCATGTCACCCTATATGTTGAGATGGCCTTCAAACAAGGTGATCATGGTGTCGACCAAATACTGGATTTTCAACCTTTCGAACGTGCCAACATTTTGACTCTGCATTTAATTTTTTAAACACATAAGATCCTTACAACTTCCATCAATGTATCGAGCGTTTTATAAATAAGACTAAGCCAATAAAGGCTTCAACAATAAATAAACTCTTCGTTTCAATGTAGACTTCTCTTGGGATCGAATTTTCATCCTTCAAAAAAGAGCTTTAATTGGGAAATGGGAATTTTTTGAGATGGATGCCAATCGCACCCGATCCTAGGTGGCTAACAATTGGAAGCCTCACATCTCATTCACTCAAAAAATTAACATTTTAGTCAAAAATTGATTTTTCTTCCACTTTTTTCACAGGGATGATTGGGAAAAAATTCTCTAAAGTTTGTGGGTATGTGGAAATTTTTTTTTGAGGTTTACATAAGTGGTATTTGGGTTTTAATCCCCTGACTGATGTTCCCTGTCAGTGACTAGTTTAAGTTAAGCTTCATGGATTGCCACTAGAGTTTTGGATACACAAATCCATTTGGACTATCATAGACTTGATTAGCAAAATCATCTTCCTAGACCAAAAAATGTTCTATGGATATGATAAGAAGATTGCATGGATTTTAGTCGAGTTCATTATTGGTGCATTAAGATGAATATTTAAAATAAATACTACTACCTACATTAATTATCAACCCAAGGTAAGTATGTTTATTTCAAGGGTGTTCAGAAAATTTTATGCAAGTGAAATTAGAGGTTAACAAATAGAAATAGTTGCATGAAGTAAAATCTAATTCTCGAACTTCAATCAAGACAATTCTGAAAGGAGTAATTAAATAACTTTAATCAATCAACTTAAATTAATTCTGATTTATTCTATGGAGGCATCAAACTGAAATGCAAGGATTAAAGAATTCACATTTAAACAGAATCACTAATCAACATCTAGAGCAATCTATTTAATCTGACAAAGAATACTGCAGTAACTAAACCGTGAGTAACTCATTCATGCTCTGTAATTGAAATTATTAATGACTGATCAACCAAATAATATCACTCAGAATTAACAGCAATATAAATATTTAAATAACTCTGGTAAATGAAAGAATAAAATTCATGTGGAAAGTAAAAGCGATTAATACTTTAAATCAATGGAAACACAAACCACTCAATGCTGATGAGAATTAAACCAATTACAATTCTGCGAAACACAGAAATGATTAATTGCAGAAAAGGAAAATAAGATTATAACAAAAGAAAGTAGTAGATCTCCTTGTGACCGGGCCGAGAGTTTCCAGAAGTCTCTACTAGAATATATTCAGAACGCGATTACGAAGGAACCACTATCTCTTTCATTAAATTCAATAGTCAAGATGCAACATCGTTGAGAGCGAAAACTTTGTTATGAAGGAATGTAAATAGTACACAATTACAACATATGGGTAAAAATCCTCCTATTATGTTTTACCTATTACAACATACGGGTGAAAAACAGAACGGATAATAGCGAATCCTCAGGATCAAGATATCCTGAGGATTTCGTAGCTGTCTAGCAGATTGCATTATAAAATAGGCATGATCCTCCTCATCTTTCGTTGTTTTGTATAAAAAGAACATGATCTTTTCCCTTTCTTGACCGTTGTTGTTCATTTGTTTGAACGACAATTATTTGGTTCAGATTTCCTACACATAAAAACAACAAAAGTTAGATTTTATGCCAATAATCACATAGTTTGTTGATAATTAGTTTTACCCTTTGTTTACAATTATTTTTTCTAGATTTATTTCCAAAGTGAAGGTAAACACATGAAATTTAGTAATAAATTGAGCTAATTATGAGGGTAAAACATACCTTTTTCATGGCCCAACATACTCCCTAGCTTATCTTGTTTCATGTCCTCATGCAATGAGATGGTTGAGGTGTAACAATGTCAAGGAATAAGCAGGATAGACTTCCTCCTTATATAATCTAAAACCATGTGTCTGTTTGACTTTTGCAAAAGCCTGGTTTACATGACCCTCTAGAAGATCATAGTCATGGTGATAGCCTTCAGGAGGGTACTATATAATAGGACACATGTAGTGGCATCCTATCCATGTAGGACCCATGCATAAAATTATGTTGTTGTATGTGTTAAAACAAATAGAAACAGCTTTAAAGTTCCTGTAATTAAATGGCTCCTAATTTTTAACGTTGTTAGTGGAAGTCTGCCATCTTTACTTGGCTGCTAACAAAGCATCTTCTTTGATCTCTTGAAATTATTCTCTCCCTGCCTGTACAATGTCCTTATGGAGTGGCCCCAATTTAGCTATGACCCCTTCTTGTTTCATGAATCTCTTATGTTTAGTGAAGAGATGCAAGAGTTTGGTGGGTTCTCCTCTAACCGAGAGATCCAAGCCATATTCCCTTCTTTGAAAAGTGTTATAGGCTTTAGCCCATTTGATCTGATTATCGGCAAAAGAAAGGAAGGCTTGAAATTGGATGTCCCTTATGAAGGGACTAGGGTTACTATCTCACTCATCTTCCAAAAAGAAAATGTGTAGATACAATTCACATAGGAGTCTTTGAACCTTCTCATTATGTTCCCCACAACACTAGACAAATTTTGTAGTGGTCTTAAATTCGATGGGTTTCCTTGCTCTAATGGCTTTCAATTTTAATAGCATATATATTTCTAATAAAAACAGAGCATAATTAGTATCAGGTGATCTGCAAGATAATACATCCGAGTAAAGTGAGTAAATAGTATTTGTTTTCTTCATGGCTTCCTCAAGCTAAGCTTGTGCTTTCTTTACCTTCTCTTGTTCGCCTATGAGGTTGGCGAAAGTTTCATCTTCAGTTGCAACAAGCTTGTTGAGTTTTTCCAGCAACTCCTGATGCACCTGTAAGGGTACCACTTCCTTCTTATATTTGGAAAACTCCTAATGGGTCTGTGTCAATTTATTTTGAAGCCTTGAAATAAAAACTTCTTTTCTCAGAGGAGTATAACAAGGTGTTTCGTCTGTCTGAGATTCCTCTATCTGTGTTTCCAATTCCGTTTGGGTGTCAACAGTGTCTGTTTCTTTTTTAGGCTTCCAGACCTTATCTGCCTCTTTTAACAATTCCCTTAATTGCTTGACTATTTTCTTCAATTTCTTGTATTTCTTGCGCAACTTCCTCAACTTAGCCCTAACTGGCCTATTCTTCTTTATAGGGTTTTCAATAGAAGAGGGCACAGTATTTTTTTCAGGCACAAGGGGATATGTGCTAATTTCTAGGCCATAATCTACTGAGATAGTGTTTTCTTCAGGCACCAAAGGGGTTGTTCCTATATTGGTATCCTGGTCCAATGGGACAGTGTTTTCTTCATGCACCAAAGGGGTTGTGCTTATATCAGTATCCTGGTTCACTGGGATAGTATCTCCTGACTGGTTCTCAGATTTAGGAACTCTCTCTGCAAGGGTTTATTCTTCCAAATATTCATTACCACAGGGAGTTGAATCCATTGAATCCTACAATTCCTCATTAGAAGGTAAAATCTTAGTGTGGCCAGAACTGCCAGTAGAGGCAGACTGGTCTAGGGGATTACTCTGCCCCTGAGAATTCCTGGAGGAATTTCTTTCTTCACAGAATGCACTCATACTTTTCAACACTCTAGCTATTTCTTCCTTATATTACTGTAGGAATTCATCTTGCGTGCTTATAGGAGGTGTATGGGATGGGCCTACCTCATCGGCTAAGGTTGAGGTGTCTTGTCATGAACTTAATCGTTTAGAGCATCCTCATTTTACTGGGCCCGAGGTTGAGGGATAAGTCCTTTTTCTTCTTGTTTTTTTTGAAACTGATATATCTATTCTTGGCTGGTCAACTTCTCTATTATCAGGATTTTCTTCTGGTGGGGTTAGGGTAGGGTTTACAAAGCTGTCCCAAGTTAACTGATGTTTGTTCAATTCATGAATGGAAATCAGCTTTATCAGACCATGACAGATGATAATTGTATGTGGATTCTTAGCCCTCCTAACCTGACTAGATATGTCATGCAACAAAGAATTCAAGAAGAATGGAAAACTAACTGAAATTTTCTATTTGAGTATGGCTAGAAGTTTGAGTTTTCGGGGTTTTACCACGTCTTGGTGTCTGTTGCACGTAATATACTTCTGAACTGTGATTTCCAATTCTTGCCAAGGTTCCTTCAAAGATGCAGTGAGAATACCTTTCCCTTTGTGTATCAATTTCTTGTATGGGTCCTAACACTGCCACTGCTTCATGTAAGAGAACATGCTTAATGGTCCACCTTGTTCCTACGGGCGGAAGTCTGGAAACCTTGGCTATTACAGCTTCTGATAGTGTTATGTCTCTGTCCTTCTAAATTGTGTGTCCATCCTATAGGTTCTTCACGAATTCTAGTGCTATCTCATTGTGGAATCCCTGTAATTTGTCCAGATATGGGAGCCAGTGAGTGCTCTAAAGGATAGCATGAACTTGTTCTGTGATATTGAGTACTGTGGGCTCATTGTGGACAGATCTCCCACCCATGACTGTTGTGTTTCAGAGACCGAATTCACACTTCTGCATGCATTTCTCACGACTTTGTAAATTTGGAACAACACAAATACTGGATTCAAATACTTTAAAACTGTTTTAAAAAGAGTATAAATGCCATTATATATATCTAGCATATCAGTAGGTTTCGACGGATTTTGATAATTAGTTCACATTCTTTCTCATAATGTACACCTTTCCCCCTCCAATGAGAGAAGGGCGTCCACGCCCTTAGAGTGTAGAAAAAGAGGAAAGACGTTGAGGATCAATAATGCAACAGAATAATAATCAGAGTGACGTACATTGTGGTAGAAATCCACCAAAGTAGCTAAAATCATAAGAAAGGCGGGGAAATGATCAAAATAGGAAAAAACGGAGGAATAATTATCATGAGAAAAATAAGTTTTGCTTTGATGGAAAGTTGTGATAGAAACATGATAGGTAAGGAGTGGTAACAGCTGCAGGTATAAATTCATCATGCATAATTAATTTAATTCATATGAAAGTGTAGTTTTACCATGCATATTGGTTAATATAAAGATAACATTGTTCAAATGGTAAATTCACCTTTTGGGATGATTTAGTAGGAATAAGTGAATATAGAATAATTGGCTCTTATCATGGAACTCTAATACCACAAGTAGAGCCACTGCTACCAACAGGTGTCCATAGCCTTGACAGGGTTTCTTTTTAACCCAAAAATGAGCGAGAATCATATGTTTAGTGCTTAGATAATTTTTTGTTCTTATAGAGAGACCATTGTGTTGGCATGGTAACTAGATAACCACAATGCCATTCACTAGGATTTAACAAAGTGATCAAGTTGGTTCGTGATGAGACCTCCTGTCCTTCAGGAAATTTTTGCTTGGCTAGAAGGTCATTGCCCTGGTGTGGTGGCCATTATGAGAATTTTACTTGTTATCTCCTTATGATCATGGTAGGTTGGCTCATGATGAGACCCCCTATCCTCTGTAAAAATATTTGCATATTATTATTATTATTGTTATTTTGGATCATAAATAGAGGGAGGCTCATTAAATCCTTAAGAGTTAGGGATGGTGTGAGGAGTAAAAAGAAATGCCAATAAAAATTATACCCTTATTCCTAAGTAATCATGCCCCAGAGGATCATCCATTGATAGTATAAAAATATAAACCAACATGGTATTAAGATACTGAATCCTTTATAATATGTCTAAAGAGGAGATATCCAACAAGCCATTATATAGATGAACCGTATCAATGTCTGAAAATAAAGATACCCATTAAAGATAAAAAAAAATCATAATGTTATC
The DNA here is from genome assembly GCA_034641835.2 of Pinus albicaulis. Classification (NCBI taxonomy): domain Eukaryota; kingdom Viridiplantae; phylum Streptophyta; class Pinopsida; order Pinales; family Pinaceae; genus Pinus; species Pinus albicaulis. The sequence goes on along the minus strand of CM076572.1, from coordinate 1,092,191,131 downwards.
AGTATCGTTGTTTTTCTCCTTCCTAGATACACATTCCCTATTCAACATTATGATTTTCATGACAAAATGTATGAAAAAATGCTTATATGGCAATAAAACTAGAAAAAGTTCATTTAGATAGCTATTCATTACAAAATCGTGGCTTTTCATTTGATAGAAAAACAATTGTTCAATTGATTGAACAATATCTATTCAATCGATTGAAAATAAAAAAAACACACAAAAGAAAAATTGGTTACTCATTTGACCGAATAACAACTGTTCAGTCGATTGAACAACAACTGTTCAATTGATTGAACAACAAAAACATGCAAATGAAAAATCAGTTATTCATTTGACCGAACAACAATTGTTCAGTTGATTGAAAAACAGTTGTTCAATTGATTGAACATCAAAAAAATACGCAAAAGAAAGATCAACTCTTCATTTGACCGAACAACAGTTGTTCAGTCGATTGAACAACTATTGTTCAATTGATTGAACAGAAAAAACATGCGAAAATAAAAATCAGTTGTTCCTTTGACCGAATAGAAGTTGTTTAGTAGATTGAACAACAGTTGTTCAATTTATTGAACCTCAAAAATATGCAAAAGAAAAATCAGTTGTTCATTTGACTGAACAGAAAAAACACGCAAAAAAAAAACGAAAGAAGGAAAGAAAGAAAAGACAAGGGATTTTTGTATTTGTACAGTGATGCTTATCTGAAAATAGCAAATTAAAATCAAATGCAAGAAAATACATACATTATTTACAAACTGAAAGGAACATATTTTCATGAAAGTAAATTTGTCGAGTCATTACTCCCTGCAGCTTAAATTTTCATAGCGGGGTCATCACGTACTTGTTGTAAAAAAGACTCCTTTCTGAGTGGTTTATGATAAATACTTACCCAATATCCATTTACTTAGAAGGAAGAGCCAGACCCATCTATGGTAGTAAAAGTGAGAGTGCCATTGATATGCACTTCTTGAATTTCATATGGGTCGATCCATCTTGTTTGTAATTTTACCTGGGAAGTCTTGAAATCTGGAATCGTAGAGGAGTGCTCAGTCTCCTTCTTGAAACATCTTCTTCTTGATAAGGTTTTAATGCTTAATGATTTATAGAAATTATACAATATGCATGTATATATTGGATTCACCCGATCTAACAATATGCTAAAATTAAATATTGAATCGCTTCTACAAATCTTTGCGGAATTAAAAACATAATCACAAATTACATAAGCATGAATAAAGATCAATCACACACAACACAGATAATTTCCTGGGGAAAGCTTACAACTAAAAACCCCACTATCTTCTATTGTATATTATATCATGGATCATGAAACAATTACATAAAAAACTCCAATCACAAGAGCCCTCAGTACATTAGCTAATTTTCTCACACTGCCATACAAAAATTGGTAAATCCCTTAGCCAATTTACTGTCTCCAGATAGCCTGACTCCACTGTGCAATCCCTAATGGTAAAGAACTCTGAATGACAGATGCCTTGCCTACCTTGAATGCGTAAATATCATGGGATCATCCAATGTGTGTGTGCTTGCATCTGTGCAAGCGGATAATGTCACAACTGATAGTTATCTTCCCTTTCACCTAGAACTCAACTAGGTATCCACTAGATCTGACATGCATGCAGTTAATAATAGTAAAAACATCAGTTGCATGTGAGATCAGTACATGTGAATTAATTAATATTTAATTCACTTGATCTCTCACTAATGTATCTGTAGTTACAACTATCACAACTGCCCTTAACTCAATTAACTAAGTTAAACTTATTTACAACTTGCACAACTCATGCACCACTACACTTCCAACTCTGTTACAACTAGAATCACTCAGTTACAACCCAAGTCACTCTGCATGTCCCACCAACCAACCTCTTAACTTGAAATTCACTTAGCTAACTAATTTTCCACCTTAGTTAACTATTTTCAAGTCCACATTGAGAATAGATTACAATTTAATGTCCATCTAAATTAAGGGATAATAAAAATATGCATTCACCTAAAATATAGCCATTCACGTAAAAATAGCCTGTGTGGGCCCCACCCTAGTGTAGGTGCTTAATTTTCACTAGGATCATGGATTTTGTTTCCGGATGCCAATTTAACCTTTTCTTGTTGCAAACTTCAACACTCCCTCTCAACAAGAAAGGAATGTCCTTGCATGCGACATGTAACCCTTGCATGTGACATGAAACTCCATGAATACGACATGCAACCCTTGCATGTGACATGCAACTCCATGTGTGCGACATGCAACTCATGCATGCAACACTTCTGTAGTGTTTCTCGCACATGCAACTCTTGCATGCAACACTTCACTAGTGTTTATCGCACATGCAACCTTTGCATGCAAAACTTCTGAAACTGAATAGCCTCCAAAAAACTGAATTAGTATAATGCATCTGTCATTAAAGTCTTCTGACTTGTTGCTAGCTACTGCACATGTCTACTGGAATGCACTCTGCACTTCCTGCCAAATCTGATATGTGCTCCAGTATCTGACACTGTCACTTTTATTTCATGTCCTCACGACATCTCACTACATCAATCCAACTAATCCTTCTACTGTTGCTCTGTGGGATCCTCATAGCCAGGTTCGATTCATGAGATCCACACCATCTCAATGAATCCTACCCAAAATTTATTCTTGGGATTAATCATGAATGTCGCCCACCTAACACCTGGTGGTATAGATGCATGCACTCCCTCTTCCCATCTGGCTCGAAATTTCTCTACATGAGTCGTTGCTTCCACTCCATGATCCTCCACATGTGGTTTCTCCATATCTTGAGGCTCATTCTCACCCGCATGCAAATCCAGCTCCCTCTCAAGGGTCAATTGCATGGATTTCTCACACTTCCCAATGGTTGGAAGCTTTGTATAAGTTGCATCTACATAAAGTATATAGATATTATTCACACAAATCCCAATATTCTTTTCTTGTCCTGTTGCTTTGTGTCGCAGGAAAAATTTTCCTTCACTGAAAACAACATCATAGCCTCTACCCTCTAACATTGCAACTGAGACTAAATTTTTCTTCAAACCTAGTACATGCATTACATTTTTTAATTAAAATAGTTTACCTAACGCCCTATGAAAGGTAATGGTGCCAATCCCAGTAGCACCGTACCGTCTGTCGTCGCCCAATTCAATATGCATCTGGAGATATTTCTCCTCCAAGTTACTGGAGAGTTCCTTGTCTCCCATCATGTGAAAGGAAGCACCACTATCAAAGTACCACCCCGATCCCAATGCACTTGACACCATGCATGCACTCCAACAACCTTCTTGTTCTTCTTCTTTTGTGGATATTTTGTGGCAATATGTCCATGCTCATGACTGTGAAAACACTCCACTTTGGACATGTTGTGCTCCTTGCCATCTTCGCCGACCTCAAATTTAGAATGGAATTTCTTCCCCTTCCCCTTCTTTGCCTTGGCAGCCAAAGAAAAATCCTCTTCATCATCATGCTTTAATGAATATCCATATCTGGTGTTCTGCCTGAACTCCTCCTGCACCAGATCCGACCACAGTCTTCCCAATCCGGTAAGTTTTTCCATTTCGTTGATAGAGTCTTCATAATTGTGCCAACTCTTACGAAGTCCTAGGAGAGCCGAACTCACCAAATCATCATCAACGATAGTTATTCCTACACTCCCAAGTTCATCCTGACATTGGACAAACTTTTTTAAGTATATCGGAATATTGTCATTCTTTTCCATCTTTATCTTCCTGAGTTTATCTTTGAGCTCCAATTTCCTATGGTCGTGGTTGCTTTTTAATAGATCCATCAAATCCTTCGACATAGAATATGGGTGTGGCTTTCCCATGGAGGCTTGAGATAATGTGGTCCCGTACTCCCTCCAACAGGATCCTCCTTGCCCTTGCCACTTTCTTTTGCCATGCATCAAGATTGGCAGCGTCTGCAACATCTAGCTTAGGAACATCTTTTTCAATGAATTCCTTCAAGCCATTGTCTTCGAGTACCACCTCCATCCTATCCTTCCAAGAAATGTAGTTTGATTTTCCCTCGAGTGCATACTCTAACTTCAATCCATTGAAAGCCATTTCGATCTTGAATCAGTTGTAGCAACAAGAAATTATTTCTGCAAATTTGAATTATTTCCCACTAGAAACTCAGCTCTGGCTTCACTTCTGCAATTTCCTGTGCTATGATACCATGTAGAAATTATAAAATATGCATGTATATCTTGGATTCACCTGATGTAACAATATGCTATAGTTAAATACTGAATCACTTCTACAAATATTTGCGGAATTAAAAACACAATCGCTAATTACATAAGCATGAAGAAAGATCAATCACACACAACACAGATAATTTCCCAGGGAAAGATTACATCTAAAAACCCCACTATATTCTATTGTATATTATATCATGGATCATGAAACAATTACATACAAAACTCCAATCACAAGAGCCCTCAATACATCAGCTAATTGTCTCACACTATCATACAAAAATTGGAAAATCCCTTAGCCAATTTACTGTCTCCAGATAGCCTGCCTCCACTGCACAATCCCTGATGGTAAACAAACCTGAATGATGGATGCCTTGCCTTCCTTGACTGAGTAAATATCATGGGCTCATCCAATGTGTGTTTTCTTGCATGTGTGCAAGCGGATAATGTCACAACTGATAGTTATCTTCCCATTCACCTAGAACTCAACTGGGTCTCCATTGGATCTGACATGCATGCAATTAATAATAGTAAAAACATCAGTTTCATGTGAGATCACTACATGTGAATTAATTAATATATAATTCACTTTATCTCTCACTAATGTATCTGTAGTTACAACTAGCACAACTGACTTTAACTCACTTAATTGAGTTAAACTGATTTACAACTTCCACAACTCATGCACCACTGCACTTTCAACTCTGTTACAACTAGAATCACTCAGTTAGAACTCAGGTTACTCTACATGTCCCACCAACCAACCTATTAACTCGAAATTCACTTAGCTAACTGATTTGACACTTCAGTTAACTATTTTCAAGTCCACATTGAGAATAGATTACAGTTTAATGTCCATCTAAATTAAGGGATAATAAAAATAGGCATTCTCCTAAAAATAGCTTGTGTGGGTCCCACCCTAGTGTAGGTGATTAATATTCACTAGGATCATGGATGTTATTTATGGATGCCAATTTCACTGTTTCTTGTTGTAAACTTCAACATGATTGTGGTGCATTGTAGAGAAAGTAACTAGGCTTCATCTAATTCGTTTATCTGTTGAAGTCTTTTAATTTGAGCCTCCCTCAAGTCCAGTCTCACTTCTTGAGGTGTTCTGAGAGTATTTATTTCAAATTCGATGGGAAAAATAGGTTCCTTGCCAAATACAAGTTGGTATGGAGAATATGCAGTAGTATTTCACCAAGTTGTGCGATAAGCCCACAAGGCCTTTGGCAATCTACTAGCCCAGTCCCACCGATGTGTCAAAATTTCCTTAGTCATAATTGCTTCAATGACCTTATTGGTACTTTCGACCTGCATGTTTTCTTGCGGGTGATATGGAGAAGTGATTCTATGCATGATGTGGTGGTTTCTTAAAGTGGATGTAATCTTGTGTCCTATGAACTATGCCCATCCATTTGTTATCACTTCCCTGGGTAAACCATACCGCACAAATATCTCAAAAAGAAAATTAATAATATTTTCTTTTGTAGCTCTTGGCAACGCTATTATTTCACCCCATTTCATTACATAGAATGTGGCAACCAGTAGGTAGGATTTCTGGTTTGAAGGTGGATTGAATGGGCCAACAAAATCCAATGCCCATCATTTAAAAGGTTCTATTACCAATTGTGGTTGTAGTGGCATTTCATCATATTGACCGGGGCAGCCCATCCTTCGGCAGCTATCACAGGCCTGCACATATTTCTTAGCATTGTTAAAAATAGTGGGCCAATAATAGCCCATTTGTAATACTTTGCGCCCGGTTCTGCGGTCTGCGAAGTGTCCACCACAAGGTTAGTCATGGAAGGCCTTCAGGATGTTGAAAATTTCATCTTCCTGAATGCATCTGCGTATGTACATATCAAACCCTGTATGGAAGAGATATCCACCAATCCAAGAAAATTGAGCTCTGCACTGGATAATCAGCTTCCTTTATTTTGTTGTTAAATGTCTGGGCAGTTTTCCCACTGCGAGATAATTTTCCATGTCTACATACCATGGCACTTTAACTGATATAGAAAACAAGTGTTCATCAGGAAAATAGTCATCTACTGCTAGCGAATAATTTATCCTTGGAACCTGCGACAGAAAATCTGCGACTACGTTCTCCTTTCCTGGACGGTCTTTAATGGTGATATCAAACTCCTGCAAAAGTAACAACCAACGAGTCACTCTCCCATTTGTAATTGGTTTATTCGCTAAGTACCTAATGGCAGAATGATCAGTATATAGAAATACTTGATAGCCAATTATGTAATGTCTAAATTTATTTATGGCATATATGACTGCTAAGAATTCCTTTTATGTTACTGTATAATTTAGTTCAGGAGGGGTGATATTTTTGCAGATATGATAAATAGCGTAGGGGTTTTTGTCCTCTTCTAGACCGAGAACTACTCCTATCGTTGTGTCTGATGCATCTGATGAAATATGAAATGGTAGTTCCCAATTGGGACCACGCAATACTGGTGTAGTCGAGACTAATTTCTTTAAATCTGTAAAATCAATGTCACATTATCAAACCATTTAAATTCAACATTTCCAGTTAAAGCATACAAAGGCGCAGCAATTTGTGAAATTTTTTTTATGAACCTATGATCATATATTGCATATCCAAGGAAGCTACGTACCTTTTTCTGAGTACAAGGTGTGGATAGTAAGAGAATTACCTCTATCTTTGTCGGATCTACCTATATTCCCACCACATAAATGTATTGTCCTAGGATTACACCTTATGTCATCATCATGTGACACTTTTCATTACTCAAACATAAACCTAGTGGTGATACATCATTTCAACACGTTTTCCAATGTTTGTAGTGCTTGTTCAAAATCGTCCCCATATGGGCTTAGGTCATCCATATAAACTTCAAGTCCTTCATTTATTAGATCAGCAAAAATGATGAGTATGGCCCTCTGAAATTTAGTTGGCGCATTACATAAGACGAAGGGTAATACTCTGTAAGAAAACATACCCCATGGGCAGGTGAAAGTGGTCTTGTCCTCGTCTTCAGGGGCAATTTGGATCTTATTATAGCCGTTGAAGTTGTCAAGGAAGGAAAATAATCATTTCCCTGCCAATGTATCAAGGACTTGATCGATAAACGGAAGAGGGAAGTGGTCCTTCTGCGTGGCTTTGTTTAATTCCCTATAATCCACACAGATTCACCACTTGCCATTTTTCTTAGGGACAACCACCAGAAGAGAGACCCATTTAATATCTGAAATAGGATAAATAAAATTCACATCTAGAAACTTCTGTAATTCTTCCTACACGATATCTTTAAGGTGCGGGTATAATCTTCGTTGAGGTCGCCTGATGGGATGAGCATATTTTTCGATGTAAATATGATGGGTACATAGTTGGGGATCTATGCCCTTGATGTCTGGATAATCCCAAGCAAAAGCTCCTTTGTATTTTTGTAAAATTTTAATGAGATTCTGATGTTGGTCACTATTCAAATTGTCATTAGTGTTCAAAATTTTTCCTGATTCAATTTCAACAGGTCTGGTATTATGAACGGAAGTTGTGGGTATGTGCTGGTCATCTTTATCCTTTAAAGGATCTTCCCAGGCCTCATTGTGAAGAATTACTTTTAACATTTAGCATTTTGAATTTTCCGCAACAGCTGGTTGATTAATAAAATTACTAATTATGCCATCTTCAGTCTTATTTTAGAATTCAAGTGCTTTTGCTACTATGAGTGGTGAACAGATATTTTCTTCCAGGTATGCGGGCAGATGTTTATGATTTTTTACAATGGGAAGACTCGGTTTGGCAGGGGGATATAAAATAAGGTTTTTTACAGCATCACCCTTAGAAATGGTCATGTTTCCTATATGAAATCCTATGTAAGCATCACCTGTCACCAACCAAGGTCGACCCAGAATCAAGGGATGTCCATCCAGTCGACTTTTCAGATTGATGACTAAAAAATCTACCGGGTATTGCCATGAGTCAACGGAAACCATGATATCCTGTAAATTTCCTTCTGGTTTAACAACTGATCAATCAGCAAGTTCCAGCAAGGTGGTGGTTGGTTCTAAAGCGATGATACAAAGTGTTTCACAAGTTTCCGCCGTCAAAATATTAATGGTTGTGCCCAAGTCGACTAATCTGTTTGGAAAAGAGCGGCCTTATATTTGGACTATAACTATACGACTCCCTGATTCTTCATATTTTATAGGTGTTTTCCTGCCCAACATTAAATCAGACAAGGTTCCTACGACATGGACAATTGGTGAAGTTTTTTTTTTCCTCACAGGTTTTTTCGTGCATGGTTCTTTAATTGTCTTAGCATAGATAGGGATATCTTGAATAAACTAGAGGAGAGGAATTTTAATACAAAGATTTTTAAGTTCCCCTAAAAGATCAAAATCTAGATAGACAATTGGTTTAGGTATCACTAATCTTTCAGGGAACGGGGGAGAGGTATTGATAAGTTTTCCAGAATATTCTTGTTAAACTATTCCTTCTCCCTGTTTTATTTTTGTGTTGATCACAGTTGATGGATTGATTGCAGTCAGGGGTTATAATTTGTCTTGTTGTAGGTCTAAATTTCCCCCAAGTTAATAACACACCCAGATCTCAACCTAAGTTCACTGCATTATTTTTTTTCAGTTTCGAGGTCTAAAATTTTGACAATCTCTATTAGTTGCACCAGTCTATTATTTGGATTCGGGTTCGGTTGAGCTGGCAGTTGAGGACGTATCAGAGGCTAAGAATTTTGTGGTAACGGATATGGATCTATTAATGTGGGGTGAGGTTGAGGACCCATTCCCATAGGTGAATTGGTTATTCCCAAAGGTCTCTGCCAGTTTTGGGACCAGTTTGGATTTTGTGAAGTAGAGGCAGGCCATTGGGATGAGTATGGATTGTTCTACCAAAATGAAGGAGAGAAAGAAGAATTTGGCCAACTGCCTCCTTGAAAGGATTGAGTTGGCCAAGCAGGCATGGAGAATAGTTGGGATGGATAGGTGGAAAAAGGTGGTTGAGTTTGCCACGTTGTTCTAGAGTTTTGTTGTTGATTAAATTATGAAGAAGGAAAGAACTGAGATGGGTCTTGTGACATACCTAAAGATTGGGCTTGCCACTGTCAATATTGATTCATTAGATATATTGGTTCTATTTCTTATTCCGCTTCTTTGAAGATTTCTTTCAACCCTGGAAGTGACACACATTGTTCAGTGGCATGGTCTTTAGTGCAGATGGTGCACGTTTGGACCATTTCCAATGGGAATTCTCATTGGTTGTGCTTATTTCGATAGCATAGGCAAAAGATGACCAAGTTCTGTTCTGCTAAATTCTGCTTTTGCTTGACCTGCAAGACATCTAATTGTGTTGTGAGGGTACCCAAGATATCGGTCTTGAAATCCTCCAAGAGATTGCCAATTTCTATTCATGTTACACTATCGCTTGGAGTTCTATTATTCCTCGCAGCTAAATCCCGTCCTGTTGGCATAATGCGTGTGTTGGCTCTAGAGCACCTGACACATAATGAAATAATATCGTCATAATTTTCCTAATAGATATCTCCTTTCCCCATTATATTTAATGTTTCTATCCATTCATCTTTCATTCCTTTTATCATAGTTACTTTTAAGACATCTTTAGATAATGCAGCATAAGGGGACCTTTGTATATTGTATTGAAACCATTCAACATATTCTTCTAATGTTTCCTTATCTTTTGCAATCATGTTGAAGATTTCATCTTTTAATTCTCTAGTCCTCCAATAGTCTTGATATTTAGCAAGAAAAGAGTTTTTCATTTGATCCCAGGAATTAATAGTCCCTCCACCGAGCCCCATAAACCAGCGCAAAGTTACTCCCTTTAATGTAGAGGGAAACAATTTTAGTTTCTGAGGGTCAGTGGTGTAATCATATCTCGTACACAAAACATCAAATTCAAACAAGAAAGCATCTGGATCTTTCGAAGTTAATCCATGGAAAGTAGGGATGTTTTGCAACGGAATAGCTTTCATAGGGGCATTAGTGACTGGGTCAACAATAGGGTACTCCAATGTTGATGTTTGTCCCTTGGTTTTATTGTGCACCATCTAGTCAAATATGTGCCAATAACCTTCAGGGATTTCCTAGTCTGGAAGATTAATTCAGACCGGAGTAAAGTCAATTTTGGGAAAGGTCTTACACACTAGTGAAAAATGATGAAATAAATGACCAGGTGACTAAAAAATTTAGTCACCACAATTATTTCAAGTGAATTACTACTAAATTTGAGCAATTTTAAGTGACTGAACTAAAAATGACTAATTTAGTCTAGGAATAAAATATACGACTAGATAATAAGTGACTAAAATAAAAGTGACTAACTTAAATGAATAATTTAGTCTAGGGATAAAATATATGACTAGATAATAAGTGACTAAACTAAAAGTGACTAACTTAAATGACTAATTTAGTCTAGGATTAAAATATATGACTAGATAATAAGTGAAAAAATTAATAATGATTAATGTAAATGACTATTATTATCCAAAAATAAAAATATGACCAAATAAAAAGTACAAAATGTATATGAATTAGTAATTTATATCAGTAATTTTTAATTATGTCACTCCATAAATGGAAAATTGCAATTTTGATATTGAAGTGTTACATTTCACTACAAAAGTCTTTGAATCCATCTGCAATGTTAAAATTCTCTTATTTGTGTCCACTTTTTCCATCAGCCTGTTGATAAGTACTAGATGACACTTATCCAAGAAACAATGTTGGATACCATTCCCTTCATTTACCTCAGAGTGATCAGATCCATGATTCCCATTTCCACCAATATGGGCTCCTCCTCCCCAACGAATCTAATTTTGAACCCTCAAACCCCCACCCTTGCTAGGGCCCCGCTTACCTCCTCTACGATGCCCACATGCACCCAAACTAGGGAGCTGTGCATGCCTCACATTATTTCCACCCTTGCATGGCGCCATTGTGATTATTTACAAGTCTTCCAACCCCACAGGGCCATGGACGATAGGGGATGGAGAATTCCCACATCGCACTAGGGGCTTCATAATTCTCTAAGGTGGAGGAGCCCCGCCGCGTGCAGATTCCAGAGACCAGACCCCCCACCAGAGAAAACAACCACCACCATCAAATGCGCCAAATGTCGTCGCCCACCACTATAGGGAAGCACAAAGCCACTTCCCACTACCAGATAAAGACCACCACCACCAGGAAAACCAAATACCACCACACACCATTAAACCAACACAGGCTATTGAACAATAAATGATGACAAAGTAGTCGATTCCTGAGTGTAAATTCCCCTAGGGCAGTGACCAGCCTCCAAATTCTCTACACAGAGACCACACACCAATCCACCAAACACCATCGCACCCACACCGAAGGGCACATAATTGGGAAAAGAAACTATTTTTGCACCACCACCCTCGAGGTTTCCTAGACTACAGATTCCAACTTCCTCTCTTAGCACGAAAAAAAAAACTCACCTATAACTAATAAAAATGGAAATGGGTGAGCTCACTTCACTTTGACTTCCGATCCTCGACCCATGCGTCGAAAATGGCTAAGAAATGGAGCAAGAATGACGGTTTGAACACACCACACAAAAAAATTCCCACAAAAAGCACACACAATTAGCCACTCCCTATGTAAACCTTTGACCTGCGATGTTTATGCTTCCTCCTTGAAGACCAACACCTCTCAACAATAGCTAAGTGTAATGGAAAACTCAAATTTACCTTCAAAATTCAAATTTCTGAAGTCCTACCAAAATGTGTGCAGCCCGAGTCACCAGGGTCACTCTCTGCACGTGTTTACCTAATTTGACTTACTATCATGCAACTCAAGTCAATTGGGTCACATGATGCATGAGTCTGCCCATGCCCTGACCTGCTCCGCACCTCTAAACTATTTTTCTAATGCGCGCCCTGAATCACCCTACTCTTCCCGTTGTTCTGAATGTGCCCTAGAAAATACTCTGCTCAACACGAATGTTCTGAATGCACCTTGCCAAATCATCTGAATTGGCCCGCGCCTATTCCTGGATATAGTTTCTACCATGGTGTGGGTGCATGCTATGCATGACCTACGACCCAGCTCCACCCAAACATTTTTGCACAAGTCATGTTTGTTTTCCTTTGCTCTAGTCCTTCATTACAACTCCATGTAGCTCGACTCTGAACTTGGTTGAACATTGAATGAATGATTTTATAAACTCCCACGATGTCTTATATATATGTGTCATGCAGACCCATTCAGCCCTCGGTCATGACTCTGCACGAGTCATCCCACCCACCATCACGTTGGCATGCACACAATTATGAAATTTCGGCCTCTCCAATAGTGATAACATGTCGTCCCAGCCACAATTATGACTTAGATGTTCCATATAAACTTCTAATGCTCACACTCTCCATCACACGAGACTTTCTCCATTGGTGGGTCGCTCAGGGCCCCCGGGTCAGCTCGGCTGCTCACACCCCATCATGCCCAAGTCTCCCAAATGCTATATGGTGTGCCCGTATCACTGAATGTGATCACCAACACAACTTCGCTCGACGCCTTTGACTTGTCCACCCATTATGGGGTGTGCACCCACTCGTCGCATCCACCAAAATGCAATGTTTACTCGGTAGGTCTTTGTAATTTGCAAATTTGGCAATACAAACTGCAAAGGCAACATATGAACCACTTTGGGATTCTAGGATCTAGCCCTCCTGAATCCAGAGAGGGATCTCTCTATGAGTGTGTTAAAAAATGTGATCTTTAAGGCTTGAAATGTGATTTTAGGCTAGTTATGAAGAGTATGGGTTTTTGTTTTTTGTTTATTTTTGGTTGGGCAAGGACATGGAAGGTGAAGGAAGTTCAAATAAAGGGTGAAGGTGTATGCAAGTGAAGGGGTGATTCAGCTGATAAGATATGCAACAAGCAGCTTTAACCCATTGGGCTATGGAGTCATAAGAGGATTTAATTGGACAGCAAGGTACAAGAGTAATCCATGGGGCAAGTCACCTATGTCAAAGGATCTCTTAAGTTGAATTTGTGGAATGAAACAGATAGAAAAATGGGGAACAAGCAAGTGAAAAACAAAGAGCAGCCTGAGATCAAGTAAGTTCTTTGAAACTATCTTGCTTTGGCATATACTTAAAGAAAAACGTAAAAGTAATCCTAGATTAGGTAAGTGCTTTTAAACTAGCCTGCATCGAAGTACTTTCAATTAGCAAACATTAAAAAGCAGTTAGAATAGCTTAAGATCAAGTAAGGACTTTTAACCTATCCTGCTTTCAGCATATTCTATAAGAAAACACAGATGATAATAAAAAAGAGCAATATAAGATCAGGCAAGTGCTTCGAAACCAACCTGCTTCAATGTACTCTTAAGGAAAACTTGAAAGGAAGAAAACATATAGATAGAGCTTATCAGCAAGAGTAGGTTACTGTCAAGAGTAAATCCTAGCTCTATATTTACTATTATTTATCAAAGAAAGTGGACAGAATGGGAATATAAAGAGAAAACACAATTGAAAATGAGGAAAACATCACCATCGACATAAATCAAGATCCCATAAATCAGCAGCTTGTATTTGATGTTCAAACCAGTTACAATCAGCAAGCTCGATGGGTCTCTACAGCTTCAAACTTATCATTTCAGCTTATGTATCTTCAATTGCAAACAAGACTTCAGTAGCTTCAGAAAACTATTACATGAAATCAGATATCCAGAAACCAACCATTACAATGTGGTCCTCAAGGAGAATTTATAAGAAAATCTGGAAGTGGGAGAGTTTCTAGGGGTCAAGTATCATTAATTTCACAATCAATGCAATTCCTGGCCTTTGAAAACCAGGCAAGACATAAGGCAGGAATGCACTCAACCCATAACTCTGCTTCATAACTCTATTTCTACTTTTCGAGGCCTACGGGTCGAAAAGATTGGCTTCTGGGCTGTTTTTTATCTTTTAAAATGACTTTGCTGACAATTAGAAATAAGATCTTTTGATTTGTATTAATTTTTCAGCCGTCTTTAGGCGAATGTCTTATGTTCTGGTAATAACTAGGCCTTCTTTGATTTCAGTGAGGGCGCAGGTGTCTTTTGGTAGCTGGAGAGGTTGGCCTTTGGTGCTGGAGAGGGTTCAATTGGCCTCTGCTGTGGCGGTGGAGGCTTTCTCGGATTGACAGATGTATTTGTCTTTTCCTAAAACATTTTTAATTTACTTTCAGGTCTGTGTTTTAGGCTAAATTATGCCTCGGTCTTCTTTATGGTCTTCAACTTTAACGTCTTTAACACCTTTAAACACTAGATTATTTCATTAAATATTCAATTAGGGCCGTCAATTTCCTTAATTTCACCTGCGATACTCTTTGCGCTTCGGGGAGGATCTTTACGTATACGAGTCTTAGTGAGCGCGGGCGTGGAAACGAACGAATTCATCACTCTGTAAACTTTTGTAAAACACGATAAACTTGTTAAGAAAATCCATGTGGGAGTAGTGGTGGATGTTGTGGAGGATCGTGGGAATGGCGGCGCGAAATGTGTCCGGTGTTTGTAGTGGAGACAATGGTGAAAAATGCTATGTAATGGTGCAAATTTAGGTTTTAACCACGAACAGTATCTACACATGAATCTTATAACAGAAAATAAATAATAGCGAGAGCATAAAACATAAAATAGATAAACACAGAGATTTTCCCCTGGATCCCAAATTGGGACGACCAGCTTGATTTTTCATTATATTCCTTTTAGTGTTACAACACATATATATACATGCCTAAGCATACATAAACCCCAATCCATTAACCCTGGATTAGAACATAACCGTAGTTCCCTTGACCGGATCTACAAAATACCAGGGGCCGAAAACCATCGTACCCCAAAACCATGTGCAAAATCATGCACAAAACATGGGTGGGTCCGCCTATGAGTGGGTCCGCACACCAAACAAATTTTTGCCAGGGTGCTGTCCCGGACCCCAACAAGGGGGGCTGCCTCCCCCCTTGTGACCATCCTGTTGTGCCCAGCGCAACGTACAGCGCGTGGGGCTAGTTGTGGAAAGAATACAACACATACCCAACATTCTCCCACTTGTTGTTTTCTTTCCATAGGGGGCCACAGGAGAGCTTAGTCATTGGGCCAATTCTTCAACACCCATTGTTTCTCTACACTAAGAGAACTTCTGAGTGCTCATAGACTTCGTCAATGCATCTGCAACATTCTTCAAAGTGTCCACCTTTACCAGCAACACCCTTTTAGCCTCAACCATATCTCTAACAAAGTGATATTGAACATTAATGTGCTTTGTCTTTGAATGATAAGCAGGGTTCTTAGCCAAGAAAATTGCACTTTGGCTATCACAGTCTATCCTTATAGCTTGTTGTACCAACCCCATACTTGAACACAATCTATGCAACCAAATTGCTTCCTTGCTTGCATGAGTGGCTGCTATGTATTCTGCCTCTGTAGTTGAAAGAGCCACTACAGACTGTCTTTTACTCATCCAACTGACTGCGCCTCCAAATAGGCTAAACACATACCCACTTGTAGATCTTATTTGGTCCAGATCTCCAGCCCAGTCTGCATCAACAAAACCACGAATTTCCAACATTCTTTCCAATCCTGGTCTTCCCTGGTAGCACAAGCCATAATCACTAGTTCCACGTAAATATCTGAAAACCCGCTTCACTGCTGTCCAATGCTCCTTCCCTGGGTTTGACATAAACCTGCTCAATACTCCCACTGCATGTGCAATGTCTGGTCTAGTATAGACCATTGCATACATCAGACTACCCACTGCACTTGCATATGGAACACGGGACATATTCTCCTCTTCTTCTTGTGTCTTGGGACACTGTTCAGCAGACAACTTTACACCTACAGGAATAGGAACATTCACTGGTTTACTATCCTGCATATTGAACCTCTGCAATATAGTCTCGACATACTTCCTCTGGTTTAACCAGAGCTTCCTCTTTGCCCGATCTCTCTTAATTTCCATGCCCAAAATATAGTTTGCAGCACCAAGATCATTCATGTCGAATTTGGAGAACAGTTGGGTCTTCAAATCTTGGACAATTTCTTTGTCATTTTCCAATCAACAACATATCATCCACATACAAGACCAAATAAATAACACAGTCACCAATTAATTTAAAATAAACACAGTGATCCTCCTTGCTTCTGGTGAAGCCAAGTCCTCGTATATAGGTATCAAATTTCTGATACCACATCCTTGGTGACTGTTTTAACCCATACAAAGACTTCTTCAACCTGCATACCAGTTCTTTCTTACCCTTCACCATAAAGCCTTTAGGTTGCTTCATGTAGATATCCTCTTCTAGATCCCCGTGAAGAAATGTTGTCTTCACATCCATCTGTTCTATCTCAAAATCAAATGCAGCAGCAACAGATAAAAGTAATCTAATAGAAGTAACCTTGGCAACAGGAGAAAAAATATCACCAAAATCAATTCCCGAAACCTGGGAATAACCTTTTGCTACCAACCGAGCTTTGTATTTCTCCACCTTGCCTTCTACATTCATCTTCTTCTTAAACACCCATTTTCTCCCGATGGGCTTCCTTCCAGCCGGCAACTCCACCAGATCCCATGCCTCATTTTTGTGCAAGGATTCCATTTCATCAACCATGGCCTCCTTCCAGAGTTTTCCATCCTCTGAATCTACTGCCTCCCTGACAGTTCTGGGTTCATCATCGGTTATAGTTAAGGCAAAACCTGAACAGAAAGCAGATGGACTATACCTTTCTGGTTGCCTTCTTTCCCGAACTGATCTTCTCAAAGCTGGAGTTTGTGGCTCTTCATCTTCTGAGTCTTCTTCTGTTGTAGAGTCTGATTCATCCTCCTTTATCTCAAACTCTATCTTCTCGGGTTCCTTTGGTAGGAATTCATGTTTAACAACATCTTTCACTTCTCTAAACACCACATCTCGGCTGTACACAACCTTCCTTGTTTCTGGGTTCCAAAGCTTGTAACCCTTTAAACCATCCTTATACCCAATAAAGATGCACCTTTCGGATTTATTATCCAACTTGGTCCTTTTCTCCTTTGGAACATGTACATATGCATCACATCCAAATACCCTTAGATGTGAAAGAGAGGGTTTCTTACCAGTCCATACCTCATGTGGAGTCTTATCATCCAACGCTGATGAAGGTGATCTGTTAACTAAGTAACATGCAGTCTCCACTGCCTCTGCCCAGAATTCTTGTCCTAACCCGGTACCACTGAGCATGCTTCTTGCCTTTTCCATTAGCGTTCTGTTCATTCTTTCTGCAACTCCGTTTTGCTGAGGTGTGTATGGAGTAGTCTTCTATCGTGCTATACCACACTTCTTACAGAACTCTTCAAATTCCTTCTTGCAGAACTCCCCACCATTATCTGTCCTCAACGCCTTTATCTTCTTCTCTGTCTGGTTTTCCACCAGAGCCTTAAATTCTTTAAATCTGTCAAAATATTCAGATTTCTTCCTCAAGAAATATATCCATGTATTCCTTGAGAAGTCATATATGAATGAAACATAGTACACAGACTTTCCCAGTGATGGAACTGACACAGGTCCAAACACATCACTGTGCACAAGTTCTAATATCTTGTTCGCCCTCTTAGCACTAGAAGGAAAACTCACCCGATTTTGCTTCCCATATACACAATGTTCACAGAAATCAAAATCCAGAGAGAAATTAGACATACCTTCTACCATACCATTTCTATGCAGTATCCGAAGGCCCTTCTCTCCAATATGTCCAAGCCTTTGATGCCATAGCATGATCTTTTCTCTAGAGACAGCTAGGCTTTCCGCTCCACTTTCAGGAACCATAGAACTGTTACACCCATCAATAGCAGTGCTACCTTGTAGCTTGTACAGAGTTCCAGTCTGAACTCCCCGCATTAATACCAGTGCTCCCCGAACCATCTTGCAGGCATCTTTCTCGAACACTGTTTTTACACCTGCATCATCCATCTTGCTTACAGAAATCAGATTTCTGGCCAATGCAGAAATATGCAGAACACCAGGAAGTGTTCTAATCCTTCCACCTTGCAGCTTCAGCTTGAACTTTCCACGTCCAATGATTCTGGCCTTCCTATCATCCCCTAGGAAGACATCACCACCATCATATTTCTCATACTCGCAGAACCACTCCCTATGGGGAGTGAAGTGAAAGGATGCACTTGAGTCAATCAACCATGACTCATGATCTACATATGTATTTGAAGAAGAAGCCAAATACACATCCCCACCTTCATCCGAGGTGGTTTTTGCCTCTGCAGAAGGAGCTTCATCGAGCTTGTTTGCTTTCTCGGGGAGCTTCTTAAACGCGATTCGTTTTTGCTTTAGTGCCCTTCCTTCTGCATTTCCGGCATACCTTTACAAACTTTCCGGGAGATTTAGATCTCCCTCTAGATTTGGATCTCCCGACACACTCGAAACCTTATTCTTGTTTCTATTTTGGGACCTTCCTCGTATAGATAAGGCATCTCCATTCTGGCCCTCCATATTTCTCCGTCTCATTTCCTCCGAAAAAAAGGCTGAGACAATGTCATAAAAATTCAAGGTAGTTGTATTTCTACCTATTGCAATAACCAGACTGTCCCATGAGTCTGGTAGAGAACACAACAAACAGATACACTTATCTTCATTTGAGATTTTAATATCAACAAATGATAATTGACTTACCACAGTATTGAAGGCATTCAGATGCTCTGTCACTGAGTCTCCATCCTTCATCCTCGGGTTATATAAATTTTTCCACAGGAAAAATTTATTCACCAGAGCCTTAGATTGGTACAAAGTCCAAGTTTTTCCCACAAATTCTTCGTCGCTAGCTTCCCCAAATACATTCAACGATAATGAATCCGGGAACCTACAGTATATTGTGCTCTTAGCCTTTAACCAGGTTCTTCCGGTCTTCATCTAACATCTAAAATTGTCGTTGGTTTAGTACCCAGGATCTACCATGATCCAACGATCTTTATTGTTAGTATGAATTCTTCGTCGAAGTGTGCGAAAAAGAACCACTTTAGCTACGCATAACTAATAGCCCTAACAACAATAGAGGCTGCAAAACATCTTCAGATCTGCAATTAGTAGTTAAAGTGCTGCAACAAACAGATCTATAAATGGAAAGACATTAAGCAGTAAAGTAAAGAGTTTGCTCCATGCATCCAACGGACAAGACAAGAACACGATTTTTGAATGAATTTTTATATTACAGGGCACCTGGGAGGAAACAAGAAGGTGTATCCAGATCTCCTCAATGGGATGGGTTCTTTGTAGTCCTCAGCACTTGAGATCTAAGCTTTCTCTCTCTTGTAGATGTAGAAAACCCAATGTAGAAGGTAGAGCTCAATGGGAGCAACAATGGCAGAAAATGAGACCGAGTGTATAGATCCAGAGTGATCTAGTATGCAACAAAAGGTGAAGAATGAGGGGGAAAACCCTCCTATTTATAACAAAATATTGGGTCATTCTAGATCTTGGTGCATGATTAAAATAATGTTAACCAAATCTAGATCCACCTCTATGGAATATTTTATTATATTTGTTGGAGGGAAAGGGTGTTTGACTTGGGTCAAATCCCTTGATTAGTGAATAATAAATAAATAAATGATTTATTTATCTTTTTAAGGAAGTGGTTGGGAGATAATCAAATAAATAATGATTTATTTGATTAATGGTGGGTGATTTGGTCATATTTAACGAGGAATATTATCTAAATAAGATTTAAATAATTATTCCTAGAAAATGCTCAATGGGAGCAAATGATAGAGATGAGACCAAGTGTATAGATCTAGAGTGATCTAATAGGCAACATAAGGTGAAGAATGATGGGGAAAAACCTCCTATTTATAACGAAATATTGGGTCATTCTAGATCTTGGTGCATGATTAAAATAATGTTAACCAAATCTAGATCCACCTTTATGGAATATTTTATTATATTTGTTGGAGGGAAAGGGTGTTTGACTTGGGTCAAATCCCTCGATTAGTGAAAAATAAATAAATAAATGATTTATTTATCTTTTTAAGGAAGTGGTTGGGAGATAATCAAATAAATAATGATTTATTTGATTAATGGTGGGTGATTTGGTCATATTTAATAAGGAATATTATCTAAATAAGATTTAAATAATTATTCCTAGAAAATAACAAGATAACTAAGGGTTTATCTCATTAATTTCTTTGTTTTCGGGTTAAACATGACTGGGAATAATAATTAAATTATGGTTTAATTAATTATTCCATGAGGAAAATCAAACAAATATAGGTTTGTTTAATATTTCCTTTTGGGGTTTCCTATTTTAACATAGTGAAAGAAGTTTTACTTAGGGTAAAACTGGTCTTACATGGTGTACTTGTGTCCATATAATGATAAAAGGTTAGATGACCAAAAAATGGTGTAACAGATTGCCCCCCAGCGTGCGAGTGTCAGGAGCAAATCGTATGACCGAAGTACGTTGTAAGAATACGATCACTAGACAACAAAAGGGGATGTCAAAGAGAGAAATGTGAGGTAGATAGTGTGCTGAAGGACTAGACCCTGAGGAGACGAGACTCGCAGGTGCAACAAGTCTCTTGTTATGAGAGGGTACATGTGCTGAAGGCGGCGAGGGAGGCATACCTATGCCCGCCGAGACAAAGTACAAAAGAATAGTGTGTCCAGTAAACAAGGGACCGAACTATAAGATACAGCTGGCATAATCAGGAGCCAGATAAAAATACAATAAGCAATCCCACATACATGTTGTGCCTGGGATAACAGCCAGGACTGGTAAAATAATATCTGAGTACATGAGATACAAATACAACCCAAATGCCCCCTGTGAATGGGAAAGGGCTCACAAAATCTGACTGATACATGCAAATCGGAAGAGGCGCTGCAAGTGGCGACGGCCAACATCATCAAATATCTGGAGCGGCATCAAAGGCTGCAAGGAGGAGGTCATCCGGGCATGTGGGGGGCTACCTGCAGGGCCACCCCCTCATGAGGGCTGAGACATCTCACACACACCCGAGAATCATCAAGAGCTACGGCTGGATCACTGAACCATCGAGTATACGGATCTCGATCATGCTGAAAGGAGCTGGAGAAACAATCAAGTCAAAGGGGAAGAAGAGATCCCTTTGCCTGATCCGAGGCACCGAACCATAGTGGAAGCTGGAACCAAGGTACACCGCCCTCTAGACCTGGCTTCTGGAATGAATGAGCTGATGTCAACAGAAGGAGGTCCACCATAGGTGAGGCAATGAGAGGTCCTCAACTAAGGCACGAGAGAAAATAGTAGAGTGACGGACAGACTGACACTAATGATGATGGCGGAATGGAAAGGATGGGGTGGCGAATGGACGACTTCCCTTGTTAGAGCATAAAGGGCATGAATGACATGGCAGCGACTGACACAATATCAGAAGGGATAGGGGACAGTGAGGCTGAAGGTCATGATATGCGACACAAGAGAGGAACCAAGAAATAACGGAAGGAGGGTTATGGTGGGGTACAAAGGTACGCAGGATAGACTCCATGAATGCGATGATGACTCAACTTGGATGCTCTAAACAAGGGTGACACGATAGTGCTACCACACAGTAAAGGCCCCAATGGGGGACCATGGAAACATGAGTACAAGGTGGGCACTCATGACGAAAATCGTCACGAACATGGACAAGTAAGGGGGCAGTATGGTGCCCCCAATACAAGTGGCGTAGGTGAGGAAATTCGATTTAAAATGAAGGTGAGGTAACTTCGCGTGGACGAAATGGGTCCTGGTGAAGTAGGAAAAATGAAACAACAGATGCTGGCTATCAAAAAGAAAATAAAACATGCATTTCCGAGGGGAAATGCTAAGGGTAATATTTCTTAAGATAGAGTGCATTGCGAGGGTTAGGAAGGGGATGACCTTCAAAATCCTCTAAGAGGTATGCCCCTTTGCCAAGATCCTTACTAATGATGTAAGGGCCTAGCCATAATGAGTCAAACTTCCCATGACCCAGGACATCATGGGCCTGGTCATAGACTAGAACAAGGTCGCCTTCATGAAAAGTGCGAGGTTGGACTTTTCGGTCATACTGAGCTTTGGTGCGTTTTTTGGCTGCTTCCATGGTTTGCAAGGCAATACGGCGGTCTTCGGAGGCACGCTCAAGCATGATAAGTCGTTGTTCTAGCGGTTGGGTGTCAGGGAGAAGTTCAACGGCTAGTTGCAGAGAAGGAATTTCACACTCGATCGGTAAAACTGCCTCCTCGCCAAAAACTAGGTGGAAAGGAGTGAACCCGGTGGCGGTTTTAACAGAGGTTCGATAGGCCCATAAGGCAGGAAAGAGCATGAGATGCCAGTTGGTTTTGTGCTTATTCACTGTTCGTTGAAGCATGGTCTTGAGGGTTTTGTTGACTACTTCAACTTGGCCATTACCTTGGGGGTAATAGGAGGAGGAATATTGGTGCTCAAAACCCAACAGTGAGGATAGCTCACGCCATATCTCATCTTCAAAATGTCTGCCATGATCAGAGACTAGTTGCTTGGGAACCCCGAAGCGAGCTATAACATGGTTAAAGAAAAAGAGGGCCGCGGTAGCTGCCGTGTTGTTGAACGTTGGCATGGCCTCGGCCCATTTGGTGAAATAGTCGACCGCCACGATGATATACTTGTGGCTACCAGAGGATGGCGGGCGACACTCCATAAAGTCGATGGCCCATTTACAAAAGGGACCAGTGGAAACGACCGGATGGAGGGGAGCTGGTGGAGCTCTCACCTTAGGGGCGAAATGTTGGCAACTGGGACAGTGTTTGATTGCCTCGATGCAATCACCGAAGAGGGAAGGCCAAAAATACCCGGCGCGCATTATTTTTTGGGCAGTAGCGAGACCGGAGAGGTGGCCACCGCAAGCGCCGCTATGGTAGGCATTAAGGACCTGTTCAGCTTCAGCGTGTGTGAGGCAACGACGAAGGACCGTATCAACCCCGCGACGATAGAGGTCGTCACCGATAAGAAGGTATCGGGGGGCTTGGTGTCGGATACGTCGACGAGCCTCACGGTCAAGGTGGAGGGCGAACTTTTGGGTTCGCAAATAAGTAAGAATATCGTCGTACCACGGGTCATCGGAAGTAATGGAAAACAGGTGTTCATCAGGGAAATCGTCGTTAACGGGAGGGTCTTGCGATCCGGTAGGTAGTTCAGAAATGAGCTCAGCGAGGGCTAAGCCTTTCTTACTTTTTGGGGTGACAAATTCAAGGTCGAATTCTTGAAGAATAACGACCCAACGGGCGTACTTCCCAGTGAGGATACGACGACTCAATAGGAAATCCATAGGGTTGGAATTTGTCACAACCTTGGTGGAGCGCAGGAGTATATAATGACGAAGTTTTTGGACTGAGAACACGACAGCCAGCGCTAATTTCTCGTCATAGGAGTATGAGAAAGGGGGTCCCACAAGGTTCTTACTGACATAGTAGATCACATGCTCAATGCCATGGTCATCCTCTTGGATAAGGACTCCAGCGACCGAATAGGTGGAAGCGGAGATATATAGGATGAAGTCCCGATTAAAGTCGGGAGGGCGAATTAGGGGAGCAGATGTGAGAGCCTGCTTGAGGGCATCGAAAGACTCGTGAGCATAGGTATCCCAAACAAATGGGATGTGAGAGCGTAGGAGTCGAAGGAACCCGTGTGCGGTGGTGGCATAGTCAGGGACGAACCGACGAAGAAAATTAGCTTTGCCTTGGAGGCTTTGGAGTTGGCGGAGGGTACGCGGAATGGGGAGTTCAAGAATGGCTTGAACTTTCAAAGGGTCAAGAGTGATACCGTCCTTAGACACGATGAAGCCTAGGAGACGGCCGGTGGGAACGCAAAAAACGCATTTCAATGGGTTAAGGCGGATATTATACTTGCGACATCGGAGAAAAATGGTGCACAGATCGTGTAGGTGTTGCGCCCGATGCTTAGAACGCGCTGTGAGGTCGTCTAAATAGGCAAGGATAATATGAGCTAAGTCGTGGAAGCAATAAGACATGGCCCGTTGAAAGGTGGCGCCAGCGTTTTTAAGGCCGAAGGGCATGACCCGGTAAGCAAAAGTTCCCCATGGACTAATGAACGCGGTTTTTAGTTGATCAGCAGGACGGATAGCAATTTGGTTGTATCCAGAGAAACCATCCATAAAGGATAGGACCTCATGCCCCGCACACTCGTCAATGATTTGGTCGATGAACGGTGTGGGGAAGTTGTCTTTGGGACAAGCTTTGTTCAAGTCGCGAAAGTCCGTGCAAACACGAATGGTGCCTTGTTTCTTGAGAACGGGAACTGGGTTAGACACCCAAGTGGTGTATTCAATGGGGTAAATGAAACCAACCTACTTGAGCTTATCGATTTCGGCTTTGATAGCGTCACGTCGTGAAGGATGAATGGGTCTCATCTTTTGTCGGACTGGGTTGGCATCAGGCCATGTGTCGATATGATGTTCGACAATGGCAGGATCGAGTCCGGGCATTTCAGAATAGGACCAGGCAAAGATATCGCGGAATTCTTTGAAAAGCTTGGTGTAAGCTTCAATCTCTTCTGGGGTGCATTGGGCACCCAAGGTGATGTATTCTTCGATGCCTGGTTTGACTGAAATGTCAATTTTGATGGTAGGCGAGACATTGGCCATGTTTCCTTCTTCGAAAGCATCAGGTGCAGGGATAGGGTTTTTGAACCAATCGACTGCATGAGGAATGAAGTCTTTGGTTTCCACAGCGTATTGGTCATGGGACTGTTGTGGGAGGAAATATGCGCGATGGTGCATATCGTCCCAGGGAAAGTCGGGATTGGTCATGGCTTCCATAATGTCTTCATTAGAGTGGAAGATGGGAAGACTGGAGGAAGATGGGTCACCCGAGGAAGTAGTGGTGTGGGACGGGTCATCATGAGGAGAAGGGCTCAGATGGGCGATATCAACAGATCCAAGGCCAGCGGAGGAGCTGAGAGGATCGGTAGGTTGAATGGTCGGTGAACTATCTCGCAGGGATGATGACAGGTAGAAAACGGTGGTTGAGGGCTCCGTTGGCTCGATAGTGGGAGGAGGAATGTGAATGGGAGTAGGAATGCCCTCAGGTCCGATCGAAGTGGCCTTGAATTGGTGGTACATGTCCAAGGAGGCACGATACTCGTCAAGGCGGGGACAGAGGTGGGTGTAATGGCCGTGAAAATCGCACAAGGCACAAGGGTGGTTTGTGCGCAAGTGTTTGAGTTTCGGGATAGAGTCGGGGATAGTGACATAGACTTCTGGGATATCAGAGTCGGGGAATGTCTCGTTGACCAGAAGCTTGAGGTGCGGCAATTCAGGACACATGTGAGTGGTGTGACCGACGATATCACACAAAGCGCATTGGATGGCGGGCTTTGGTGGTCGTGGGGAGGTAAGAGTTGTCGGGGCCGCCTGGTCCTGGTTGGTTGCCCCCTTACGAGCTTTGCCTTTCTTTCCAGGGGTTGGCACCACAGGGTTCTGTGGAGGTGCGGGGGGCCCCGAAGAGGTGAGGGGGACCGGTTTAACCGGTGTCAAAGCAAGGTAAGGTTTGGGGTGATCGGGAGGGGTAGCGGCTGGAGGGTCAATGTACCAGACGGGGAGGCTGATGGACAGATTAGGGAGAGAGAGGGTGGCCATGACGGGGACAGAAAATACTCCGGGAGGGGGAGCCAGGAAGGGGATTTGTCCAGCAGGGTAATGGCCAGGAGGGACGGCTCCGAGATGGTTAAGGCCAGGGGGAACCGAGCCAGGGGGGTAAAGGGGTTCAGGGATACCAGCTGTAGGAGGAAGGCCAGAAGGAGGAGGTCCAGTTGGCAGAGAAGTATGGCTAGGAGCGGGTTGCGGACTAGCCGAAGCAGGCCGTTTGAGGGTGGCCTGAGACGATTGCATCATGCAAACATTTGACAAGCTGGGATCAGGGATAGGAGGAGGGGGAAGACAAGGAAAAGTTCCAAGCAGGGAGGAGTCCTTGTAAACGCCGGGGGAGACACTGGTCAGGGAATCGACGGTTTGCTTGTTGGCTACAGAAGAGATGATGGTCTCGGGGGAGGTCTGAGAGGGAGGCTCATGATATGTCAACTGGTCAATGGTGACTATCTTCCCATTATGGGGGAAAGACATCTTGTGGAAAACCGCGGATGGGACAGCAGACATGGCATAGGTGTAGCTGCGCCCCAATAGAATGTTGTAGTCTAGAGGGGCGTCAATAACTTCGACGTCAACGCAAACGGTCTTACCGGCGAGGGTGATGGGACAGTTACGAAACAGGCCAATGGGCTGGGAGACATGACCGTCCCACGCTCGAAGGGTGATCGTGGACGGGGCCAGCTCAGGGGATCCGAGCTGCTTCCAAACCGAAGCGGACATCACGTAGGTGGATGCCCCCTCATCAATTATACACTGGGATACAGTGGCGTTCCGGATTTTGACTGGGATTTGGAAAGCGACGGAAGGAGGAAGAGGGGGATGGTCCGATTGGGTGGCGTCGAAAACAATCATTTGGTCATCAGCAGGATCGACAGCGCCCACGGCAGATAGTAGAGCCTTCTTTTGGGAAGGGCACGACTGGAGGAGTTCCAGTGTGGAAATGGCAGTAGGGGATTGCGCCAAATCATCTACTATACTATACGACTGAGCGGCTCGACCGGAAGCAGCATTTCGGCGTAATGGGCCCTTTGGAATCTTGGGATGAACCTCAACTTTGGGTTGAGGGATGTGTAAGGGGCCACTGGATGTCGAAAGAGGCTCTGTAGAACCTGAAGAGGGAGGCTCGGGAGCAGACTGAGCAGGAGGCTTAGGGTACTGGCGAGACCGAGTTTGAAGGTGAAGGTCGACGAATGGGGAAGGATCGGAGTGCATCATAAGGATATGGTAATCAGAGAAACTAGAAATGGAAGGGGGGGCGACTACCTGGCTGTCGGGCGGTTGGGTAGCCACAAATCCTTGTTGAGGGAAAGGATCAATAAACACAGCTGGCTGAGTAGTGGCCACATTAGGAGGAGCATGAGGGGAGGCGTGTTGTCCGCGCAATGTGGCTTGAGACTCCCACATCTGCCGCATCTGGGGTAAGAGAGGACAATCGTGAGTGTAATGACCATAAACACCGCAACACGAACATGGCTTATTTGTGCGAAGCGGCCTGTCCGGCTTGGGCGGAAGGCCCTGTTGCTGGTTGCTAGTGTTAGGGTCCATACCAGAATTGGGTCCTCGGTTACCAGGGGCAGATTGGTTCTGGTTGCCTCTCCGCCTTCTTTGAGAAGAAGGGGGGTTAATCGCGCCCTGCTGTGCAAATACTTGCCCTGGAGGGGGTTGTAAGTGCTGTTGCGGGTTGTGAGGAGGCAAGGGAGGCGGAAGCGCATATGCTGGAGGAGCTGGCGCACCAGGATGTGGATAAAGGTAAGGGTTGGGTTGGGCGACATTGAGGTAAGCAGGAGGTTGGGCAAAAGGAGGAGGCATGCCGTATCCTGGATACATGTTGCTGGGAGGGGGAAGAGTGCTTGAGGTGCTGGCCCCTCCCTGGGGGAGACCATAGCCCATAGGAGGGTGAGCAGGTGGATGGGAAAGAGATCCAACGATACCGTCGGCGGAATGAGATGCCCCCGGGGCGTTAGCGCCACCGGGCCTGGGGATGTCAGGAAGGACGGTATAAACATAACCGGATTGAGCGTAGATCAGGTCATATTTTAAGGCTATTTGGAGGGCGGCTTCTTCAATCTGAGGAAAGTGAGAGGCGACATCTTTGCCGATGGGAGACGGAAGGGTGCGAAGGAACCAGTCCATGTAAACCCGATCTTCAAAGGGAGGGGCTCGACATAAGCTCCGTCTTCGTCGCCATTCCTGAACATGGGCAGAAAGGCGTGTGGAAGAGGATTGCTTAAAGGAATTCAAGAGCTCCGTGCCAGTGTCGTATCGGAGAGGGAGCTGGAAGTATGACAAAAAGGCTTGGGCAAGAGTCTCGAATGTGGTATGGGAAGAGGTGGCTTGTTCGACATACCATTTAGAAGCTTCGCCGGTAAGCGTGCGTTGGAATAAACGAAGACGGATGGAGTCATCGGTAATGGAATTGGAGGAACACCACATGTGGAAAGATCGGACGTGATTGGTTGGATCTTCTCCATTAAGGCCCTCGAACTTAGGGATGTCAGAGGGCAGCTTGGTTGGCATAGCGGGCCAGGTAGCATTGTGGTGAATGGGGTCATTAATCAACTGATGGAAATCGGGGAGGCTGAGGCCTGCAATGTACGGCAGCACAGGGGTGGCCGGAGTAGTGGTTGTGACGGTTCCGCTAGAAGTAGGGCCGGCATTGGGGCCGGGAGAACCGCTAGCGTTAGGCCCCGGTCCAGACATGGTGAAGGTAAAAGGGGGAGAACCGGAAGGAGAAGGGGGACCCGATGAATCAGGAGAGGAGTCGGAGTGCGGACTCGAAGGTGGACTGGCTCGACGACGGCGGTGCGGAGCAGGTCGATCAACCGGAAACTGAGGGTGAAGGCCAAGAAGTCTCTGGGAAAGGCGCCTTGGGGGCGCGATGATGACAGGAAGAAGGAAACCGACAAAGGCAGAAAGGGACAGAATCAAGAAAGGTCAAGGGCAGATAAGGTGCAGTGACAATTGATTTTAGAGTCTTTGCCAGGCGGTGTTAACCAGGCGCTTCTTCACTTAGGGTCAGTGTGTGGCGTGCGTTAATTTTAATTTTTAAACCCTTTCCGTTGTTGAGAGCAAGAAAAAAGTGTGCTGCGTAGCTGAAAATAAACCTACAGAGAACAGAATAAAACACTGAAATAACAGAAAAATAATAGCTACGTATGCATCTATCTAACCCAAGAAGGTGGGTCTCTCACAACTATGCTGAAAAGAAAGGGAAAAACTATGTAAAACACACATAAAGGGAGCTCAACAGATCTAGGGTCAAGAGGGACAGAGATCTGGAGGATAAAGCTGCAGGCAAGGGGTGCAGATCACAGCCAAGAGATAGAGGCAAGGTGGCTGGAAAAGGGGAAGGAAATCAGCAAAAACCAGAGGGGGGTGAGGCGGAGGCCGT